>OZ020247.1:16447091-16872091 GCA_963971285.1 Astropecten irregularis
TGAGCAGGCAGTTTTCAAAGATCGTGTTCAAAATATAGGATTAGACTGCGTGCTGTCATATATAATACACATACAGTGTAGCACGTCATAACGTGATTTGTAAAACATTGGAGATTTCGCTAAGCAGGGCGACTTCGGGTTCAAAAATTCAGATCTATGATCTACACTGAAAATAAAAAGACACGTGTAATTTTGTTTTTCCCGAGTTTGCCCCAGAAATGAGCAGGCAGATTCCAAAGATCGTGTTCAAAATATAGGATTTGACCGCGCGCTGCCATATATATATAATACACATACAGTGTAGAACGTCATAACATGATATATAAATCATTACAGATTTCGCTAAGCAGGGCGACTTCAGGTTAAAAAATTCAGATACATGATCTACACTGAAAATAAAAAGACACGTGTAATTTTGTTTTTCCTGAATTTTCCCCAGAAATGAGCAGGCAGTTTTCAAAGATCGGGTTCAAAATATAGGATTAGACTGCGTGCTGTCATATATAATACACATACAGTCACGGTAGCACGTCATAACGTGATTTGTAAAACATTGGAGATTTCGCTAAGCAGGGCGACTTCGGGTTCAAAAATTCAGATCTATGATCTACACTGAAAATAAAAAGACACTTGTAATTTTGTTTTTTCCTTAGTTTGCCCCAGAAATGAGCAGGCACATTTCAAAGATCGTGTTCAAAATATAGAATTAGACTGCGTGCTGTATTATATCATACAAATACAGTGTAGAACATAATAACATGATATATAAATCATTACAGATTTCAATACGCAGGGCGACTTCAGTTTCAAAAATTCAAATTCAGAAAATATAGGATTGGACAGCGCGCTGCCATAATGATACACATACAGTGTAGAACGGTTTTGCATAATTATATAAACCATTACAGATTTCGCTATGCAGGGCGACTTCAGGTTCCAAAATTCAGATCTATGATCTAGACTGAAAATAAAAAGACACGTATAATTTTGTTTGTCCTGAGTTTGCCCCAGAAATGAGCAGGCATATTTCAAAGATCGTGTTCAAAAGATAGGATTTGACCGCGCGCTTACACATACAATGTAGAACGTAATAACATGATATATAAATCATAACAGATTTCGCTACGGAGGGCGACCTCAGTTTCAAAAATTCAGTAAACAAAAAATGTGAAATTATGATTCTAAAGGCTAAAACAAGACGTTAAGTTCCAAAGGATATTGCCGACAAAATACTTGAAAAAACTCATTGCAGTGTTGTATGCAATACATACATGTACCTGTCTTACTCAGACAGCCTGTGCCGCAATACACCAACACAAACGCAATCTGTGTGTCCTTTTTTGTCTGTTTGTATGTGTCTGGTTAGGGTAGAAATGGGAAAGTATTTAGTGGTCTGCACCTTCGTACACAAACAAGAAATCCTCATGCGCTTTAGCATTGGTCCCATGCACAAACCTATGCACGAAGGTGGGAACTAGACCGAATCTTACTGACTATGACAAACATAATCCAGGACCATTTCATGTCACGACTCATTTTTCTCCACGCAGGCTCTACGGGCTTGCCTATAAGCGTGGCATGAGCCAGTCGTCTGGCATAGTCAGTGACATATGGTCAAGTTCCCAACCTTCGTAATATGGTTTGTACATTTGCTCATTGCTAAAGCGCGTTAGGATTTTTTTCGGAGGAGGTGGAATGTTTTCACTTGATTTCTGACATTTTTTTAGGTGATCGGTTTATGATTTTTATGTTTTACTGCATTGCTTAGCTTGGGACTTTAGTGCAAAGGACGAAATGAACTAGAACAGCGAAGCTGTCATGGCTCGCTGCAGCCTTATGTGTAGTTACAAGCATGATAGCAAACACCCATCCATCACACACACACACATAAAAAAAAAATCAACATTTTGAAACAATAGAAAAAAATTCAACATTTTTCATTTACAATAATAACATCATTATTTTGGTCAACACACCCATCCAAAAAGAATTCAACATTTTGAAACAATAGAAAAAACCTCAACATTTGGAAACAATAGTAAAACTTCAACATTTTTTCATTTACAATAATAACAACATAATTCTGGACAACGCACCCACCAAAAAAAAAAATGGCGGTTCAAGCACATACTAAAAAACTTTTTTCTACAGGAAGGTTGGAATTCACATCAACTTTGTTCACATCGAGCTTAATTCACGGAGGAAACAAACTCTTTTAATTGAACATATTAATTTCGTGCCATAGGCCCTAATCCTCGTGACATGTTTATCACATCTTTTTCATATTATAGGTAGAACCGTTCACATGTTGTGTCTTGAAAACGACGAAGAAACATGGCAGAAAATCATTACAGAAAGTCAGAATAAGGGAACGAATTGGGAGACTTTGGAGACTTCAAGTCAACAGCGCATGCGCACGCAATTGTCAGCATGCGCCCGTTGTTTTGCGCATGCGTACGCGTGTGTGCGCGTGCGCTGTTGACTTGAAGACCGGTTCACCAAAGTCTCCCATTCCATTTTCTTCATCTGATAAGTGTTTTCGTTCACGACTTTCCCAATGTATGAAATAACATTTATGGGAAAGAAATGGGAGCCTTTTGGAGAGTCGGTCTTGAGTCAACAGCGCACGCGCAAACCATGCTTGCGCAATTGTGAGCATGCGCGCGTTGTATTGCGTGTGCGTGCGCGTGCGTGCGCGTGCGTGCGCGTGCGCAGTTGACTCAAGACCGACTCTCCAAAAGTCTCCCATTATATAGGGGCCTACAGACTATACTGAGATGAGGACGAACACTAACATTTAGTTTGGAGACGTATGACGTCGCATGACGTCATGCTATAAACAATAAGACACGTTATACTGATAATATTATCATAACAAGATTTGGAAAAGGTCGTTGTACGGTGTAAAGTTCAAGTGTTCAAACAGTACCAGCGTCCGTCCATCATATGCAACTGATTTTCGGTAAAAAGTAAAATCCTCTCTATGCACATTTCAAGGAGAAATAAACATAAAACTGTTCCCAAGTTAAGAAGCATAATGAACCATGGGAGTAATACAAAAACATATTTATGTCTAGGACACAACGTATAACCCGCACTTTAACTCGGGTGAAACGACCCGCACATGCTTAGAGTTCAGCTTCATGTTTAAGCCAAGGGTACAACCACGATCTCACTAAGTTTATCATTTCTGGTCACAGTTAAGTTCAAACATCTAATATTACATTTAGTTTTTAGTTTACTGATTCTGTAAGAAGATTTGTGACGCCACATCTACCTTTCCTTCCCTATGTTCCTGCTTCAGAATGTGTATCTTCATGCGTTGGACTTATCTCAACCCAAACGTGTGCAAGAATTTACCGAGCGGTTCAGGAGTACACACGCATCACTGGACCTTCTGGTAAGACACTCTACCTGTCGTGTGGTGGGTTTCAATTGGCCCATTAAACTTCATGACACACACTCTGCAGAACACGGCCAATAACACCATTGGTGTTTGTTTAACACCAGTTATGTCAAGGAGACTGCACTCCTGAACTGTTCTGATAATAATAACAACAATTAATGACTGGATGAATATTATTTTTGAAATCATCGGGTCAACATTCCAAGTGGACTTTATCCTGAAAGGCAGCTCTTCTTAAACCACAAAACCATTAAGAAAAATGATGATCCCTGGACATCTGAGGGTACAGGACGTAGCTTGTTCCGAGACCAAACCTGTTGTGTATATCATGCCGAGATAATGAAACTGCTATAAGTCTAATAATGGGAGACTTTTGAGAACCGGTCTTCAAGTCAACAGCGCACGCGCGCGCAAATGTGAGCATGCGCACGTTGTTTTGCTCCTGCGCTGTTGTGCGTGCGCGTGCGCTGTTGACTTGAAGACCTGTTCTCAAAAGTCTCCCATTACAAATGGGGTATTAGGGAGACACGTTAGCGTCTAAACGTGGACAATAGGGAGACATCTGTATTTATGGAGACTTGTCAATGTCTCCCTAAGGTAGCAGCTACCGTTTAAAGACATATTTTTACTGTCCATATTGTAATAGAAGACAGAGAATGCTCTCAATGTGAACATATGTCATTTTCAAGTTCATTGGTTTAAGGGATGTTTAGAAATAGGTAAGTAAAGTGCACGACCCTATGGGAAAGTCTCCCTAAAGGTCGAATCTTTGGTTATGTTAATAATTACCGAGAATGCTGTTTTTCCATAGACTTGTGCACTAACATCAACCCTTCAAACCAATGTGAACCAAATTGTTATATACCAAGCTGTTAACTTCTAGGATAACCAAACCCACAGTTTAGACGAAATTCTTTCTAGCTTTCGAGAAACACAAATTAGGGCGACGCCTTATTATATTGCCACCCTGAATATTAGTAACAATTACAAAAAGTCACGAGGCATTTTGCTAATAAGCGGACATTATAATGTTCAATTGTGTACATACCAACTGGCACTGATGTTGCTTCAATTTTCTCCTGATATGTGATACCTTTAATAGCAATAAATAATCATTTACATAGACGATCGGCAGCCTATGTTGAATATACATTCAGCAACATGTTTGCTTTCACGTGGTCAACCAGTGGGACATAAAATTGAAATAAAACCCTGAACCCCTCCAATCTTTTATCTAAGTAGGGTTGTAAGCTTTGCATGGTAACGTAAGGAAGGTCTCTGTAATGCAGAGACACCATGTATTTCTCTTCTAGAAGTGTGGTTCTGAAAGCAACTTCTCATCGGTTCTTTTCAGAACCTTTCTTCTAGAAAACGAAATACATGGTCTCTCTGGAAACCTTCTTTCAAGTTATAATCATAGTCTGATTAAAGATAAATTTAGATGTATTTATCCAGAAATTAGTAAAACGACGACCGAAACTCTTTTTGATCTTTAAAAGATAAAAAAAAATAACGGTGAAAAGATTTAAGAAATACCGAGGGCGTTTTTCAGTGCTTTCTCAAAACGTGGGTACCGTATGGAACTGAAATTTTCACAGATGACTGTTGTTGTATTTGTTTTGATATTTTGGCCATTGAATCTGCATTTCTTTGACAAAAACCAAACTATGATATAGCCTTTATAAGCATAAAAAAAACAACTATGAGAACACAGAAGCCCTGTCCTTTTGCCTTGGCAGATAAACAACGCTGCGTGCTTAGCGTATGAGAAGCGACTGACTGAAGAAGATCCAGGATCCAGGGTTGTGAGTATTAAACAAGGTTTTAATATGAAATAAAAAGCGATTGTTCAGTTTCTGATTTATAGTTTTTGATAGTAGCTTTACAATATACAAATTTAAAATGACTATACAGATATTCGAAAAGTGTAACATAGTAGTAGGGTTCAACGGAGAAAAATTTATGCTATTAGTATTGTCTACTAGAGTCGATTAATGTACTGGATATTGTGCTATATAAGTGTAGTCTACATGTCTTAATTTATATTCTATAATTATAATTAATGCAATCTGCATGAGTTGATTATTTTGAATCCTTTATTTTGTGGTCTACAGAAGTTAATGAAGTTGAATAAATTATCTGGGCTATTATTGCAGTCTGTTGGAGTTAAATTCAATATATTATGTACTATAGATTTTCAAGGCCATTTTCGGCAAATCGTCACCTTTTTCATCAAGAGACAAAGTTGCCACGGGGCGTGGAAACTATAGTTTTGAGAAAATCGACTTAAAAGTTTAACCCCTTTTAAATTGAAAATTTCCCCTAGTTTAAGTGGGCATGTTTATAATAAGGCCAATTTTTCTACAAATTTGAAGCTCGAAACTCACACTAAAATTTATAAGACCCCTTAAGATGAACAAACGTTACTTTGGGATTGCAACTTCGACAAATTTGTCGCATGTCAGTTCGAACATGCACAGAATAAAATTGTTGAAGACTCAACGTTTGTGAGTGCAGACTGCAGACCACTATTAATAGGCCAAAATCGGTCCGCGGAGCTCATGAGTTTTTGTATCCCTGAAAATATTTTTTCTTAAAGCGTCTGGTGAGCCCTACGTGGGAAGTCCTGTAGAAAAAATTGATGGAGCCCGATCACCAAAGTTTTGACTTTCACATTTGAGCCGTTTGCATGAAAAGGGCCCTAAATTCGCTATATTTTCTCCTGTAGTGGAGGGGTACTATTTTTGGTCTGGCACCGGTCAATTCGGTCGTTTAGGGGTATTTTTCTTTGAATGTACTTTTCGGCAAAAAGTCATCGGTAATTAACTTATACAAAAATGAAAAGAAAATGAAAATTTAAGTTTTCACCTTTATTTTGCCGTACTGGTCGATTGCCTCAGAAAAATGTGAGTATTTCTAATTATTTTTTTAATTGGCCATTTTGCGTTGGAGCCTATGGGAAATTAATAAATGGTCGCCCCCCCCCCCTGTATACTGAAAAAAAATCCCCACGCGCTTTAGCAATGGTCCCATGCACAAACCTATGCAGGAAGGCTGGGAACTTGACCGCATGTTACTGACTAAGCCAAACATAATCAATGACCGTTTCATGTCACTACTCATGTTTGTCCACGCAGGCTCAATGGGCTTGCCTGTGAGCGTGACAAGAAATAGTCGTTAATATGTTTGGCATAGTCAGTGACATGGGGTCAAGTTCCCTGACTTCGTAATATGGTTTGCACACGGGCTCATTATTGCTAAAGCGCGTAAAAAAAATTTCAGTGCACAAACGTATTGAGTCATCAACAATTCTGTGGATATTCGAACTGACATGCGACAAAAAACTTGTTGAAATTGCAACCCCATAAAATAATCGGAAGCACCACTGAAGTTTCACTTGTCTTGTTCATCTTTGACACGACTGAGTAGAAACCGGTATGTACTTTTAAGGAATGTTTTGACTTGATTTCAGGCATTTTTGAGGCGATCTGTTTATGGTTTATGTTTTATACTGCATTACTTAGAGTTACTGGGATGTTAGTGCGAAGGATAAAGTCAAAAATCGTAAAAAAAAAAAAAGCTCTAATGCCCCAGTAAGTGGTACTACGTATTCTCATACTATTATTAGTAGGACCTATGATGCCTTACAGCCCTACGTAGGAAACGATGGGTTATCCTTGTTAACTCCAGTTACGCTCTGTCGTAGGGCTTCGTGAAATCGACCATAGTGTGAATCGCATAAAGATTTCCTTGAGTTTAGTAATGAAATATTAAATTGTGATACTAAGACTAAAACAGGACGAAGTTCCAAAGGATATATCGCCGACAAAATACTTGAAGAACCCACTGCAGTGTTGTATGGATTATATCTGGGTTACGTGCTTAATTAAAACATATAACCAAAAATGATCCAGTTGCCGTATTGCATGCAGCGGTTCGTCTCACACTAAAAA
Source organism: Astropecten irregularis (assembly GCA_963971285.1). Classification (NCBI taxonomy): domain Eukaryota; kingdom Metazoa; phylum Echinodermata; class Asteroidea; order Paxillosida; family Astropectinidae; genus Astropecten; species Astropecten irregularis. The sequence goes on from OZ020247.1 coordinate 16,454,451, forward strand.
CGATTTGACACGCTAAAATAAGAACTTACATGTGCGTAGAGGTCATATTTGGGGGTGTCTGGCTGGCCTTATTCAGCCTATAATTTGTCTTGCTTGGGCCATTCCATACTTTGATAAAAGGTAAGTACAATTTTGGGGCATAGTTTTGAGGGTCCCTATGGGTCACATGCAGCAGGGGGTCCAATAACGCAGCGTTTAAATTTGCTGAAAATGACCGGGACAACCGATATAAGTGCCGAGTAGATGAATAATAAACATTCTGTGCAGTATTCCTTTTATAGCTATAACTGCATGTTGTACTAATTGTTTTAGTCAGGTTGCTTAGTGAAATTACCGTTACTCGGCGGATAAAAGCACAATTTTTGGCACAGGGGTCCCTTAGGGCCTACTAATTAATATTAGGAGCCCTCCGAAATTGTATTTTTTTTTAATTAAATAAAACATCAAATTTCCGAACACCCCCAAAATGGGCGGGGCTTCTAATGAGTTTACCGTTACTTGGTGGGTAAAAGCACCATTTTTGGCACGGGGGTCCCTTAGGGCTTACTAATGGGAGACTTTTGGAGAGTCGGTCTCAGTCAACAGCGCACGCGCACGCACTCGCACGCACGCGCAATACAACGCGCGCATGCTCACATTGCGCAAGCATGATTTGCGCGTGCGCTGTTGACTCAAGACCGACTCTCCCAAAGTTTCCCATTAATGTTAGCATAGGAGCACTCCAGAATTTGTTTTTTTAATCATGTAAAACACCAAAAAAATTAATTCCAAACAGCCCCCCGAATGGGCAGGGCCTGTTGAGAATAGGCCATTCCGACACTGCATTATACCTTGGGCGAGGTCTATTGACGGAAACACGTGGACAATGATCTGCCCCGAAACAGTTTGCTTGTGTGTATCAAATCTCCCTCGCACACATGGGGATCACTTTCGATCTCAGGCTGTATACTCCGTGGTCATATCATGAGTTGATGTGGCTGGCAGCCAAGGGCACCCATGAAAGCCTGCTACTCGATCACGTTGAAGTCGCATCCTTCGCAATTAAAGCCTCCCAAATTATTATTATACACTCCGGCCCGTCTAACATGCTAGAGTAGCCTCCCTGGTGGGTGGCAGTTTGTCCATTGCTCGATTCTTATGGCAGAAGACTTCCCTTCTTGTTTCATGGACGGAGATCGAATGATTGGTTTTGTCATAATAGGATAACAGTCATTCTCTCGAGCTTTTGGAAATGGTCGTAATCAAGGTCCAGCTAATAAGAAGGGATGACCAAAACGGATACACAAATGTCTCTGTGACGTCATCATGGGACTTTCAGGCCTGCCAAACCGATTTTGTTCCCATTACCATTGAAGGCATAGCTGTGTCGCAACCAGAAAATACGTGGAACACAGGTAATGCTTGTGATCGTGGCTCCCCCAGGCTTGCACAGACGGCGTTGATGTGGTAAAACCTGTAATTCTTGCCCATGCCAAATGCCACCTGATGTCGGCCAAAAGTTCAGTCTTAATCAGATTATGGAATGGGCCAACAAGGATGCCAACAAGGATGACATTTCTCCCTTGTTTCAATGCATGTAAATACAATAGAAGGCTTCATATCTCATAATCAGGTTCCAGTACATGAAAGTAGGATTCTTCTTCTTCATGTCATTTCTCCAAGCTGTGGCAGAATCTTCATTTTGGGGGCCTTTGCTGAGCATGAAAGCTTCCCTCTTGAGATTGTGCAGGGTCAAGAGAGTGAGCATGTCGCGTTAGATGTGCTGCCTTCAAATACGAGTAATAGCAGTGTCATAAGATGCTACCTCTACCTCTGTGACGGCTGTAGTCCAGCCAGAACCTTCCAAGATCCCTAAGTGTATTCCAGAGTGCCATTTCAGAGTGCAGACCACCTAGCATAACCACATGCACTTTCTCACAATGCGTGTCAGACCATTTCCATTGCATAAACTTTAAAAATGGCCATTTCCAACAAGCCCCACCAATTTTTGGGGTGTTTGGAAATTTAGTATTTTAGGCCAACACGATTTTAAAAAAATCCGGATCATTTATTAGTACGCCCTAAGGGACCCCTGTGCCAAATATGGTGTTCTTATTCGCCGAGTAACGGTAAACTCAGAATAAGCAATCTGACTGTTTTGGTGACAGATTAAACCACATAGCTCTCAATATTTTGCAAAACTCTCCAAACAGTCACCTTAGTTGTGTCCGAGTTTAATGTTTTAGCACCCCATGGTGCATTACGTACTGCATGGTCATCATTTACCTTGATTTACTTTCCAACCCGGCAGAGATACAGTTTATGAGTATGATTCCACACAGGGTGTCACAACGCTAGAAACATTAATGTGAGGAATAGGCCGAAAGGGAAAAAAAATGCACAAAGTACAGAGCCATGGTAAACAATAGCAGTATTGTGAATACAATGTGCGGCAAATTAGGGTTTAAAACAATTTTACACTCTTTCACGTTGAAAGAAATCTAACGTTAACTCCTACAATATTCACGAACACTCTGCATATCCCCGTCTAACACCGTGTCCCAAGTCTCTGGCTGCGACCGCAAATAGCACACAAGTCTATGGAAATGGCTGCAGTCACTGGCTAGTGGCTGCCATAGGTACATGCGTAATTTCCAGCCGCAGCCAGAGAATTGGGACACTGCCTAACTCTGCGTTCTCAACGAGCAAACGGCCTCGAATGCACTTTCTGCTGGTCGGATAGCTCTCATTAACGTATGCGGCTGGCTAAAAGGTCACCGTAAGGTCATTAATTTGCATGAACCATCCTATTGGAGGAAAAGGTGTCACGCTGCTTGATTGTAAACCAATCACATAATTGGCTCTAACCAACTGAACTTGTTAACGTACATTACACTATGACCGCTAATGGACAAGTATTGGCCATGATAATGCCATGACCACTCGACCAAACCCTCACTATCCAACTCCAAGTCCAACGCCAAGGCAAGATCATATACTGCCCATTCAGCGACGTCGTCTCAGAGATATATATACAGCCAAGACTTCATCATGGAGGAATGGAAAACCAAAGGATTAGAATTCCCAGCATTCGCATGCTTCAGGTAGGCCCAATGAAGATATCAATATTGTCTGGTCACTAGGTCACTCAGTTAACCTGTCTACCTCTGATCGATGACAAAACGAATTGTCGCAAGTTTATATGAAAGGAACATGGAAAAGCAATATCGCTTTAAGAGTCTTGTTCATGTATGCTGTTCGTGATTGTTATATTCTACTGATGTGAGTCAAGTACAAGATTGTGCACAAAGTCTATGGACCTTGATTAACGAGTTCGTACAAAAAAATCACGCGATGACGCCATCATGACGTAGCAAGGTCTGAATATACTAGCCACTAGCCAGCCAAATTTCATGACAATTATCATATTGAAATATCTTATGGAGCATTATTACACTTTATGTACAGTTGTCTGTGATTACGATGAAACGTTGTGTTGCCTTGATACGTGTATACAGGGGTTATTATTATTATGGGCCGCCAAAAGGGCAACAATTACAGAAGGACAAAAAAATCATACAAACTGACCAATTTTATTCAAAGAAAGGACAAAGCAACAAAAGAACAAGATTTTGGTTTTGTCTTTTTGTAAATTTGTCCTCTTGTAATTTTGTAATTTGTTTGATTTTGGTTTTGTCTTTTTGTAAATTTGTCCTCTTGTCGTTTTGTCATTTGTTCGATTTTGTCTTATTGTGAAGTTGTCTTCTTCTAGTTTTGTCCTTTGATTTACGTGAATACGTCTTTCCGTGAATTTGTTCTTTTGTTGATTTGTCCTTTCTTTGTATAAAATTGATCTTTGGATGATTTATTTTGTCCTAAACTCTTTTTTAATTTTGGCCCTTTTGGCCGCCAATATATTATCGCTTTGCAAACAAACCAAGACAGACAGAGAGCCAAGCAGGCAGTTTGGGGGAAAGCTGGGGGGCGGGGAAAAAGAGCAGGGGAGGGGGACGGCCCTACAGCCCACCCGACAGACAAAGATGCGCACAAATCTAAGACTATGTCATTTACTCTTTGTAGCCACTAGATATGCCAAAAACAGATAATGACATGGTAATGGGGGTATAATTAATAGAAGTTAAGTTAAGTTAAGTTACGTACCGTCCAAATGAGGACAGAAATATAATTCATCTTGCAGGAATGGATATCTATCAGCATCCAAATCCTTTGATGCAAACGATTTAGACGTTGACGTGTCTGGGAAGTCCTTCATGATAACTGGTGCAAACACTGGCATCGGTAAAAGCATGACTCTGGAAGTGGCCAAAAGAGGTAAGTCTCTCCTTAAAGGTTTAGTGTCATTCAATTTGGGAAAGGGGTGAAAGTGCTTTAAAATTATTGCTTAATTCATTTTTAATGACTATATTAATGTATATGTTTAAGTAAGTGCTTAATTTTGACCTCAAAGTTACAAAATCAGTACATGTATGCCCCGCCCCCCAAAAAAGTCCCCCTTGGAACCGATCAACGCATAGCGTGTGACGTCACCTACAGAACTAGTATAGGCTGGCACCACAGTATACTGCGTGGCGTTCTGCATGTGAATAACGTTTTAAAATATTAATATTAATATAAGTAAATAAAGAATAACGATACCAAACAACGACGTACCACCTCAATTACATTCCTGCATAATTACTTTTAATTTTCTTCAAACTTCTATTCAATCGAAAAAATAAAATAGCTGCCACGCTGCTGCTGGTATTGAAAGGTGGTTGTTTTTCAGCCAGAGGGAAATATTATACAGGAAGGTTGGTACAGACATCAACTCTGTTCATAGCGAGCTTTCACGGAGGAAAGACCCATAGGCCCTAATCCTGGTAACATTATAGTTATTTTCTCTACTGATAATTACCGGTATCACATCTTTTTCATATTATAGGTGGAACCGTTCACATGTTGTGTCTTGAAAACGACGAAGAAACATGGCAGGAAATCATTACGGAAAGTCAGAACAAGGTAAAGAAGGAACAATCACATTTTCTTCATCTGAGAAGAGTTTTCGCTCACGTCTTTCGCAATGTATGAAATGACATTTTATGGGAAAGAAATTATATACACACTATGCTGGGATGTGGTATAAAAATTTAGTTTGGAGACGTATGACGTCGCATGACGTCATGCTATAAACAATAATAAGACACGTTATACTGATAATATTATCATAACCAGATTTGGAAAAGGTCGTTGTACGGTGTAAAGTTCAAGTGTTGAAAGAGTACCAGCGTCCGTCCATCATATGCAACTGATTTTCGGTAAAAAGTAAAATCCTCTCTATGCACATTTCAAGGAGAAATAAACATAAAACTGTTCCCTAGTTAAAAAGCATAATGAACCATGGGAGTAATAAAAAAAAAACATATTTATGTCTAGGACACAACGACTAACCCGCACGGGTGAAACGACCCGCACATGCTTAGAGTTCAGTCGGCTTCATGTTTAAGCCAAGAGTACAACCACGATCTCACTAAGGTTATCATTTCTGGTCACAGTTAAGTTCAATCATCTAATATTACATTTAGTTTTTAGTTTACTGATTCTGTAAGATGATTTGTGACGCCACATCTACCTTTCCTTCCCTATGTTCCTGCTTCAGAATGTGTATCTTCATGCGTTGGACCTATCTCAACCCAAACGTGTGCAAGAATTTACCGAGCGGTTCAGGAGCACACACGCATCACTGGACGTTCTGGTAAGACACCACTCTACCTGTCGTGTGGTGTGTTTTAATTGGCCCATTAAACTTAATGACACACACTCTGCAGAACACGGCAAATAACACCATTGGTGTTTGTTTAACACCAGTTATGTCAAGGAGACAGCACTCCTGAACGGTTCTGATAATAATAACAACAATTAATGACTGGATGAATATTATTTTTGAAATCATCGGGTCAAAATTCCAAGTGGACTTTATTCTGAAAGGCAGCTCTTCTTAAACCACAGAACCATTAAGAAAAATGATGATCCCTGGACATCTGAGGGTACAGGACGTAGCTTGTTCCGATGCCAAACCGAAGCTTATGAAGTTTTTCTCTCTTTTTGTTGGAGTGTATATCATGCCGAGATAATGAAACTGCTATAAGTCTAATAATGGGAGACTTTTGAGAACCAGTCTTCAAGTCAACAGCGCACGCGCACGCAAATGTGACCATGCGCACGTTGTTTTGCGCCTGCGTTGTTGTGTTTGTGCGTGCGCTGTTGACTTGAAGACCGATTCTCAAAAGTCTCCTATTACAATGTCAATGTCTCCCTGAGGTACCAGCTACCGTTTAAAGACATATTTTTAATGTCCATATTGTAATAGAAGACAGAGAATGCTCTCAATATGAACATATGTCATTTTCAAGTTTATTGGTTTAAAGGATGTTAAGAAATAGGTAAGTAAAGTTTGTGCACGACCCTATGGGAAGTCTCCCTATTAAGGTCTCATCCTTGGTTATGTTAATAATTACAGAGAATGCTATGTTACTATTCCATAGACTTGTGCACTAACATCAACCCTTCAAACCAAGCTGAACCAAACTATATATACCACGCTGTGTTAGACTACGAGGATACAAAAAAAAACCCACATTTAAGACGAAATTCTTTCTAGATTTCGAGAAACACAAATTAGGGTGACGCCAAATAAATTGCAGCCCTGACGTAGAATAAAGTTAATTAATGATATTAGTATTACTTTTTGAGTTTAGTTTTTTAATTGTTAAACCAATTAAAAAAACAGTCATGAGTCATATTGCTATAGTAAGCAGACACAAAATGTAATGTTCAATTGTGTACATACCAAGTGATATTGATGTTGCTTCAGTTTACTCCCATAGCTGATACAATGTATGTGATACCTTTGGCAATGAATAATGATTTACGTAGACAATCGGCAGCCTATGTTGAATATACATTCAGCAACATGTTTGCTTTCATTTGGTAAACCAAAAAAATAGCCCTCGGTATGTTGTGTCTGATCAGTATGACATAATTATATGAAATGAAAAGAAAACCCTGATCCCCTCCAATCTTACACCTAACGTGTGTGGAGGGAAAGGCAAATCATACATGTAGTCGTGTTACAAAAATCAGGAGAGCGGACCCAAATGGTCTAGCCAAAATGCCAACATTTGGGACGGACACGTAAATAGTTGGAGTCATCTTGGTTTGTCCATTTCTACCTCCATGATAGCGCCGAAAACCGGAAAAAAACGGAATTGGAAGTAATGCTAGGAGTCCACTGGGCCGGCGCCAGTTGGTGCCAGTTCGCGCCAATGCAATTCGCTGTGGCGCCTGGTGTCGCCAATAAAGTGCCTAGTGGCGAGCAGTGGCTCAAACTGCCTCCCAACTGGCTCACGGTGGCCCGTAACGGCGACAAAAATTGAATTTGGCGGCAAGAAAATTTCAAAATGTTTGAAATTTTCGGCGCGAACTGGCGCCGGCCCAACGGACTAGGTAGCATTATAGCTGATTAAAGGTATACTTAGATGTATTTATCCAGAAATTAGTAAAACGCCGACTGAAAATCTTTTTGATCTTTAAAAGATCAAAAATAATGGTGAAAAGATTTAACAAATACCGCGGTCAGTTCTCTCCCGTATGGGACTGAAAATGTCACAGCTGCCTGTTACAGTATCTTCCTTGAAATGTTGCCAATGAATCTGCATTTCTTTGACAAAACCAAACTATGATATAGCCTTTATAAGCATAAAAAAAATGAAACAACTATGAGAACACAGAAGTCCTGTCATTTTTCCTTGGCAGATAAACAACGCTGCGTGCTTAGCGTATGAGAAGCGACTGACTGAAGAAGGTTTAGAGGAAAACTTCGCCATGAATACGATGGGCGTGTACCTATTAACTACCGCCCTACTTCCCCTTCTGACCAACACTCCAGGATCCAGGGTTGTGAGTATTATACAAGGTTTTAATATGAAATAAAAAGCGATTGTTCAGTTTCTCTGGAAAAACAAAGGTACCAGTGCATTTCATAATATGCATATCTTCTTTGAAGGCCTGTACATTATAGATGAGGGTATTATGTTATTATGTTTATTTTTATGCAGTGAAGAAAAACATGGCGAAGGTTAAAACTACTAATTCCCTACTTGTTGTTTCAATACATGCAGGGGGTTGGTTTTAAACAAAGCATGGGAAAAACAAATAATTGAAGAACTAAACATTCAAGGCAATACAAACAAACACCCCAACACACAAACCAACTAACAGATTCATTGGAACGTGCGTCTGAAATGTCGCGAGATGCCAGCATTCAGAAGCATGTCACCATTGATAAATCAATGATAGTGTTTTTTTTTAATCCTTTCAGATCATGGTTTCTACTGTCGGGATATATCTGGAGAAGATGGGACTGGATAATATGAGAGATCTCAAACGGGACGAGATGGTTCCCTTCGACGGCCACAAATGCTACGCCCAGAGCAAGGTAACTTGAGTGGAACTCATGTCTTGGAAATTCAGTACTATGCAGGGCCAGGGCCACCCGTCCGCGTTCGGACATGACAGTCACCGTTCACATTATTAAGATTAAACATGATTTACGGTCAGACAGAAATGTATTGAGAAAGTAAAAGTGGCTGGAGAGAGATTTGAGCCTACGACACTCATATTGGGGTGCTGTGGCCTAGTGGTCTTGCGTGTTGAACTCAAAGTCTTGTGGTCAATCTACAGTTTGTGGGTTCAAGTCCGGCCACGGGCTAGTGGTGCTTGCGTCCTTGGGCAAGACGCTTTGTCACATATTGCTCCTCTTCACCCAGGTGTAAATGGGTACCTGCGAGGGTAGAGATGGCTTTGATTAGCCTCTGTGCGCTGAATACAGCAGCCAGGGTTGTATGCTCCCCAGGGAGTTGGGATGGTCTCAAAAATGTAAATTATGGCCCGATGACCAGGGATAATAATTAATTTGCGCCATGAGCGTCATGCTTGGCGGATACCGGCACATTATAAGTGTCCATTATTATGATTAGCCTCTGTGCGCTGAATACAGCAGCCAGGGTTGTATGCTCCCCAGGGAGTTGGGATGGTCTCAAAAATGTAAATTATGGCCCGATGACCAGGGATAATAATTAATTTGCGCCATGAGCGTCATGCTTGGCGGATACCGGCACATTATAAGTGTCCATTATTATGATTATTATCAAATATCGCAAATGGCATGAGAATACTCCGAATACTACTGCTGCCGTCTGCTTTGACGGTTTCGAACTTTTTATTTCGATTTATCCGAACATTCTTTCGAAAATGTCCACAGCGACAACAACTGGTGATGATGAGGAATTGGTCAACCATTCACCCGACTGTCCATTTCTCGGCCATGCACCCGGGCGTGGTCGACACGCCGCTCTTGAAGGCGTTCGTCAATATTCAAACCTTTGACGGCGATGGCGAGGAGCTTCCCCGACGAACGCCGGCAGAGGGCGCTGACACAGCCGTGTGGCTGGCGATCGCCAAAAGAGTCTCCAAGCTGAGAAGTGGGAATTTCTACTTGGGTATGCTCAAAATGATTTTACCCCGATAATGGGACGTTTTTTATGAGATTGATTATTTATCATTAATATTTCGCCACAATGTGAGAATCTAATAGAACCAGGAAAAAACTTCCACGACGAGTTTAAACGAACTTTGCTCAACAAAAAATATTACGATAACAAAACTTTTGCTATCGTAATTTTTTTTTTCTGAGGAAGCGTGGAGACCGGTTTTCATGCAAACCGTGAAAACTGAAGTTGCTGTTGAACAACGCAGCAATCGTGGGTTTACCAACCAAACTTCCATTCGGTGTCCATTGTCTGTGACTGGTTCCCGGCAAATTGTTGCTTAGATAGAAATTGGCTAAGCAAGATTCCCTGCATATAGAACCTCTGCGAAATCACTGGGACGTGCAATGAGATTGGTCCCTTTCTTTTCTTTTCTTTTTTTCAGACCGGCAAGAAAATCCCTATCATATGGCAAACTGGACGCGGTCAACGCCAGAAGAAGGGAACTTGATGGTGGAAGCACTGGAAGCTCAGGCTGCTGACGTCACCTCAGGCTAACCCAGATCATAACAGCCAGACACGTATTTCTCAGGCAAGATAGGGATATAGTACTGAGTGTATGGAACTCCAAACAACATACCTTTCCAAATGCGATTCATGTAAATGAAATTTAGAGTAATGAAGGAGTGGTAACATCAACCAAAAGTCGGACTATAATAATGTGAAATGACGTTTGCATTGATCAGGAAAAATACAATGTAAAACGTTTAGGCAATGTGTCAAAACCTGTAGCGTGCAGTTTCGTCTTAACTTTCTAGTGGCAACTTGATCTTTTAGTTTTAGACTGATGTACTTAAGACTATTCTAAATAATATTTCACTCGTCCACATTTTCACTAGCTGTTTGCACGTTAATGAGAAATTAAACAATTAAAATCGATGCTGAAATTGCATTGAACAAAACCAAAGACATAAATGGAAAGAGAAAAGGCCGAAACAACTAGAAATGTATAATAATATATAGGTCTTCAGATATAGAAGAAATAATTAGGTTTTTAAAAGGTTTTGGACGACGCACAACTATGTTAGATGATTATGTGTTTAAGATTCAATGGGGAGTGGGTTTAGTTTTAAACTTAAAGTATAGACCGTTTCGACGGCACGATATATTTTCCGCCATTACTGCAGTGTCCCCGCCTGCCTTTTGTCCAGTAACAAACGAAATTACGCTGCGTCGCACTCTATTGCAGGGTGTACGTCACATGATTAGGGGACGTACACCCTGCAGTATAGAGTGCGGCAGACGTAAATTCTTTTGCTGCCGGACAAAATACGAGCGGGGACACTGCAGTAATGGCGGGTGTTTCCTACCTCCATAGTCGCGCCGTCGGACCGGTGTATACATCACTCGGCAATTTTATTCAAGAAGATGACATATGGTTCCAGTTATAAATTATTAATGTTCTTTGAGTTAAGACAATTGTATATTTTATGGAATAATGAAGTGGTATGTTTTCTGTAAGAGACATTATACCTAGAATTCCAATTGCCTTTTTTTCTGCATTTTGATTAATATGTATCGAGACTTGACTGAATATAGGTGTCTGCCCTAACAATATACATGCATGTATTATCATAATTATGAAAGGTAGGGAAGAATTAGTTAGCAAAACAAAGAACGTACGGAATATTGGATAGGAGAAAAATATCATTCAAGATACCTATAATTGTACAAACTTTGTTTTCTATGTACTTCTTTTATGTGGAATTTCCAGGAAAGGCATTCATCAGTGTATAATTATGGGAGTTCGTATGACATACTGGCAGTTTATTTGTTAGTTGTTCCTTGTTTTCTGAAAGAAATACCGTAAGTGTACTCTGCTATTAAAGGTAGTATCATACTTTGGTAGCATACCGAAACAGATATCTTCACGGATCTTGTTTTGTTTTGTAATTTGTAGTTGATAAGTTGTAGTTTAAGTTATGTTAGTTTTCTTTAAGTAGTTTAAGTTACGTTAGTTTACTTAAAGTAGTTTAAGTTATGTTGGTTTACTTTAAGTCTCTTTTGTAAAGCGCTCGGTTACCATTGCCTGGGCGCTATATAAATGCCTTTATTATTATTATTATTTACCTAAAACTGATAGGGTATAAAGATGGTAATGGTAGAAACATACTGTTAAAATATTTCTGCCTGGAATGATGTATTTATTCAGAAAAGAGTAAATCCAGTGACAAAAATTACTTTTGATCTTTTTAAGATGACTGTATCTTCCTTGATATTTGTGCTCATGAATATGTATTTCTTTGACAAGAATGATCGTAACCTTCGAGAATGATCCTGCTAGGATTGAAACGTCAGCTCCCCTAGTATTCTCCAAGCGTATAATATAAATCATTTTCAGGTCATTATTTTGGCAGATGATAGGTTTGCAGCAGTTCATTACTTGTATAAAATAATCATCATCAATATTATTTGCCAAGAAATCTGTCACGTTACTCACGTAATAATTATAGGAACAAACAATACTACATATAGACAATAAGAAATTAGGTGAAACAAAACTGTACAGGTAAACATCGAAACACTAACCAAGGTTTATGTTTCGCGAGCATATACCACATTTTACAGGTTAAATTATGATAGATCCACCACTAAAGAGAAAAATGTATGACAAGTGGCCCAATATGAAAGCAAGGGAAGACATATTAAACACAAAACAAATAGATTAAACCGGCTTATTTTCAACGAGACACTAACTTACAGCTTTCAGCTTGGTTAAAAAAAGAATATTTCTTTTGGGCGCATACATTATGGCAATTTGGTAATGCTATTGGTGCCGTGAGTTATATACGAGCACCATTATGGTAATCACAATTATGGCATATAATTATGTGGGTATAGAGGCGCTATTGCAAAATAATACAAAAGCACGTCTTAGCATCGTGGCATTTTATGACGTTAATCATAGGCCTATACATGTTAAAGGTATACTATCATACTTTGGTTTAGCACACCGAAACAGAAATCTTTACAGGTTTACCTATATAGCCTAACTTATAAAGATGGCGATGGTAAAAACATACCATTGACAATTCCTTTGCCAGAAATGCTGCATTCATCCAGAAAAGAGTAAAACCAGTGACCAACATTATTTTTGATCTTTAAAAGATCAAGAAAAAACTAGATGTGTTTGTTGACAAACACTGAGCTGTTTCGCGTATGTTTTTATAAATAATATGAAAAACAAACTTGAACGCAATTGTCCCAGTACAGAGAAATTGTGGTGTTTAAATTGTCGTAAACAACTATAAGGAGCGTCGTCACTCGTCCATTAATATACATATACATGTACATACACACGACCATGAGAAACACAGAAATGGCAGAGTGTACTATAGGCCAGCGCGCAAAGTATGTATGGTTGTGCATGGGCGGTGGAAACAGCAAAATGACTGATTTTCTAGCTCGTCGTACTACGTTTACATGTACACAATTGGCCCACTACTATGGATAGCCATATCAGCGGTCCAAGAATTTGCAAGGCCCGTGTTTTGTGTTATGTTGACTCTAAATGGCAAAATTAATGATTCAAAAAAATCAATACAAATTCAATCGATGACGTCATCATGACGTCACTTCACATTAGGGATACTAGTACCATTTCCTACCTACCCACCAAGTTTCATTTCGATCGGATATTCGCTTCTATGTGTTTCCGTTAAAAAATGGCAAAATTAATTATTCAAAAATCAATAAAAAATCAGCCGATGACGTCATCGTGACGTCACTTCAGATTTAGGATACTAGTACCATTCCCTACCTATCCACCAAGTTTCATCACCATCGGATATTCCCTTATATGTGAATCAGAAAATCGGCTTTTTGATGACGTCATCATGACGTCACACCTTTTTGGTATTTTGTGGCATTTTCCTATAGCCTAACAAACATTTTGCCGAAAGAATTTCGAAAATACGATTTGTCGTTCATGAGATATAAAGAAAAGGTCCAAAAATTGAATAATTCATATAAAATCACACGATGACGTCATCAACATGTGACTGCAATTTTTGTCTATAACACGTCCCCATATACTTACATACCAAGTTTGAGCTACATCGGACTTGCCGTTCCGGAGATAAAGAGCCCTAAAATTTGCACTTTTATGATGACGTAATTGTGCACGTGATGACGTCACGATGACGTACATACGCGGGACACTATTCCGGGTGTTGGTCTAACTATGTGCCAAGTATGAAGTTGATCGGAATTGGCATAATGGTAGAAGTGACTTGTAGAAAACCCCTGTGTTATGTCTATGGGAAAAAAGTGGAAAAAGAAAAAAAAAAAAAAACTAGAAATTGTGTCTGTTGAAAACAGAACACAAGGCTTTTCCGTTTTATAGAAAAATCAACATAACCTTTTACACAATACATTTGATTAAGATCTTAAGTTTTATACTTTTGAAGTATGCAACTTTATTCATACACTCACGTGACTTGGTCATATTTCTGTCACAAAGAAAGACCTTGCCTAACATTGACTTTTGGCGAAAGAATCATGATCATAGCCCTTACAACTTTTAAATCAGAAGCTACTTCCTGTTTGACCGGAAGTAGAGGTCGTAGAGGTCAGGCAATGTATCACAAATGAAAGACCTTGCCTAACATTGTCTATTGGTGAAAGAATCATGATCATACCTCTTACCACTTTTAAATAAGGAGCTACTTCCTGTTTGACCGGATGTAGAGGTCACAGAGGTCAAGCAATGTGTCACAATGAAAGACCTTGCCTAACATTGACTTTTGGTGAAAGAATCATGATCACATCTCTTACCACTTTTAAATGAGGAGCTACTTCCTGTTTGCCCTGTACAAGTCAATGGGCTCATAGCGTGAAAAATATTTTAAAAAATCATAAAAAATTTAAAAATGACGCTGTCTTGACGTAACTTCAGAATTACAATCCCGAACCTCAAACATACCAATGTACCAATTTTCAAGGAGATCGGCCGTTCCTACTATGTGTTATAAAAATCGCATTTTTTATGACGTCATGATGACGTCACAGAATTTTTGTCTATGCAGTGTTCATCTATGGTGTATGCTGAAGAATTATCAAAAAGAAATTCAAAGATATCTTGTTTTGTTTACAAGATATCGTTAAAAGAACTTTAATGACCCAAAATTTCAATAAATCATAAAAAATCAAGGAATGACGTCATGATGACGTCATTGCAATTTTTCGATATAACACTTCCCAACTTAGATACATACCAAGTTTCAACTCAATCGGACTTAGGGTTCGTTCAAAATTGATGTCTGAAGTTTGTCCCTTTAAGACACTGTCACGTGACACCTGATGACGTCATGATGACGAAAAGTTTCGATGCACATTGACGCTATTGGGACTTTGTTTTGACCAAGTTTGGTTAAGATCGGCTGTTTAAAAATGGCCAAAGTGGGGTCTAGAATGCCCCTGTGCTTTGTCTATAGGAATTCCAACGACAAGAAGAAGAAGAAGAAGAAGAAGAAAAAAAAAAAAAATCAGAACAAAAACAATACCTTTTCCGTTGAACACGGAAAAGCCAAAAAGAAAGAAAAAAAAAATAAGAAAAACAAAAGCTGTTCCGCTGCATGCGAAACAGCTAAAAAGACTTCAAAAATACTGTACAGTGGCTGTTTTTCACTGTTTTGTCAAAAGGTGGGCACCGTATGGGACTGAAATTCTCACAGATGACTGTTACTGTATCTTCCTTGATATTTTAACCCATGAGTGTATTTCTTTGACAAAAACCAAATTATGATATTACCTTTAACACACTTGATAATCACGTGAACATATTTTATATGATATAAAAAATGTATAATATTTTATTTCATTAACCCCGAACAGCGACCGGGCCGTGGCAATTTAGGCTTAGGCTATACGGAAAGCGTCCGAGGGAATGTAGGCCTATGTATTAAATGCGTGCTGGGAAAATAGGCATCACAAATTATCACTTTCGTGTTGCCGGGTTCAATACACTTGGAAACGGTAGCAATCGGCTCTCTGGCGCCCTCTCGGGGCATGGCACACTTTATTGTGAATCCAATATTTTGCAAATAATTGCCAAGTTCACGTCTGTACACAACGTGTACAGAGCTAGCAACGAAGTCCTTGACCTGCTAGTCCGCCTTAAGCTAGCTATGTTCTGTTGTATATTTTTCAGACATTATTCTCTATTTTGTATTGCAGTATTTCCATTTTCACTTCTGTCAAGCGCTTTAAGTTGAGCACTTCTGTGGATATTGCGCTATATAAGTAACCATTTTTATTATTATACAACAATTTTACTTCACCACAAAGGGTGTGTGGCAGATAAACGTTCAACTTCAACGAGCTGATTTAAAGTAAGGAAAACCGCATGTGGATCGGTTTGCGGAAATACCATGAAAGAAGAATCGTTCGTACTTTCGCTCTTCTATTTCGTTCGCACTTCTCGTAAGGTCTCAACGTTTCGACTAGACTAGCCTCCTCTAGTCATCATCAGGAGTAAACAGGAAAAACAGATCTGTCTTAAACTAGAACCAGGCTATAAAACAGCATGGGTGCTAATTGGGACGCAGTGATGGACGTGCGGAACTCCAGGGTGACGGCGCTGGGAGTGATCGTATCGGCATCGGTTCTAGACCATGTCCTGCTGACTATAGTCGGTAAGCTGGACAAGGTGGTGGTGGTGTTTGTGTTGTTGTTGTTGTTGTTGTTGTTGCTGTTGCTGCTGCTGTTGTTAGCTGCTGCTGCTGTTGTTGCCTGCTGCTGCTGTCAGCCACTGCTGTTGTCTGCTGCTGCTGCTGTTGCTGCTGCTGCTGCTGCTGCTGCTGCTGTTGCTGTTGCTGGTGCTGTTGTTCGTGTAATTCGTTTATTTGGTATAATTATTTCTGGGATATTTCTTGAGTGTAAAATAGATTTATAGCCGCTCAATTCGTATGTCTAACTTACAATAGAAGTGAAATTGATAGCTTACTTCCTGAAATATAACAGGCAGACAGGCAGACAGCCGCAAACAAACGCTCCTTAATTATTGTCTCTGTCTGTTTTCTGGGGGTTTGTAGTTCCGATTCTTCCTTTGGTATTCATTGGCGAGTGCAGCCCGAGTGACAACGGGGGCAATGAGTCGACTCTTCCGGGAAGCAACACCACCGGCTTCGCCGAGTGTGAGAGACAAGTCAACACGGAGCTGGGACTCCTGATGGGCTCCCAGTTCATTGTCCGTTTTGCCATGAGCTTCTTCGGCAGTTTCCTGAGTAACAGGTGAGTGTTAACCAATGACCCTATAGTAGACAAGGAGCATGGACCATGAGTTCTCAACTCCGACTACATCTAAGGTCTGACTTAAAAAATTGATGGAGCAGACCTCAGGGATCATTTCTAGGTACTATGTGGCCTCAAATTGTGATAGCACTTTTTTGTATTAAATATCCCCAAATTATTGTAATATTTCCCTCAAAAAATATGAGAAAAACAAAAGAAAATTCAACAAATGGGTTTAAGCTCTTGCTTTTAACTTATCATTTTTTAAAGTTATTTCTCTGTGAATGGATTATGAATTATATAATCACATAATCATTCTCCAAAACACATATCAAAAACTTGGGGCAGAAAATACGACCACGCCCCTTTTTCAGTTCATTTCATTGTGGGAAAGTGAATCTTGTTTTCTGTTGCTCCTCAAATGATACCACATTTTCTCAAAGGTGATAACACAATTTGAAGCCATGCACATACGACCTAGCAAAGCCGTTAAAGGTATAAACTTCTATTTTATGAAGCCAAACCATAGATGTAGTGGGTGTTGAGCTAACACATGAATAAGAGGGTTTTCAGAACTTTGCTCCTTGACTATAGCCCTCTCCACCCCTAAAACGTCTCAGAAACCGCACCTCCACATAATAATTACGGGTTAGGGTCTGTCTCCTGAAGATGACTAGAGCAGACTGGTCGAAACGTTGAGACCTAACCAGAAGTGCGAAAATATGAACGAATATTACATGGTGTTTCCGTAAACCGATCAGCAGAAGAAATTACTAACATAATGGAGCAGACTTTTGAGAACCGGTCTTTAAGTCAACAGCGCACGCGCACTCACAACAGCGCACGCGCAAAAAAACGCGCGCATGCTCACAATTGACTCAAAAGTCTCGCATTGGATCAGGCTTTCAAGTCCTCTGTATGTGTAAGCCGATATAAACAAAACTACAAGAGGTTTCTGCTGTGCCAGTATGAAACTTACTTTGTGTCATTTATTTTTTCTCTCGTTGTTCTGACGAGAGCTTAGTCAATAACGCATTGCCCATTGTATATCCATCTATTATTATTATTATGATACATACTATTCATCTACATGTATTATCTTTCATTTGTTTTTTTTTTCTCTTCTGTTAGATGTAACCCGGTACTCTTCAATATATTATTTTGTTTATTTGTTTTTGTTTTGTCAACTTGCTGTTCTCCCTTGATTGCTTGTCCAGTTCTTTGCTGTGTGTCTTCATTATATTGTAAGGGTTTAACATTTCTGTGTCATTTCAATTCGATTCTATCTGTTAATAGGCATGCCTTTATTAGCTCCGGTTTTATGTCACCATACCTCATCTATTCAATTGTCCATACTTTTATTCTGCTTTTTGTTTTGATTTTACCTAGATGGAAATAAATGTCATTGAATTGAATTGAATAATTATTTCCATTTGGCAAACGGGTTTGGAAATGATCTTTCTGGATCTCTGTTCATTCCCGAGCGTTTCACGTTATTTTAGACCTATTCTGGCCGACCTGTCCAGCAAGGGGTCAATTTTGTTTGTAATTTATAGGCTTTGTTTTGTATTTCTTTTAAGATTTGTATAATGTTCACCAGTGTGTGAAATCCTATACCTCCACGGTTGAAGAGCTATATATGTCTCCACAAGGTTTTCATGAAACTGATATTTGGAACTAACTCAAAAAAGTGTACCGATGAAATGATCCTTGGGATATAGCGGTGAGCGTGGTTTCATCATTTTCATGGCTTCTGACTTCCAAAGGAGCAAAGATTGACCATTTAGAGACAACACCAATTACGTAGGGCTGGATAGCTCAACTGTAAAGCGCCTGTACGGTATTCAGGAGGTCGCCGGTTCCAATCCCACTCCACAATAATGAAAAAAAGGGAAGAATAGCCTAGGTATACAGTCGCAAAGATAAGTATTTTAAATAACGGGATGTTCGCTAAAGATTTCAACCCAGGATAAAGTGATTTCGGTTCAGATGGGACCGGTTTTGATTCTGTTCTTTGGAAAGTGTTCACTAGTAGCCGTGTACCGGGGGTACGTCTCCACAAGGATACAAATTCTGGTATACGGGGTGTCCCCCCCCCCTCCCCCCTAGAACCGCGCCTGTGAAGCATCACTGGCCCATCCTGACTCCCATGAATACTGGCATGAGTACCAGAGACATTTACAATGCTACAATAATAAATAAAACTTCCACTCACTCGTGCATAAACATTAATGTTGATCCCATCATATAAACCACATATTTTGCAGAATCGATCATAAATGTTTCATAATCATCCCCGATTCCGTACGATCCAATGGACTCATCTCTCCCAATGGAGTGACAATTCATGTGCAACATAATTTACACAGCTTTTACAAAAATGAGCCGTGCTCACCCAAGCATGAATTATTTAAGGAGTTTTGGGTGCCATACGAAAGTTAAAGTGTATGAGTTTTCTATACATTATCAACCTGTCCCCCAGAATCATACATTTTTGTATTTGGCAGCCATTTCAAAAGTGTTTTTTGAGAGACACCCTGTATAGGCCTACGCGAGTTTATAGTGGTGATTTTTATAGTTGTTGTTTATTGTGTCTGTGAACTTGTGGTAGGCATACACATTGAATAGCACAATGAATCCGATCCGGTACAAGAACCTTTTCTTTTTTTTCATAGTTGACTATTGTTGATTTTTTGGTGCCCTTGCATTCACCATTGTCACCTTTTTGTCCATTTTCTTTTGTTGATGGGAGAAAGAGGTCAACGAATATCTGCGGCTGAACTCAGTCGTATTTCCCAAGGAACAATTTTATCTATTCAAATCCTATATTACTTACTCGAAATGGTCCTCAAAAGTATCACAATCGTTAAAAGTTATAATAATAAATCTTTTCTTTTTAGCTCACACTCAAACATTATTTGTCATTCCAGTTGTATATGGAAAGCAATATTACTGATGGTGTATATGATTTATAATACAAACGAGAAAATATTCCCACCCCTAGAATTGAATTGAATCAAATAATTTGATAATAAGCGATGGCAGCCATTTTGAAAATGGCCGCCATATTGGCCAAAGTTCAAATTTGAGATGGCGCTTTATCTAACTGTCTGCCAAGTTCCATGCTTGTTTCACCAAACGCACAATTCTTCCAATTATTTCACCTATCTGCAGTATTAAAACGATTGATTTTGCTCGTCTTTTTAAACCAACAGATGCGGCTATTACTGGTTGATCTTCACAGGTTGTATGTTCATGATTGCTTCATCTCTAGGTACATGAATTAAGTAATGCAAATGTACTGTACTTTTTTTGTAAAACCCCTCAACAAAAGTTATACAACTCTAGTTTGAGGGATGATATCTTTTTTGTTACTGATCTATGAACGGTGAAATTGGTATCATTTGAAAGCTTCATTATTCCTCTTTACAATGATGTGTCATTTGTTGTGATTATGGAATCATGGAATGTGCATTTCTCCTAAAAACAAGTGAATTGTTGCAAAATGCAAATGAGAATACATCATGTTTGGACCGTGCTTTCACGCGTTAAATGGTGGATTTATCCAGAAATCATTCAAACAAAGACAGAAAACAGTTTTGATCTCGGGGTAAGATCAAAACTATTCTTTATGTTTTATAAGAAAAATTAAGTCGGGTTGTCTCTATTGTTCGTGATTCAAATGTCCGATTGAACTCAACTTTTCACAGGTTTATTATTCCATGAACATGCTAGATCAGACAAAGTCTGGGTGCAGTCTGTGACCTTTACCAATCATGTATTATACCTTTAAATTGGATATTCTCGTCCTACCATTAATATCGTATTATTCTCTTGCTTCAGTGTATGCCTTTGCACAATCGTACGCCGTGTATTTCCTCGGTCGGATATTGCACGGATTCGGAGCATTGCCGTCGCAAATAGGAGGTAAGCGACAGCGAATTCAAAGAGTGCATGAACATGACCTCTGGTTTTTAGTAGCTCTTTGTGTAGGCCTAATTTTTTACAGGGTCGATTATTGTACTTTGCATGTACATAATCATAATTGACTTTAGTCTGGGTGCATTCGTTTAGCTCCCCCGGGTCGACAGCAGTCAACCTTGTGCCCATTCTCTCGCTTGTTCTCTCGCTTGTTTTAACCCTAACCCGTGTTAGCTATTAAACGAATGCACCCTCTATTTAACGTTACGGTCAGATGGATACAATAATTGAGGACAATATATATCGACCTCGTCAATCTGAATACATGAATGCGATATATGCATTATGGCTCCGTGATTTTATTATGCGGTCCTTGAAAAGGTCACTTCTACCTAGACCCAGCATTAGGGTGCCTCGTGTATATTTTAAAGGTTTACTGTAATTAATCAACTTTGGGAAAGGGATGAAAGTGCTTTAAAATTATTGCTTTGACATAATTAATGACTATATAAATTTTTATTTTTAAGTATAAGTGATAAGCCAAAAAGGTTAAAAGGTCGCGTTCTGCAGGCGCGTTATAACAGAGGGGCTATAGGTGGGCTGTAGCCCCCCCCCCCCCAATTGTTTTTTTTCTAGCCCCCCACACCCCAAAAAATGCTATTGAAAAAACAAATTCTTGAAAATACTGCATAATTATTTTCAGCTATTAGGCGCCAATTACATTTAAAAAAAAAACGCGTATAGTGTATGATATAGGTGCATGTTTTTTGACCCCTAATAAGACATAGCGGAAGCGAGTATAAGAAGAACACAAAATATTGCGTCTTTAAGCCCCCCCCCCCCAACTCTAACAACAACGATAGGGGGAAATTCCCATAGGGTCATGCACAAACTTCATTTACCTATTTCTAAATAACCTCCAAACCGATCTACTTGAATTGATATATTATGTTCCTAATGGGAGCATTCTCCGTCTTATATCAAAAAACGTGAAAATGTTTCTAAAAGGTAATTAAAACGTTAGAGGGAAGTGGAAATTTACCCCTAACAGCCGATTTCCCCCTAACGTCGACTTTTAATGCAAAACGTTTCCCCCTAACGTAGTCATTAACAATATAATGGGTCTTCTAGCCCCCCCCCCCCCCCCCCAATATTGGCTCTAGAACCGCGCCTGACGTTCTGCATGTGACGTATAAGCAAGGTTTTTCGTCCCGAAAAGTTGGGTGGTAAATTTATTACGAGTCTAAAGGACGTCCTTTTGTCTATTATACAATATTAGTTCAAGAATTAACAATGATAGACAGGTTTTATAATAATACAGATGTATTTTACAATGAGTTTTGATTACAGTAAACCTTTAAATCGGTGCCCATGAAGGAAGTTGCATAGTACTTATAACTAGTTCTGCTCCCCATTGTCAAAACACAACATGTTGGCATATTAGTCTAGTAACTTGGAGTACTTCGATTGATTTTAACTTACAACTTAGGCCCTAATTGAAATTTATATACTTCATGGAAATTAGTTTCTCGCTTTTATCACCGAAATAAGTCGCCAGTGAAGCAATTATATTAGACCCCGTGGGTTTGATTTTGCTACTTTTCTACATGTACTAACATTGTGCTTGAAACTGCACATGAGGGATTTTTTTA
Organism: Astropecten irregularis; assembly: GCA_963971285.1. Taxonomy (NCBI): domain Eukaryota; kingdom Metazoa; phylum Echinodermata; class Asteroidea; order Paxillosida; family Astropectinidae; genus Astropecten; species Astropecten irregularis. The sequence continues at coordinate 16,476,841 of OZ020247.1, forward strand.
CCAACAGCTCAATGACAAAAGTATTTACACTGAGGACGAATAACGGGTCATGGGATCCAGGATTGCATTTCTTATGGTCGTGTAATCGATTTTTTTTTTAAATTCGATACTTCGATTCTCATACAGGTATCGGCTTGATTGCGTATCGATTCCGGGAGAACGATGAAAAACGTGGAATGGCACTGGGATTTGTTATATGCGGTTTTGCTGTGGGAACATTAGGTAAAAAACTTAAATTACATCATATCAACACATAGGCCTATGGAAACCAGTTTTTGTATGTCAGAGAAGGTTAGTATTGTGGCACTTTAAGACGACATTTGAAGATTTCATTTGCAAAAACAGATAACTCCTTTGTTGAAAATGTTACATTATCATCTCGGATGCTTCTATTTTTTTTTATTGAAGGATACACCAATACATTCTTCCTCTTTTTTCATTTTCTGTACTTTATTAAATTTGCAATAAATTCATAAGTTTTATATTATGTCCAAATGTACGCGGTTTCCATGAATACTAAAAGTAATGTAAAGCATGATTAAGTAAATTTTTCTTAAATGGGGTTATCTGTTTTTGCAAATGAACTCTTCTTCATTTGGAGGGCGCCTTAACGTCCTAGCTACCTTTTAAAACACTTTTTTGCTGTTCAAATCAAGTACACAGAGAATGCTGTCAATGGGAACACATGTCAATTTCAAATTCGTCGGTTTTGAGGATGTTTAGAAGTAGATCAGTTAAGTTATGTGAACAACCCTATTGAAATGTCACCCTTTAACACAATACTGTAATAATCTTATAAAATACTATAAAGCTGTATATAAGACGAACGAACAGGCACGAGAGAAGGATGCCCGAGACGGTGACGATTAAAGGTATTAGATAGACAAAAAAAAGCAACTGTACCTCTACACCAGTTGATGCATGAGCTGGAAGTGGCAAACTTAAAGGAAACAAGCTGCTTGAACTGGGCGTATCGCATTTTATTTCATAAATAAATTCATTTACATATATTAAATGTGAATTAAAAGCCAAACTGGTGCAAGTGAACTTTTCATTTGATTTTTTGCCGCCCAAAAATTGCCTCCCCCTTTTGGGAATTTGCCGCGACTCATATTGAGGGCGCTGTTCGTGACGCAGATCGAGGAACGGAAATTTATCGAAGGTCTAGAAAACATCTTAACTTGCACGGTCCATGGAGCGGTCACAGACCCCCGGCAAGCTGCTATTGTGATCCGTCTCGCACACGGACCAACGTAAAACCGTCAGTCAGCACTACGACACGCGGTGTGTGTAAAATCTTTGAGGCCTTTTTTCTCGAAAAGTATTTTTGATGAACGATTTAGGCTTCGTGGACATGCATGTACACAATGTGACCGGTCGGTGAATGGGGCGCCGGCTCGCGAGCGCGCGGCTGCAGCTGCCTCGATTTACGTCACACATTTGGGAAGATGTATGTTAATGAGGGTCCCACTCAAGGGGCGTAGTAGCTTGGACAAACATTTTCAACATTTTTTTTTCTCATATTTAATCCAGGAAATAATTAGCTCGAGACACAAAATATCATTGTAGATATAGTACTTTATTGTTTTAAGCAGGAATAATGCAATTTAAATCCTATATCGTGGTCCCTTTAACTAGGCCGTGCTGTATGCTTATGCTATACAGGGTGTCCCAAAAAACCACGCAACACTTTGTGTGGGAACTATTGTATGAACATGAAACTGTGTATCACTTCAAGATTCAGATGTGTAGTGTGATGCAGCTATGTCTTGGCTATCACCATGTACAATTTGAGCAAAATTTGACTAAAATTAAGTGAAACAACTAAGACTAAATTACCCAACCTCTAAACCCGATTTTCATCTTTCTTTCATACACATTGTGTGTGTATTGACCACTGTGTGCGTGTTATCCTTGCAAATTTGTTTTTAAGGAGTACTCATTCAATTGGTCATAATATATTTTCGCCAATTTCAGCCCCAATATGCTTAAATTCCACATGGTGATAGCCAAGACATGGCTGCATCACATATCTGAATCTTGAAGTGTCCCGACACAGTTTTGCGAGTTTTTTTCTGGGGAATCCTGTATAAGTAGATTTGTCACGACTTATTTCTTAATTTCGTATTTTTCCCTCGCCAGTTGGACCGATTTTAGGTGCAGTTCTGAACCACTTTCTGGGCAAGACGGCTCCGTTTTTATTTCTCGCTGGAGCATGGGGACTCGTAGCACGTAAGACACTTAACATCAGTAATGAAGTAATATTTGACACTATACATCACAGAAAATGACAAATGACTCCAATAATCGTAGGTCATGCATAAGGAAACAACTGGATGCCATTTCACCCATGATACTTGGGTGAACAAAAACTTGTTCAAAAATCATTTCACATTCGTCCATTGAGTTGCACTACTTGGCCATATATAATGTGGCCAAGGCGCAATAACATTGAGGTACCTACATAATAATACCTACAACTTTGCGCAATACAGGGCCTATGTACTTTTTTTTGTAGCGTGTGTGCTTCTAATAAGAACCAAAGCTCCGAATCGACGTTTCGAACATCATGTTTTGTTCGTTCTAGAAGGACTTCAGATTCGCTCTTCACGTTTTCGAATGAAAACAAGATGACTAACTAATTCATATCTGGCCCAATTGTTGGTTTTTTTTTTTTCGATATGTTTTGGGCATTATTCCATGTGTGAGTGATTTTCACTTACTGCAGTCGAAAAGGGTGCGAGTTTTTAAATTGTATTTTTTAAACGGTATTTAAAAATCTTAAATCGTTTAAGATGTTTAAATATTTTTGTTTGGCCAATACGACATCATTTCAGGGAAAAATTGTTTCAAAGAATGATTGCATGCCAGCACGAGTCTGAACTTTAGAAATATATAGTTTTCATGATATATTTATGAACAAGAATAATTTGGTCGCTACATAATTATTTATATCCTGAGGTCAATTTCATAAAACTGTTAAGCACAACAATTTGCTAAGCATGACATTTCTGTCTTAATAAAAACAGGGTTAACAACCAAATGTCCATGTGCTGTGTATCACTTGTGATTGTTCTTTGGCTGTTGTTCGCTGACCATGAATATCAAATGGAATTTTCAATGGTGGTTTGTTTTATTGGGCGAGACATTTTTGTGCTAAGCACATTTTGGTGCTTAATAACAGTTTTATTAAATTGGCCCCTGTACGCTATACCTTTTACTGACAATTACATACAGTTGCCGAGATGGCCATTTTTCAACACGAGGACAGCGACGGCCCTAAGGAAGACATCATGGCCATTGTGAAAATCCTCAGAGATCCACTCATCCTCATCCCCGCAGGTGTGTTGCACGTTTCCAAACCTCGTACCCAAACCACGGCATAAGGGCCGACTTCCATGTCTACTTTCTTATAGAGGTATCATCGATATAAAGATCACAGAACAGTACTCACACTTTGTTTGAAACAGCATGTACATGAAATGATAAACCTGTGAAAAATTGAGCTCAATCGGACATCTGAGGCACGAGAAAATGGTAAAGGTCACAGAACAACACCCACACTTTGTCTTATCCAACATTTTGCATTAAATGATAAGCCAGTGAAAATTTGAGCTCAATCGGACATTTGAGTCACGAGAAAAAAAAAGCGAAAACCCGACTAAATTTTCTTATAAAACATAAAGAATGGTTTTGATCTCACCCTTTCCCCGAGACAAAACTGATTTCGGTCTTTGTTTGACTAATTTCTGGATAAATACACAATTTCAGGCGGAAATATTTCAACACTATGTTTCTACCAGCACCATCTTCATACTATGAAAGTTATACGTAAATCTGTGAACATCTCTGTTTGGGTATGTTACTAATCCTGTACTGTATCTTTAATCTAATGTTATTATATCTATATTATCAGGTGTTTATTTTGAATTGTGGTAAAGGTGCACTTTGTTGTTTTGCTTCCTTTCACAGCGCGCAAGTATTTTTTTCTAAATCCTATTTAAGAAAAAAAAAGCAAGATGGCGGACCTCTTAAAATCAGAGAGGATCATGGGAAATTCGTGACCTAATTGCAGTTCACCTATGTACACGTTACATCACTGTTATGAGTTTTTCATGTGATTATATTTCTAGGTGTACTGACCATTGCAAGCATTGTCATTGGACTAATAGAACCAGCATTGCCTGTGTGGATGATTAGCACAATGGATGCTGAAGACTGGGAACTAGGTAAATACAGGTTTCTCTTGCTCTTCCAAATTTCGAACGATTTTCTCTTTAAAGGTAATATCATGCTTTGGTTCTTGTCAAAGAAATGCAGATTTTTGGGCAAAGGAAGATACACTAACAGTCATCTCTGAAATTTCCAGACCCATGTGGTGCCCAATTTTAGAGAAAATTTTAGTGAAAACGCCTACGGTATTTAAAACAAATTCTTTTCATCGTTATTTTTTTATCTTTTAAAGATTTGATTTGGTCATTGGTTTTACTTTACTCTTGCCTTGATAAATATAGCATTTCAGGCATACCAAATTAACGGTATGTTTCTACCCTGTAAGTTATAGGTAAATCCGTGAAATTTTTTTTCGGTATGCTTAGCTACAGTATAATAGTAAAACTATCTTTAAAATGTAAAGGGATTTGCTAAATCACAAAGCCACTAAGACTAACAATTATTATAACGAACAATACACTTTGTCCTTACAAAAATGCAAATATTTTTTGCTGCCACACTTTTCCCCCTTTGCTTAAGAATTTTGACTTAATTACATTCTTGAATCTGGTTTATGATGTTTCTTTGCAGGCGTAGTCTTTCTACCGGCCGGCTGTGCTAGCGCTTTCGGCACATTGCTCTTTGGGTACTTGTCATATAAAATTGGAAGGTGAGCTCGTGAAGTATACATGCGAAATCACGCTCATCTCCAGACCTATGTTTCACAATTATATTCCATTTTCAGAAACCATATACGTGTAAACATATCCTTTTTTAAGACCGAGGAATATCGTTTTAAAATGCTCTAAAATGCGACTTTTCGACTCTGTTTGGGAGGGGGGTATCCCACCTCCCACAGCCTCCCCTCGCTCGGTCGCTTCGCTCCCTCGCATAGGACACCAAATCATAAATCATCCCCCGAAATCATGAAAAGAAATCGACACCTATGTCTATCACACTTTTTCATATTTTCTTGTGTAGGTTTTAGACCACATAACCCCCACCCATGAAATCAAATGACAAAAATGTTGCCGGTTTGAAATTATCTGACAGAGCTCTATTTGTGCGACTGTATTATTTGTTTTTACGTTTACAGATGGCTGTGCATGATTCTGTCGTTGGTCGTTATGGCAATTGCCGTGGCAACGGTAAGTTCAATTCAATTGCCACATATCAACATTCTCTGTCTTGAATTCTGCCCGTTGCTTAATCATTTTGAAGCCATATAATGATCGCGTTTTTCCAACATTGTGTGACACCCGAGTGTCCTGTTTTTGCTTGTCTTTTCACAGTTGCCTTTTGCCAGGAACTTCAATGATCTCATTCCACCCATGATGTTGCTCGGATTGTGCTTTGGTAAGTTGCAAGTAACTTAAAGCTTTCATAATTCTCTTTTCACAAACCTGTCCGATATTAAATGATGTCAGCCGCGTACGAACTAGACATAAAGGTTATATCATACTTTGGTTTTTGTTAAATAAAATACAGATTCATGGGCAAAAATATCAAGGAAGATACAGTAACAGTCATCTGTGAAAATGTCAGTCCCATACGGTGCCCACTTTTTGAGAAAACAGCAAAAAACGGCCACGATATTTCTGAAGTCTTTTCTCTTTTATTTTTAATCTTTAAAAGATCAAAAATAATTTGGGTCACTGGTTTCACTCTTTTCTGGATAAATACTGCATTTCAGACAGAAATATTTTAGCGGTATGTTTCTACTATCACCATCTTTATACCCTGTAAGTTATAGGTGAATCTGTGACGATTTCTGTTTCGGTATGCTACCAAAGTATGATTCTACCTTTAAACATAACTGGGACGAATTAACATTACAAAGACCTGGGAAAATCATGACAAAACTCGCCCCTATTAGTGGGACTGTTAAACGTACGTGTGCGTACGATGCCAACACATGTAGGGCGATACAATTCGTAGTATAACCTACAGTAAAATGCCTGGTACCAAACGTAGTTTACCAGTTGGTTGAAGAAATCGTCCCACACGGAACTTGGGCGTGGTTCGATCCTTAAATGTTGCTGGCAGTTTACATAATTTCTAGATGTTGGCGTATTCTGTGCATGTCCTTACTCTATGATCTGTGACACTAACATGTATTCAGGATTTGAATTAATGTTTTACACGTTGAATGCATCAGGTACCATTGACAGCACAACGTGTGCAACGTTCAACTATCTGGTTCAAAAGAGACACCAAGGGGCATACGGGGGTGCTGCAACTCTGTCTGTTATCACATTCTCGTTTGGCCTTGTTGCAGGTGGGTGGGGTAGGGTGGGAGTGATTAAGGTTGGGGTGTGGTTGGATGTAGTTGGTGGGGTCTGCGCTTTGGGGCAGGGAGGGGCCTGGTATAGGTCGAAGTCACGGTGGATGTGGTGGGCTGTTGGGTGTGGTGTTATGTACTGTGATGGGATGGGGTGTGGTTGGATGGAGCTGGTGGAGTCTGCATTTTGGGGCTGGGCCTGGTATAGGTAGGAGTGGGTGTGGCGGGTTGTTGGGTGTGGTGTTATGTAGTGTGGTTCAGATGGGGTGCGGCAACTCTGTCTGTGATCAGCTTTTCGTTTGGCCTTGTTGCAGGTGGGTGGGGTAGGGTGGGAGTGATTAAGGTTGGGGTGTGGTTGGATGGAGCTGGTGGGGTCTGCGTTTTTGGGTAGGGCCTGGGGCCGATTTCACTAACGCTTTGCGATCATCGCTGAGCCCAAATCCATCGCTAAACGGGAAATTGATCGCTACTTTGTGTAGGAATTTTCCGTTTAGCGATGGATTTGGGCCTAGCGATGATCGCAAAACGTTAGTGAAATCGGCCCCTGGTATAGGTAGGAGTGGGTGTGGTGGGCTGTTGGGTGTGGTGTTATGTGGTGTGGTTGGATGGGGTGTGGTGGGATGAGTGTCTGTAATCACATTCTCGTTTGGCCTTGTTGCTGGTGGGTGGGGTCGGATGTTGTGGGTAAGGTTGGGGAGAGGTTGGATGGAGCTGGTGGGGTATGCGTGTTGGGGTAGGGCACGTGGGACCTATGATTATGTTGGAGAGGAAAGTGGCGAAGGTTGTGCTGGGTTTTGTGTTGTGCTGTTGTGTAGTGTAGTGTAGTGTAGTGTGGTGTGGTGTGGTGTAGTGTAGTGTGGTGTGGTGTGGTGTGGTGTGGTGTGGTGTGGTGTGGTGTGGTGTGGTGTGGTGTGGTGTGGTGTGGTGTGGTGTGGTGTGGTGTGGTGTGGTGTGGTGTGGTGTGGTGTGGTGTGGTGTGGTGTGGTGTGGTGTGGTGTGGTGTGGTGTGGTGTGGTGTGGTGTGGTGTGGTGTGGTGTGGTGTGGTGTGGTGTGGTGTGGTGTGGTGTGGTGTGGTGTGGTGTGGTGTGGTGTGGTGTGGTGTGGTGTGGTGTGGTGTGGTGTGGTGTGGTGTGGTGTGGTGTGGTGTGGCGGGTTGGTATAGGGCTACCTTGAGGACGGATAAAGTGGGGTGTCCGGTGGGGTGTGGCAGGTTTGGAAATGGTGGGTTTACATAAAGTCGTAGTTGGTATAGTACATGGAGAGGGTTGGATTTGGTTGGTTGGTTGGACGGTTGGATGGGATGGGATGGGAAGGCTGGTGAAGTCTGATGAGTTGAGATGGGATAAGGTGGATTATGTATATGGCGTGCTGTGACGAAATGCAGGTTAAATAGGTCAGATTGGAAAGGATGATTTGGGTGGATGGGATAAGGTGAGGGGGTTGGGGTGTTTATGACGATGGTTGGTTGGGTGTGATGAGGCAAGATAGTCACATGGCTATAGGGATATTGCAAACATTCATTTATCTATTTGTGACAATTGAAACGACATTTGGATATCATTCCCTTCACACAGGGCCAGCTCTGAGCTCTGCCTTGGTGAACTACATAGGTTTCCCTTGGTAAGTCCATTCGAGATGCTCAACGGGCTCTTTTTACACACAGCTGAATTACATAAAGAGACAGACAATAAATCCATATACATGTGTACAAAACAAATAGAAACAGTGACAATGTAGATTACTTGAAACAAGAGAGGAACAAAAATATAAACACTGATTTGACCAACGGTAATTAATTCTATAAGGCCCCATCCCTCCCCATAACTTGCTACGGAGTGCAACATGTTGGTTCATTCCCGATTTCTGTATGTGCTTAACTCTGCAAGATATTTCTGCATAAAAGCGCACAGACTTTATACAGGAGAAGATGTGTGAATTGTTCGTCACTGTCGCTTCTATGCTTAAGACCTACGTTTCGTTGAACAAACTTTCCAAATTCCTAAAAGATGTTTGTTCTTATTGTTCACAGGATGCTACGTGCACTTGGCATACTGTGCTTAGTGTATGCGCCATTTTGTCTGTATCTCAGAAATATGGACAGCCTGTCGTCTTCTAATGAGGAGGAAATGTCCCTGGTAGCATCGGCCAATAAAGCCCCCGTGAAACCAGTGCAAACGGACTAATGCAAGTTCGATGTCAAATGGGATGACAAGCACATTCATAACAGGAACTGAACTTGAAGCCCACTGTTAATTAGTTAGTTAATTAGTTCATCATGTAAAATGAGTCTTCCTTGATAAAACAGCATACTATAACGACATCTTCGTTGTGCATTATCATAGCAATCACAACAGGGTATATTCCGCCGTCGTTTGTTGGGTGTTTAATTTCATTTTATTATTATTACTATTATCATCTATTTCTGGTTATTCTTCAAAAGCGCCCTATGCATTGTACATGTAGCTCGCAAGCCTGATGAAACTTTTTTATGGAAAAATTATGAGAAGAAGATAAAGGTGGGAGGAAATCCCCACAGTAATGTTTTGGGTAAAACCCACAGAATCAAGTAGGGGCTGAAAACCGAATCCACATGTGGACCGAGCCGGACTTGAACCCTTTCCACCAGAGGTGAAAGGCTACGCAAGAACCGCTACGCCAAACCCGACTCGCAAATTTATTGTACAATACAAGCTTTATTTTTCCGTGGTGTAGGAGGAAGGTGCTTTAGCAATGGTATTAAGGTTCTATTAAATGCTTAATGTTTGCCTACCTCTGTTCAATAACTGAACGATGACTATGTGATTAAAGTCATTCCCGTTGCTTTGTCGATTATTCATTTGCCTTAAAGGTTTACTGTAATCAAATTCGTGAAAGGGGTGAAAGTGCTTTACAATTATTACTTGATACATAATTAATGACTATATCAATTTTAATGTGTAAAGTAAAAGTGCTTTATCGTTCAAATGTATTTTGTATAACTCATGGTAAAACGAAGTCTTTAATTCATAATGTAATTAGTGTAACGCATGTAAATGGATGTTGTTGTTCAGTCTATTTTGCACGCGGGGAGGCATTTTACAGGAGAAACAAGCATTTGTCACAGTCGTTGACATTTGTCACTATACCATTACTGCTCCCCAGTTTGGCACCAGGGTCTAACTACCAAACGAGGCCAATTAGAAATAATCCAGAAACGAGCCCTCATAATCATACTTGGACGGCAATACATAACATACGAGAATGCCCTCCAGTTAAGCAATTTCCAGTCTCTCAATAAAAGAAGAGATGAATTGTGCATGAAGTTCGCTAAATCTTTGTTAAAATCACCTCACTTCCGGAATTGGCTGCCTGTGCTCCTACACAAATCATGTATTCTAGTTCATTAAGAAGAGTTGCCCCACTCACCAGTATCAGATGCAGAACCAACAGGTACAAAAAAAATGTGAATGCCGGGGGCTTTCTACTTTTTCAGTTCTTAAGTAAGTAAAAAAATTGACAGCCCTACTCCTAAATTTCCAGAATTCAATAGATGTGTGTTATGTAATTATAACTTTATGTTCACGTACATGTACAATGTACATGTATATACTTATTGTGCAGTATTCCATACAATTCAGCCGTTGGCTGCGAATGGATGCTGCAATCATCATTGTCTTTTTGTCTTAAATTCTTGAAGTTATGAAATAAACCATTCAATCATTATCACCGCCACTGTCTCTGAAACACACGTGGCCATACTGCAATGACGTCAGCAACAACGTCATTAAAATATTCAAAGAACACAGGAAGCGGGAAATATTTGGCCATGAGTCTCAAAGGTTTCTGAGTTACTGACACCTTGACTACCAAACTTATAGATTTCTGTACATTATAACGTAATATTTTGTTTATGCAATTGAGAACAAATATTAAATAAATCGCATATTCTTTTACCACCATTCGTTTTTGTGGAGAGTCTGTGGAGATACTTTGTTTGGTTACGCGTTTAGCGTATTTCATGGAAGAGTTTCCTTGTTGGTAACGGTAAGCAAGGAATTTCTGCAGAATGCATACTATATTATATATAGGATATAGGAGGCATATGTTTACATTATACTAGAACAAAGTATAGACAGGGACTAGCATCTATTTTGACGAAAACATTTTCCTCAAGCAGAACATTCATGCTTACATGTCCTTTTAAAGTATGCACATGTGCTATGCACGAGGACTTCAATTGATATTTAACCCATTTTCTTTGATAAAAATCAATTAAAATGTTTAGCTAATTAAATCATTAGTGAAACAAGTTAAAGCTATTGCCCAAGGTCACCTTGTTGCAAATCCAAAAGGAAAATCCGAGAAAACACGACCGGAAATGAAACTTTGATTGAAAACCTAAAAACCAATAAAACGCTGACTCACCATGACTCAGCACTTTTTAGCAGAATTTTCAATCCATTTTTAAGGTTGGGCAAAATATTTTTGATATTTATTTTTTCAGTCTGGTAGGTCTTATATAATTGCCAGAACATCCTTTTAGCCTATTCAGAACTTCAAATTCAAAAGTTTTTAAAATTCACTACACCCTAATGCATACAGCGCGTTAGCAGAAAATGATCACGGTTACCCTATAGAAATTCGCTAACCGAAACTTCTTGCTTACGGATACCATGAAACAGATTTCACGCGAAGCAGTGCCCGTAAGCACAAAAATAGGCCGTAACGGATTCCATGAAATTGGGTCCACGGCCAGCCACTTTGCATGCAAATCCTGAAAAAGAACTAAGCGGCCATTTTGTATCCAAATCCTAAAGAAAGACTAAACAGCAAGCCATTTTATATCCAACTCCTAACTAAGACAAATTGAACAGCCGGTTTTGTGTAAATGTAATCAAAATTTGCCTACCTGGTCTGATGATGATGTGTACCGTGACTGCTAGCCATAATTTCCATGATGGCCACACCAGTGGCAAATCCTCCCCAATAAAGCCAAGTGTCTCCGATCATGTCTTTGATGTTACCGAGCCGTACACCTTAAAGCCCGGCAGAAATATAAAGATGTTGCCGGTCAAATCTCCCGTATCCCTCCGGTGCATGATTCTGTATTCCCGTGGGCAAGAACGTTTCCGTCAAGTTCACATCGTTCTACATCTTGCTAGTATAACTTTCCACATGTATAAATTATTCCTGTTCCTCGCACACTTCTGTATTCGTCTCTGCATGCCGTTCCGAGTCCGTGTCAGGGAATGCACGCATGCATTACTTGCAGACCATAACCGCTCGTACAAACTGCAATCACAAACACAGACAAGGAATTTACAGTATTTCAAACTCATTCAATTGCGAGAACTACAAAAAAAGAAGACGGACAAAGCCATACATGACGATGTATATACTGTCTAGAACGGCCACGGGGAGGAATTTATAGTGACTGGCAGAGTGGTTTTCTATGAATACTTCAGTCTAAAAGCAGAGTGTACAACTTCGGTAACATTTTCGATTACTGCCCACTTGTGGCAACACACCTGGGCAAGACGACTTTGAGCCCTATGTAGACACTATAGCAACATTTTTGGCCAACATGTTACCGAGATGTTGCTGCGACTCAACCCATCTCATTTTGCTATGTGCACACTGACAACATTTCCAGCAACAACGTACCTGGGCAACATTACATGGATTGTTACCGAAAATGTTGACAGTGTACACTCTGCTTAAGTGCCATTGGGGCTAATCAAGGATTGTAATAGCGAAACAGCAAGATGATTCAATTATGAGGCTCTTGATTTATAACAGTGCATAGGACTTGAGATGTATTGCATCCCTTCGTAAGAATTGAACGGTTATCCTTTGTGACTCGAGTTACGATCGATCATAGGGCTTTGTTGTATGCGATGATCTGAAATATAGCAATTGAGGCCTAAAATATTCACATCAAAAGCTTGTGATGATCGTAAAACGAACGCTGACAAACAAAGAAACAGATACCAAACAATACCAAACAAAAGTAAAACAAAAACACAACAAAACCAAAAGTAATATCATACTTTGGTTTTTGTCAAAGAAATACAGATTCATGGGCGAAAATATCAAGACAGATACAGTAAAAGTCATCTGTGAAAATTTCAGTCCGATACGGTGCCCACTTTTTGAGAAAACAGTGAGAAACTGCCACAGTATTACTTAAGTCTTTTCTCTTTTATTTTTGATCTTTTAAAAGATCAAAACGATTTTTGGTCGTTGTTTCACTAATTTCTGGGTAAATACAGCATTTCAGGGGGAAGCCTATTCCAGGTAGTAACATCTACTGGTACTGGAAGCTCCTGTCATTGTCCAGCAAGGTCTGTGCTCTTCTAATGCCAGGAGGAAGAGGATACTGTACAGGAGTAGGGATGTACAGCTATGGAGGAACGAAGTATGTGACGTTGGTTGTTGGGAAAATAACAGCAGGTTTGGGTAGAAGATCTCTATAAATGCGAGTTATGTATTGATATTAGAATTTCTCAACTTGGCTTCTAAGTCGAGAAAAAAAAACATGGAAATGAAAATAAAAACTCTGACTTTGACCCAAGGTTCCCCCAGGGCACAAGATGATATAAAAAACCAGGGGAAATCAAAGAACACTTTTATTAATATAATAATAAAGCTACAATATTGTCGAAACAAAAGTCCTGTACTTGAAAATGATTATTTATTTTATTTTTTTTATTTCTCCCATGCGACAAGGTCCAATGTTCGGCAAGGGTACGCCAATTCATGTTTGCAGTATTCGATTAGAATGGCTTCAATTAACAATTTGCAATCAAGTTCCAGGCAATAGACAATATTAAATTGAGTCCCAAATCGGCGGAAAGACAAAATGAAATTATGAGAGCATCAGATGAATACATGAACACATATTTAAAATAAACACAGTGAAAATTAAAAAACAATTTCCAATTTTCAAAGGTTTATCATTTCACGCACATGCTGGATCAGACAAAGTGTGAGTTCTGTTTTGTGGCCTTTACCAATCATGTATTATACCTTTAAGTTGTGATCCTCATTAGAGCGTATATACCAATCATAATTCCCTGTACCTGAGTGTATTGCTTATTTTGTTTTCCCGCTTGGTGCGGTCATATTAACTCAGTTGTAAAATAATATCAAATGGAGTCGTAATCAATTTGGCTGCCAATCACATTTCCTCTAACCGAGGAAGTAGATTTGTTCATTCCGAACCAGCAATGGTTCAATCATTTTCTTAAGACAACAACAGCAGTAAACTCATGCATGTACGTATCCTATGAACGCACGTATACAAATTAGTAAAATAAAATGTTCATTGGTAATGACTGTATGAATTAAATTTGCGGAGAACTTCCTCCCGACTGCTATATTTTCTTTGTGCCATAAATTCAAATCTTATGCTTGCCTGGTTCTGCCATCTACAACCATCAGGAAGTAATCAACGAAGGTCTTTCATCCGAAAAATTGTTCATGGAGATAAAATCATACAATGTACATGTGTTCTTTGCACTTTAATATTTACCAGAATGAAACAAACTTTTGTCAACCAAAAAGAAAGAAGAAAGGATAGATTGCTTATTATGCATCAAAAACGGACGTTTTCTCTCCGATGCCTTGATTTATCGCGAGGACACGGCGGTCGGTAACTGAACTTGGACTTGGTGAAAGTTCCGTGTACTATTTTTGCATGGTGGAATCAACCTATTACGCCGAGCAGACACAGTCACCGTGTTTCTCCCGATACTCATACCGACGGTTCACGGGTTGCTTTCGACCTGAGAGTGCCACAGCTGTACGGGTGGCCGCGTAGACCGACACGGTGCATGATCGTTTGAGGACGAGGTTGCAAGCGTATTCTGACTGGCTGCTAATAAGTTTCAACCCGTATAAAAGGAGTCGCTCCGGAAAACCAACATCAGCAACCGTGGATCGAATTTTCATGAAGACTCTCTGTGTGAGCAAACAGTGTTCAGTGATATTCCATTGCGAATCATTCATAAAGTAGGCCAACTATTTTCAACGACTTTAATACCATTGAGGCTATCCAAGATAGCAGCGACAGTCCATGAGATATAGGAACTATCATTATAGCCGTCTGTAACTACTGATGCATGAAGAGACATATTCTTTTCACTGACGAGGGAAAAGCCATTAACTGCCACCAACGAGGGCCACCGTTCACCATCACACATTACCGGACACCCCCTGTGGCATAAAAAGATCATTGCAACACTTTTGAATAAATGCCATTGGTCATGTTGGTTTATCGTGATTTTAACTTCTTGATTCTGATTGGCTAATTATTATGATATAAAAAGCTGTTCTAATTTCAGAGTGCAGTTGTGGCTGGCGTATCGTTTTGCCCCAATTATTGCCTTAAATTTGCTGAAATAGAAAAAAAATATATATTTGTAGAATTATCACTGTGAAAAAATCGTTGTTGCAAAGATTACGTGTATGTGTGAATTGTGAAAACACTATTTTATCACCATTTTGTAATCAACGACTTCAATACTCGTAATACTCGGGAGCCTATCCAAGATAGCAGCGACAGCCCAGGTTGCACCCAAGTAAATAAACTCCCATAGACAACAGTGATAAATCCTCAAACTTCAAAAATCATTTAAGAATATACAGAACTCTCACAGCTGTTCAAGTTACACAGTAAAGTGATGAGGAACATGTCACCTTTCATTTTCTTTTCATTTTATGGTAGGGTGACCATTGAATTTTTGAGATATACTCATTCTCAGCTGACCACCCCTAAAACGAGGTATGGATCACTCCAGTCAAAGAAGCCATTTTCAAAAAAACATTCCTCTGCAAAGCGGCTGAAATAGACCCACTTTCTCACCCAATTGCATCAAAATTGGTCACAAATGGAAGCCCAGAGTCCAGGCAGGAGGTCCAGTGCCATATTTCTTCAATCCTTCATTTTCATAGCTCTCACAACTCCCTTATTTAAAATATATTGAGTGCTTAACTTTTATTAATGAGCTCGGCGGACGGATTTTGGCTCTATTTACTTGGGTGCACCCCTAGCCGTCCGTAAAAGAGGCGGCTCCCATCATTGATGGAGGAAAGCATAATCTGCCACCAACGAGGGCCACCGTTCACCGTCCGCGGACAAATTGCTCGCTAATGCTTGGAGGCAAGGGATCTGTCTCGGTTCGACAAGAAACAACAGCTCATGAGATGCTGGAGAAGATTATTACAGTGTTCAGCCGTCTCTTTTAAAGTTCCTATACAGCAAGCTTCAAAAGGATTCCCTTTCTCGAGAGTCGCGAGATCTTTCCTTTCTTTACACGAACGGTGAATGAAACTGATGTAAATTTCTGCAAATCAAGAGTATATACAGTATGTTTCGACTGGTAACTGGGTAACTGCAGTGTAACTTCTTATTGTTCTACTGGCGAATGGGCACTAATAACTATAATACAGGGCGTCTTTCAATGGTAACAATAACTGATTAACTGCAGCATATTTTGTATTGTCTTACTCTATACTGCTCATTTTGAGAATAAGGGACAGCAACTCATGATATGCTTCCAACATTTTGAGTAACTTCATTATTTTGCTAGCAAATCATACCAATATTCTGGACTTACTGGTAACTCGACATTCTAAACAATAACTACAATATTTATGGTATTGGTTATTGCTATGCTGTATTATGTGATACTTTGCACCGGTAACAACGACATGATTGTGTTGGTAAACTAGTAATGACAACGGTAGCATTATTGTTGTTATGACTACAACATAATTATTAATGCAAGTTTATATCGTACACTGGTGGCAATTACAGTTAAGATTATAGTCAATGTCTACTAGGGGCTACTGTATGGTGAATATCTATAATACTGTTAGTGTTCCATCCACGTACGATATAAGCCTGTATGAATACAGTGAATCAATAGACTAACGTACATTATAATTTCCCACTTATATACTCATTAGGCATATTTTCACAATTTCACTGCTCTGAAGAACTTTTGGCCATTTCACTGCTCTGAAGAACTTTTGGCCATTTCACTGCTCTGAAGAACTTTTGGCCAGGGGAGAGATTTTTCCCTCTGGTATTAAAACGAGAATTAGAAACCTAAACCACACATGGGAGCGGCTATTTCCGAGTGCGGTGAATACGATTATAACTTGACCGAAGACTGGGCTCCGTATTGGCTTTTCCAGCCCGAGGAAAAGCTGTTTAACGGATACATCATACCAACTATGTGGGTCATAGGATTACTGATAAACTTGAGTTTTCTGTTTGTCGTTTACCGCGTGCCCAAACTCGCTATGCGCTTTGTAAGTTGTACGCTCCAGTGCGGTGTTTCGGCGCTATACGACAGAAAAACAAGGTGGCATTTTCTTTCACTTTTATCGGTATATTTCTTGGTGATTTCACTGATTTGTGCAGTATTTAGAAAGTGTTTGGTTTTCAGCATGTTTTTTTATTCGGAAAATGTAAACTGAAAAAAATAAAACCGTTTTGAAATAATAAAACCGGAGACCGTCTGCCCGTTTTTTTTCCCGATAAATTTTTAGGGTCGCAGCCTAAAATTAGGGTCGGTCGGGAAACCGGAAGCAGAACTATTATTTTTTTTGGCCTTACTACATGTACAATGCACAAGACAGTTGTGGCAAGGAGTTATAATTATATTGTATATATCTCTACCATGAGTTACCAAATCGTTGGAGACACTGCAGAAACCAGGCGTTTTATCAGTGTTCTGCCAATTTGCATATTATTTTATTGGCCATCCGGTGAATAAAATAACCAAAACATAAACAAAAACCAAGACCAAAATACAAAATACATGCACTGACAATGATTTCAGCACCATTGACATGCTCAAAGCACAATAATTTATTATGGGTCGGACCCATAATCGTTGGAGACACTGCAGATATACCAGGCGTTTTATCAGTGTTCTGTCAATTTGCATATTTTTTAGCCATCCGGTGAATAAAATAACAAAAACATAAACATAAACCAAGACCAAAACACAAAAAAAATGCACTGACAATGATTTCAGCACCATTCTTCTTCTTCTTTCGTATGAGACATCTCACTGTTTGGGTAACAGTGAGGGAGCAGATCTGCTGTAGCTGTTGTCTCTAGTTGTTGTCGTTAGCCTGATGAATCAGTTACCAGGGCTCACCGCGGGGAGGTCGACAACTTGAGCCACCTTTGACATGCTCAAAGCACCATAATTTATTATGGGTCGGACCCATAATCGTTGGAGACACTGCAGAAACCAGGCGTTTTATCAGTGTTCTGCCAATTTGCATATTTATTGGCCATCCGGTGAATAAAATAACCAAAACATAAACACAAACCAAGACCAAAACACAAAATATATGCACTGACAATGATTTCAGCACCATTGACATGCTCAAAGCACCATAATTTATTATGGGTCGGACCCATAATCGTTGGAGACACTGCAGAAACCAGGCGTTTTATCAGTGTTCTGCCAATTTGCATATTTATTGGCCATCCGGTGAATAAAATAACCAAAACATAAACACAAACCAAGACCAAAACACAAAATATATGCACTGACAATGATTTCAGCACCACTGACATGCTCAAAGCACCATAATTTATTATGGGTCGGACCCATAATCGTTGGAGACACTGCAGATATACCAGGTGTTTTATCAGTGTTCTGCCAATTTGCATATTTATTGGCCATCCGGTGAATAAAATAACCAAAACATAAACAAAAACCAAGACCAAAACACAAAATACATGCACTGACAATGATTTCAGCACCATTGACATGCTCAAATCACCATAATTTATTACCGGTATGGGTCGGATCCATAATCGTTGGAGACACTGCAGATATACCAAGCGTTTTATCAGTGTTCTGCCAATTTGCATATTTCTTGGCCATCCGGTGAATAAAATAGCCAAAACATAAACATAAACCAAGACCAAAACACAAAATACATGCACTGACAATGATTTCAGCACCATTGACATGCTCAAAGCACCATAATTTATTATGGGTCGGACCCATAATCGTTGGAGACACTGCAAAAACCAGGCGTTTTATCAGTGTTCTGCCAATTTGCATATTTATTGGCCATCCGGTGAATAAAATAACCAAAACATAAACATAAACCAAGGCCAAAACATAAAATACATGCACTGACATGATCTCAGCACCATTGACATTCTCAAAGCACCATAATTTATTATGGGTCGGACCCATAATCGTTGGAGACACTGCAGATATACCAAGATTTAATAGGTTTTTTGCCAAATTGCATATTATTGGTCATCCGGTGAAAATAACCAAAACATAAACATAAACCAAGACCAAAACATAAAATACATGAACTGGCATGATCTCAGCACCATTGACATGCTCAAAGCACCATATTATGGGTCGGATGACAAACATTCCCAAACACCCCCTGTGGCATAAGAAGAGCATTGCGACACTTTTAAATAAAATAATGCCACTGGTCATGTCGGTTGTTGTAATTTTAACTTCTCGATTCTGATTGGCTAATAATATGATCTAAAAAGCTGTTCTAATTCCAGAAGGCAGTTGTTAGTACTGGTCTGGCCTATCATTTTGTAGGCCCTATTTCCCCAATTATTGCCTTACTTCCTGAACTTAGACAAAAGGTATTTGCATAATTATCAATGTTAGAAAATTGTAGTTGCAAAGATTATGTGTGAATTGTGAAAACACCATCTGTTTCAAGTTAGTTAATAGAAATTTAGGATAAAAGTGCAGTAATAATCTAGGAGGCTGATCTCGTAGTGCCATAATTCACACACAATTATAATTATATGCACATAGCAAACTGCTCATAATAGTCTGAATTCATATATATGAATAATGATTCATGATTGCAGCCGTTACAATGTACATTAGTATTTGTTGTAAGCCTATAAAATACAGTTCTCATAAGTCTCAAATCTTTGCATTTTTTATTTTGTGTACGTAAGTATTGTTTATGTTGTGAACTATTAATGTGAGCCATTATAGCCACTGAATTGGTTATAACCAATGACTAGCATTCTTGTAAAGTTGTAAGGCATGTTTCTAGATTTCCGCACCTGTTATTCTGTAAAGAAAATTTTCAACCATATGGCTTACCTCAATTTATCTTGGCGGTCAATTGAGAGTGTGACTGTCTTTCCAAGTAATTCTGCTCAGCTCAAGCCATTGATCCTTGTGACTTCGTGTCCGTGGTTAGAACCACGTGTCGTGTTGATGCATTTTCCACAATAAATAAAACGCATGCAATTGCAAGCCACCCTAAATATTATGTGTCAAGCGAAATACTGTACTAACTTCAGGAGTTCAATGTCTCACATGTCCGACAACGGCTTTGGAGAAACTTCACCAATTCGGCCAAAAATCATAACTTCCACGCCATGTGCTAAGTTAGCGCGCGCACAGTGTGTTTGTGATTATTTTGCGAACAATTTTTGGCACATAGATAGCGCCACCATGCGTCCGGCTTTAAAAACATAAACTTTAACAAAACCAATCCAATCTGCTGACCATTCTATGTCCCAGGAATGTACAACACAGATCGATATATTTTCAAATTAAGCATCTAAATGCATGGATTTACATACTTCATGTACATAAGTGTATGCTATAATTTATATCAATCATCAGGGATTTTCATTGTTTAAACTTTTTAGAGGATTTGAGATTAATTTTTTAAGGAAGTAAACAAAGAACTACGAAAGGAAACGACTTGACAAGTTTAGGATTTAAAGTGCTCGGCGTGGCGTCGGTTCTGTTATGTTATTATATGACGTGTAGACAAGATTCGACATGTATTGTTATGTTATATGGTGCAATAATTAATCAGATTGACTGAATTTTAAGGACTTAAGATTCGCAATCGGTCCCATATTATTGTAGCGAGAATTCTCATCATCATGTCGGCCAAACAGCGTCTGATCACCGATGTCTTTGCAAAGCATAAAAGCCACGAAATTCGCTCAGCCACGAAGGCCTTGGATCATAATGCAACGAACGACGGGCAAATTCCAGTCGGTAAGGAAGCAGACGACAAAACATTGAAACAACAGAGAGACTCAAAGATGCAGTGATTGGAGCCATTCCCCTATCATGCTTGCTTGGAGTTAGGAGGGCCTGACGTTTTGATCCTCAATTTTCCTATTCTTCTATTTATTAATAAAAGATATTACTTAATTTTATTAGTGGGCCTATCTCAATTATTACTAAAATTGGAAATGGAAGACCCCTCCCATGGTAGAATAAAATTATTAGTGGGATTGGGCATGAAATCACCAGTTGGAAAATATTGGAGTCTTTTGAACATGTAGTAGGACAGCCCCTTTTTTTTGTGCACTACTTTACGTATAAGTTTGCTCACAATGCTTAAATGTCAGTAACAATTTCTTTCAATATAAATCAGTTTTAAGGCAGCGAACATCTTACTGGCACTGTCATACTTTCTGATTGATTTACCCTTGTTCTCATTGGCCAATTTGCATCATGTCATTTTCCAATTCCCTTTTTTTAGTCGCAGATGATCCGGTAACGCAAGAAGAATTGAGAGAAAAAGAAATTGAGGTACTGAAGCAGTTTGACCTCTGTTGGGAGTACGGGCCATGTACCGGTAAGTTGAAGGATTAGGGGCCTTGATTTCATCATCGTAACTTACATGTAACGGTACTATTAATCGTAGGACTTAAGATGCATTGCAACCCTTCATAGGATAGGCCCCCTACGATGGGTTATCCTTTGTAACTCGAGTCACGATCGAATACATGTACAGTGTATAGGGCTTTGTGAAATCGACCCCAGAATTTTAAACCTTTCCCAACCATACTTGAAGGAGTCCTTGGTCTGGAGTAGGCCCAAGGTACAGTATGTTTAATACAGGGACTTAAATGTTCCATTGGTCCCTTTCCAAACATGCAAACACAGGTACTGCACAGGGTTGCATTTTGTCCGATTCAGGAAGGTTCTCAGCTAAAATACCTCGGGGGGGGGGGGGGTGTGTCTGGTTAAAAGAATCAGGTTCCTCAGCCTGGGGTAAATTTCACGGTCCTGCTTAATAGCACACGAATTTGCTAACCATATTTTGTGTATCACTTGTGATTGTTCCTCCGCTGTTGTTCACTGACCATGAATATCAAATGGGGTTTTTCATTGTGGTTTGTTTTATTGAGCAAGACATTTTGTGCTAAGCATTTTTTTGTGCTTGACAGATCCATGAAACTGGCCCTTGTACAGTGCCAAGTCCTTCAATTTGAAGTCCCTTAGATCTTGTGTGGTCTTGGAATTCTATTCAGCGTTTGCAGTAACGTTTGCATTCAAGCTCCATCACAATTTTAGCAGATTCAGCGCATAAACAGTTATTATTAGCAGAAGTAACTTATGATTCTTTGTCTGAATTTGCAGGAATTTCCAGACTAGAGCGGTGGGATCGAGCTGACAGGCACGGCATGAACCCGCCCCAGGAAGTCCGAAAGCTCATCCTGAGGAACGCTGAGCAAGAGGAATACACTCAAAAGTATGACCCCCAAATAAAGAGAACTGAAACAATCCTTCTCGTTTGTCTGTTAAATTCCGAGTAATGTGGACGTTAAGAAGGGCACATTCACTCCCAATAGCACTCCGCACTAATGACGTCACACAAGTGATTTGGCCAGCGCGCGCATGTACAAAATCCCCGGATGCCAGACAAACATTCATTCACACACAAAATGTACACCATTCATGCACACAAGCACACCCACCACACGTTTGCATGGTTGCAATGTTTGTCTGAAATCTGGTGTGCTATTTTTAGTGCAAGTGCAGAGTGCTTTTCTATCCTGTAAAAATGATTTTCCCCTGGAAAATATGACATCCAAAATTTGGCTGCTGCAGAAAACAGGGTGCCAAAATACCATTACAATGGGACGTCTATAACGAACAACGCTATACCGAACGTCTGGCTACACAGAACATCAATCATCCTTGGCTCCCAATTTGTTTATGTACAAATAGGGAGGCCTGCTGAACAGTGTTCACTATTACGAATGACCACTATAACAAACAATCTCTGTGCATCCCGGTGTGTTTGTTACAGTGGCGTTCCTCTGTACAGCCGTTATCATAAACACGAATGACAATTAGTCACAGACAATTGATTTGGACACAGCCTTCCAACCCCGCCTTCCAAGTTAAAACAAAATTTTGTGGAGACACCATGTATAATCTCTTTATGGATGTGTGGTTCTGAAAAGAGAAGGGGATCAACTTTTCACCGGTTCATTTCAGAACCACATATCTATAAAGAGAATATACATGGCGTCTCCTTTCCTTATTACGTGACTTCCACCATGCAAAGCTTTAAATCCTACTTAAAACAAAATGATACATGTATAACGAGATGGTTTTTCTGTTTGTTTCTTTTCATTTTCAGTCTCTGGCGTGACTACCCACTGTAACCCTGACAACTAGAACTTGCAGACTTAAAGGGGTGTGACCGAAGAACCGGTACGTGGCTTTCAGTATACTATTCTAGGAACCGAGCAGAAATGTGGTTCTTTAAAGGCTAAGGCGATTATCCTATGGCAATGACAAACTGAAAAACTGGAGCTTTTGGGACGGACACCCCAAAAGGTTGTGACCTGAGGTACCAAGGGCAGTGTCCACTGACCAGGAGCCATGAAAGAAGCAACTTGAGAATCCAAGAGGCATCGAGGCACTGGATGTGGGGTGCTACAGCTACTTGTACAATTTAGGACATCAAGGCAGTGACACAATTCATATATGGCTTTTAATTGTACAGTATGGGCCAGTGTTGTTTTTTTTAACTTGACTGTATATTGCGATACAGACTATTCTAAAATGCTTGGAGTTAAACGGCCTGATGCATTTTTACTTTCGATCCTAGCATGATCTTTATCGAAGGCCATTTAATGAAAAGAGGACAAGAACTTGCATGTTCTTGTCCTCTTGTCATTTAGCCTTCGATAAAGATCCTGCTAGGATCGAAACACGTCAGGCACTCCTGATTCCAAGCACTTTATGAATTCCAGGTCATTACTTTGGCTGATGAGCAGTTTGTAGCAGTTTATTACTTGTACAGATTATTTTAACTTATAATATATTACTCATGTCGTTTAACACTGAAAGACAGGCCTTCAAATTTGAAACTTGCCCAGTCCAGTGCCCCTATGCATGGTACATGTATGACATTTCGGCTTGGAACCCTTTTGAATTCATCACACTGTGCAGTATCCCTATGACATATTCTTTGGGCTTTGGCCATGTTGAGCCCACATACCTTGTAGGTATAGTATCAACTTCCCAGCCAAAGTCAGGGTTTTTGTTAGGGTTGGGTCTACAATGCTATATGCAGCTATAATATTGTTATTTTAATTTGTTAAAATACAGGACACATGATATTTTTATTTGGACAGAAAAGGAAGATTGCTTTATTGTACCTTTATTTTTTAAATCATTTGTTTCTAGAAAACAAAATGTAGCCTGTTTTACTCTTTTTAGTTGTGTAGAATTATTTAAGAAATAGGGGCCTAATAATCCATTATTAAGTTGGCCACATTTTTAAAAATTCTCTTACAGAATTGGTGCGTTTAGAGTTATTTTTAAGACATACATGTACATGTAGATTTACATGTAATTACATAGGGTTAAGGGTAACTGTAGTCTAAGCTTATATTTGTGTAGAAAATATGTTTATCCCTTTTAGAAATAATATAAGCATGGTATAAATTGGTTGACTATTTTATAGTTCAGGTAGATGATGATTTACAATAAAGCATTCCCGTGAATTGAACACAATGCTGTGACTGATGTTTGTTCGTTCATTTATTTTAAAAGGTACAGTACAGGATTGGTAACATACCCAAACAGAAATGTTCACAGATTTACGTATAACTTTCAGGATATGAGGATGGTGCTGGTAGAAACATACTGTTGAAATATTTCTGCCTGAAATTCTGTATTTATCCAGAAATAAGTAAAACAAAGGCCGAAAACAGTTTTGATCACGGGGTAAGATCAAAACCATTCTTTATGTTTTATAAGAAATAATGAAAAATTGAGTCGGTTTTTCGCTATTTTCTTGCGACTCGGATGTCCGATTGAGCTCAAATTTTCACAGGTTTATTATTTCATGTACATGTTTGATCAGACAAAGTGTGAGTGCAATTCTGTGACTTTTACTGATCATGTATCATACCTTTAAAATGTGTTGGGAGGGAACAACTAAAACTGGAAAAGAACCACACAAAAAGTCATTAAATTGTTTGCCTTCAGGTTTTGTTTCCAACTGCAACTATTGACAAAAAACAGGTGTGAATGAAATTCAAGCCCATTGCATTTTATGATTGGTATTTCTAGTATGATTTTTCTGCAGCATTAGGATGCACTGTACATGTAATTAGGCAATTACAACATGTAGTATTGGAGAGCTACAATGGTAAAAAATTAGGTGAACAAATGTCTTTAGTCAACAACATCAACACTGTAGCGGGTGCTTCCCGATGACAGACCTGAGAGTATCAAATGATCTTACACTACCTTGGTGTACGAGTTTGGATTACACGATATCACTGAACTTGACATTGCAGTGCAATACAGATGCTGTTCAAATTGGAACACAGGACACAGAGTCAAGTTGCAACAGGATTGCAACCTCACTTGTCCTTCCAACCGCATGGTAATACTACACCTTCTGTAAAATTGCAACAATTGTTTGCAAACGAAGATACAACACAGCACAGTCGGTCTTGACACTGCGATAATGTAGTTACTGATGACAAGGCAACATCTACGTAGTCAGTGTAAGAGAATTCCTCCACAGAGGTTTATGGTCTGCAGAACGGCTCTCAGTGAAGTCTTCAAGGTTCAGAGGTCAAATGTCAAAGGTCACCACACAGAAACTGGGCACGGACGAAGATCGAGTTCCAACCCAGGTGCATTTCCCAGCGATTGTCAGCGAAAGTGGAAGTAGTGGTCAATGGCAGCCGAGAAAGCAGCAAAGCCGACGCATCCCGCCACGCCTGGCTTGAGTCCGGCTACAAATACCAAAAACAGAAGCAAGATTGCTGACATTAGACGTCAGATTCAGACTTGGTTATCAATTGTAGGACATGTTGGGATGGCAGCTGAAATGGGCTAGCAAATTGCAACCTTTTACCACCTGACACTTGGGGCACTACATGTAAATGTGTCTGTTGAATCCTGAGACAATGTGATAGATATTTTTTGCACATTAAGTCTGAATAGTATCTGGCACACAGACTTCTTTCATTGCATTATAAACACCTTGGTTTGAATTTCCCAGACTAAGACACTGTTACTATATCACGTGATGCGGTGCAAGCTTTTGCATAGCTACACCCATCTCTGGAATGGATTGGTCCCTTTGTGCCATTCTTATCAATTGTGAACTGTGTATTGGTGCAAGACGTCTGTTATGTAAATAAGCAAAATCTTGCACCGTATCACATGATATAGCAACAGAGTCTTTAGTCTAGGAAATTCAAATTGGGGTGCAAACAGCTTATTGACCTCGGTCAGACAGGTTGCCTGTCTTTGAATAGTTGACCAAGTTCCGATTTCACGGCCCTGCTTAGCACAAAAATTTGCAAACCATGAAATCTCTGTCTTAATATAAACAGGATTAACAACTTGTGATTGTTCTTTGGCTGTTGTTCGCCGACCATGAATATCAAATGGAAATCTTATTGGTGATTTGTTTTATTGAGCAAAACATTCTGCAAATTTTGCTAGGCAAATTTAATGTGCTTAAACAGCTCCATGAAATTGGTCCCGGCAAATCACACCCCTCACGCTTACTGAAGCCTGGCCCAAGTGAGCGACCCACCAAGCAAATACTTCGTTATTAAAGTACCACACCATGCCCACAGTGCATTATTTCAAGATGGCCGAAATGTAAGCAGACAAAACCTTTTGTTGTAACCAAATGTATTTTTTTGCATGTGGTGTAAATGGTTGGACGTAAAGGTAATATCATACTTTGGTTTTTATCAAAGAAATACAGATTCATGGGCAAAAATATCAAGACAGATAAAGCAACAGTCATCTGTGAAAATGTCAGTCCTATACGGTGCCCACTTTTTGAGAAAACTGTGAAAAACGGCCAGAGTATTTCTGAAGTCTTTTCTTTTTTCTTTTTGATCTTTTAAAAGATCAAAAAGATTTTCGGTCGTTGCTTTACTAAATTCTGGATAAATAAATCATTTCAGGCGGAACAATTTTAACGGTATGTTCCTAACACCACCATCTTCATACCCTGTAAGTAATAAGTAAATCTGTGAAGATTTCTGTTTTGGTTTCTTACCAAAGTATGATACTACCTTGAAGTTGCCTGTAAAAATTGCCTGGTCTGACATAGCCATATACATACCTCTATATCCTATAAGACCTCCAGTGGCACATCCCGCCAACGGACTGTTTTTCCAGTCACTCTGGCCTCGGTACTGTTCAGGAAAATAAAAACAACAATACCTTATGAAGAACGACAGGGTCAAAACTCAGATAAGGCAACAGAGCACATGGTGCATCCATCCTACATTCGAAGCTGTGCATTCAAACCGAGAGTTGGATTCAAAATAGTCTGGTACCCGTTTTCTTTTTAGAATTGGTGTTATTTTTTCCAATGGTTATACAAGGAAGGTGACAAGATGGATGCGCCGTCATGGATAAGACGTATAGAAGCAGTCAGCATGGCCTAATCAAAATAGTTCACAGCAGAAACAACTAAAGTGAAAAGGGTACATGAGATGTCACCAAGTACATGTACGCGCCTACGCGGTAGGCTGTTCCAATTTCATGGCACTGCTTAGCACAAAAATGCTAAGCATGACATCTCTGACTTAATAAAACAGGGTTAACAACAAAATTTCCATGTTTTGTGTATCGCTTGTGATTGTTCTTTGGCTGTTGTTGACTCACTATGAACATCAAATGAAATTTATAACGGTGCTTTGTTATATTGGGCAAGACATTTTTTTGTTTATTAAGCAAAGGTTTGTGCTTAGCAGCTCCATGAAATTGGCCCCAGGCCACTGTGCAGTGTCAGACTTTGGCAGAAAGAGGACATCCCCATGCAAACATCCTGAGTTAATAAAACACAAAGCAACGGAAACCTACCGATTCTATCAGACATTCGCTTCCTGCGAACATGGCTCCAATGAGAGCAAAGTTCTTGGCATGGAAGACACTCCTCTTGCCCATGTCCTTCAGGACATCTCGTGCTTTCTGCTTGGCAGCCTGGTCTGGGTCGACAGGATCCATACTGGCAGCAAACAACCCAATGGCTGCTCCCAGTGCAAAACCTTCAGGAAGAGGGCATTACAATATTGAAATAATGTCAAAATATTATTCCGGTGATCGCTGGTTCGAATCCCGCTCCAGTCGATATTTCTTTGTTCACTTTCCAATGACTTAAAATTAATCCAGTCAGGTTCCCTTAAGTTATGGTTATTTGATGATAATGTAAAATTATTATTAGTATATTAGTTATATCCAAACATCAATGCAAACACCTGTACGATGTTCAGGAGGTTACAGGTTTGAATCCCGCTCCTATCAAGACATTGATAAGTGAACAAAGGAAAATGACAGGAGTGGGATTCAAAACCCACGAATCCTCTTTGAGTGATTTTCCATGTACTATTTCCCAGGTTGCAGCATTGTTTATATTGCGCATATTGTAAATGATCCTTGGGATATTGTGGTATGTGCATGGTTTTGCCCCTCTGACGGCCAAACAAAGAGTTTTTGACTAATAGGGAGTGAGGGACACCAACATAAGGCTGGATAGCTCAGTTGGTAGCGCACCGGCATGGTATTCCGGAGATCGCTGGTTCGAATCCTGTTCCAGTCAATATTTCTTTGATCACTTTTCAATGACTTAATTTACTCAGTCAGGGCGTTACCAGTGATTAGTACACTCAGGGTAGCTGGTACCCAGCTTCTACAGTAAACTAACTCACCTTAATATGACTCTTCATCTATTGGGTGTGGGTACCAGCTCACCCGAGTGTACTAAACTGAAGTAACCCCCAGTCAGGTTCCCTTGTGGTTATTTGATGATAATGTAAAATTATTATTACAGGGTATGTTATATCATGAACATCAATCAATGCATCATTTATACTGTAATCTCTGTTTCCAAAATTTGTGCTGGACAAATGAAAACGTAAGTGATTTGCAGACCTCATAAGTGACTAAAGTTGTATGAAGCTGTGTCCCAATTCACTGGCTGCGACCGCGGCTGTGGACGCGACGTCACGAATATCAAGCCATAAGGGAAGGTGACTTCCTTGTGGCCGTGCCAACTTTATATGGCAAGCCAAATGCCAAATAATTTGATAAACCCTATTTATTGGAGATAAACACGTTTTTCGCCAAGAAACACTATATTCCGACATGATAAACACTGCTTTTTGAGAAAAACTCTGTAATAAACAAATTGTTTTTCACCGATAAACAGTGTTTATCAAATTATTTGGTATTTGGCTTGCCATGACCTCTGTTGCGCGTATGAATTCAAATCGTCCCGACAGGCGCGTCTACGCGGCCGAAGGCGCGTCCCAATTCTACTGGCTGAATCCAGTTCGAAGACGCAGCTGCAGCCACGGCCGTAGCCAGCGGCCACAGCCAGTGAATTGGGATACGGCCTGACATTCAGTTCAACAAGAAAATAAATCGCGGTATCATTCAATTTCAATCAGTGGAGCTGATTTTGAGAACCTGAAATAGGCTCCACGAATGAACAATTATCAAAGAGACTCAGAGGATTAAACAACAGTTTTTGTAAAGACGGACACAATTCTTATCAATAGCGTTCCGCACTAATGACGTCACACCACGCGCGACGCGCACTCATACTTCCACTCACCACACATTTGCATGGCCACGTTGCAATGTTTGTCTGAGGTTCGGTGCTATTTTTAGCGTCAGTGCGCAGCGCTATTGATCAATTACAGATTAAAGGGTGGCCGCAATGGGTGGTTTTGCTTATAAATATACTGATGGAATAAAGTCTTTAAAACGCAGTTGTTTGGCTGTCGTAGTTTTAGCCTCCCCTGTGTTGACAGTGTTAAAAATGTTTTATTAAATGGGAGGGTGGAACGTTGTGACGTCATCTCGGGAACGCCACGTATAATTAAGCTTGTAGTTTGTAAACGTTGTTTGTTTTTTTCAGTAGATTTTGTCATGTTGAGTGGAAATAAAAGGAAATAAAAGGAAGAATTCTGGAAATTCACTATGTGGAACTCGTTTGTGAAAATAAACGCAAATAAAGGAAGCATTGTGTACGTGGAATTGGATGTCGTTTGTGAACAAAATTTTGTTTTTTATTTATTTAGTTATTACAGACTAACGTTACAGCCTTTTATTTTTGGTGGTGGCGTACGAGTTGGTCGGCGTACGAGTTGATTGGCGTACGAGTTGGTTGGCGTACGAGATGGTTGGCGTACGAGTTGGTCGCCATACGAGTTGGTCAGCGTACAAGTTGGGGTGTACGAGTTGGTCGGCGTACGAGTTGACCAGCATTCCTAGGGGGTGGGGCATGGATACTTCTAGATTTAGAAGGCTACTCCGTGAGCCTTCTAGCACTCTTACTTTTCGGGGTGCCGTAACGCTATGGGTTTTGAAAACAACAATTGATAGATGAAATTTCGGTAAAACATTGCAGCACCTACCGCCACTCCTAGATCGTGAATTCCCCTGAATTATTTTTTTTCTTGATCCTCATACATCCGTTATGCTTGTGCAGTCTCATTTTTGCTATTGATCCACAACTTTTCGAGAAAAAATTCGACTTTCTGTGCCACTCCACTTCAGGAAAGATTTCTAATTTCGGGTTCATTCATAAATTTTATAGTATGGGCGATTACAAGTCAACTCGCCCCCTAGCCGACTCGCCCCTTACCGACTCGCCCCTTACCAACTCGCCCCCTGACCGACTCGCCCCCTGACCGACTCGCCCCTTACCAACTCGCCTCCTAGCCGACTCGCCCCCTGGCCGACTCGCCCCCTGACCGACTCGCCCCCTGGCCAACTCGCCCCCTAATTTATTCAGAAATGAGATGCAAAATGCGAAGTTAATTAGGCATCATAATTAATAACCAAATGCTTCTCACTCTTTTGTAGGGCCTACTATGTGTTTATGTCAAACATTTTATGATTAAGAATGAAAAATGCACAAAGTCCACACACAAACTCCTGCATGGTTCGATTGCAGTTCAAGCAATTTAATTAATATTTTCTTTGCAGAACCTAAAACAGCAAAAATTCAAAAACGCAACTTAAAAACAAGAAAAACAAGTGAACAACAACACTTAAAACAAA
Source organism: Astropecten irregularis (assembly GCA_963971285.1). NCBI lineage: Eukaryota > Metazoa > Echinodermata > Asteroidea > Paxillosida > Astropectinidae > Astropecten > Astropecten irregularis. The sequence continues at coordinate 16,507,688 of OZ020247.1, forward strand.
CCATAGAACAAAACATATCGTCATAATAAAAAAAGGTCTACAAAAAATGTCAACAATACCACTTAAAGTTAAAGCAAGGCATTTTAAAACAAAATGATAACAAAATATGTTAAGAAAGAACATCGAATAATAAAACAAAAAAATTGTCATTTTATCTCAAAGAGTCACAAAAACTCAAAAACATCGTCATAAGGACAAAAACACAAAATTTGGCCAGGGGGCGAGTCGGTCAGGGGGCGAGTCGGCTAGGGGGCGAGTCGGCCAGGGGGCGAGTCGGCCAGGAGGCGAGTTGGTAAGGGGCGAGTCGGGGAGGGGGCGAGTCGGTCAGGGGGCGAGTCGGTAAGGGGCGAGTCGGTAAGGGGCGAGTCGGCTAGGGGGCGAGTTGACCTGTTACCGTATGGGCAAAAGCATTATTGTATAGGGGTGTGCTTATTGAAGGAGACATGAAAATCACGTATGCCACATGCACACCACACAGTAAGTGGGAGCCAGCCTCAATAAAAAAGGTAAAGCTTCAACAACTGGTATCCACGTACATGCAGACCCATTTCAATGCATGCAGCAACCGGGGAACCAGTGAAGTCAAGTTGCACCCCTTCAGAAAATGGTAGATCCAATAATGCGCATGCGGACTAGACCACTTCAAGCAGCAGGTTAACATCGGACAATTCGGCAAGCGGAGTGTCACAGAAAGTCGAATTTTTTCTCGAAAAGTTGTGGATCAATTACAAAAATGAGACTGCACAAGCATAACCGATGTATGAGGATCAGGAAAAAAAATATTTCAGGGGAATTCACGATCTAGGAGTGGCGGTAGGTGCTGCAATGTTTCACCAAAATTTCATCTATCAATTGTTGTTTTCAAAACCCATAGCGTTACGGCACACCGAAAAGTAAGAGTGCTAGAAGGCTCACGGAGTAGCCTTCTAAATCTAGAAGTAGGGCATGGACATAAAATGCTAATGGGGTGCAGTTTATTTCGAGAAGAAAAAAAAAACAGATTCGGGGGAAAACCACAAACAAACTTTAATCAAATATAATATATTTTTAAAAAGTTAATTAAACCATTTCGGTAAAAATTTTTAAATACCATTGCAGCCATTCAAGTTTAAGGGCTAGCTTTTTGTACCCACCAAGTACACAGCTCATAACCGTTTTGAAAGTGCAGCTTTCCATGGCTCGTTCTACCGTGAGTTCTTCCTTCGTTTTGGGCGCTTGTGGCAGTCCAAACTGCCTCAAACCCTCGTTGTGCTTCTGCTTGTTGGGCCCGATAAGGGAATCCATCATGTTTACAATGTTAACGGGAGACATTTCTGTGTTTTCCGAAGCTAAATCGGGCTGGGTAGATTCATTCATGTTGCTCCCCGTGTAAGCTGCCATCTTGGATCTTTAGACCACGATATTCCAATGGAGGGCGCTATTTATGTTATTCACTGAATTATTCATAGGCCTTTTCGACGGAAACGGAGGCTCAGGCTCATTAGGCTCAGTCTAGGGCTAGGCTGAGGCTCGGCTCTATCATTATGCTGAAAATAATAGGTGGTATTTATTTAGAGATAATGCTCTGTTTTCCTTTTCAAAACAGGAGAATCTACTTCCGACCCGCAGCCAAAAGCCTCTATTTTAATGCCCGTTATTTCAGAATGGATTCACGAAAAATGGTGCTGGAGCCCGAACCTGATCCTAAGCCTCCGTTTCGAAAAGATTATACTTTGGTAGTAGCATACCGAAACAGAAATCTTCACAGATTTACCTATAACTTACAGTGTATACAGATGGTAATGGTAGAAACGTACCGTTCAAGTTATATTGTTTCAGCCTGAAATGCTGTATTTATCCAGAAAAGAGTAAAACCAGTGACCAAAACTATTTTTGATCTTTTAAAGATCACAAATAAAAGTGAAAAGACTTAAAAAATACTGTGGCCTTTTTTCACTCTTTTCTCAAAAAGTGGGCACCGTGTGGGACTGAAATTTTCACAGATGACTGTTATTTTATATTCCTTCATACTTTTGCCCATAAATTTCTATTTCTTTGACAAAAACCAAAGTATGACATTACCTTTAAGCCGGTTTGGAATGTACATTTTTGGGGGTGTTTTTTTTCTATAGCACAATTTTGATTGGCTAAACAAGCCATAAATCACCACCATCACCATAATTATTGCAACCAAACCTGATCACTACCCAATTATATGAACATGCTAATCTCTGCCCTTATTGAATTTGAATGAAAAGCATCAACAGATATATAATTCATGAGCTTTTGAAATAATGAACGAGGCTTCGTTTTTTAAGAATAAAAGCCCGTTACCGGTACAAAAAAGTCGAATGAGCGGAGTAATAAAATGACATGCACCTGTTCCAATGTCGAGATCACTGTCCAGTGTAATAGGCCTGGAAAACCGATATACTGTTTTGTTAATTGTGAAAAGTCAATTTCTGTGTCATATTGATTTGCGTCGTATTACATGCTGTGTTGCCTCATGGAAATCCGGCTTCAAACCGGTTTGGGAAAATTGAAGAAAAAAATGTGTAAATTTTTTGGGGGAGTTTATTTTTTCTTGGGGCAATAAGCACACTATTTGCAGTATTGCACCCAAAACTGAGAGACTCATGGATGGGATTTCTATTAAACTGTGAAGTTACTGTGAAGTTGAAGTATTTTACACTGAGGTCAATGGGAGTCTATTATTTTAGTGTGGTATACCTTTTGGTTTTTTTAACAATGCATCTGTCCATAGGCCATATCATGTGTTTACTTACTGCTTACTTATCCCGTAACCCACCGGGGTCGTAGGGGCGCTGCAGTGATGAAATTCTAATTAGCATACAAACCAAAAAACCTGTTGTTAACCCTGAAACAGTGTGAGGAATTGGCTAAAATCAAAGGCCAATGTAACAATTTATTTTTGGTACATGTTCAAGCCATAATATTCCTATTGCATAGACCCTTTAATTACTTGCAAGCATCTGCGCATGTACACCATGCACCGTGATCAGTGTATACTGGTCCCAGATATAAAGCCTGTCGCTCAGCTCTGTCCATCACGTGATTACACTTTTAACTAAAGTTGCAGTAAACGAAGTTGATCAGCCGCGCAGTATCCTCCAACTGTACCAAACCGACAGCCACGGATTTGTTCGTCATTGCCAGTGAAGGGTATTTTTTCGGCCGTGTTCTTCAGGGTAAATATATATATTTTTTTTTACTCATCCAAATTATTGTGGTCATGGGAAGTGATCTGTGTTTTCTTTTATGGTAACAGGTTGCCGTTGACTCAGGTCTAGGATATACGTACGCCGTGCAACTGCGTGGCCGAACTCGAATACTCTTTTACTTTTTCAAGTTTGGCACGGAAATAGCACGGCGTTTATGAGCAATTTTGGCTCTGCAAATTGAGTTCGGCAGAGCAAGTTCTTTGGCTCAACAGGGTCTGCCGCGCTAACGGTATTCGGATCGGCAAGTGGCGCGACACTTTCATCTAAGCTCGGAAACAGTGAGTAAGTGTTATAGTAACCCTCCCATTGGAGGCAGACTTAGACATTATTTTTGTCTCAGCATGGTAAACTGTTACTTCTGATGCATGGGTGTTAGATTCGATATCCCACTGTCATATTGAATTCATTGAAACTCCCACTCACAATGAAAAATTCCAAACCCTATTGAGTTTTCGGCTGTTGAATCCAGCCTGATTGATGCTGAGATACAATCTCTGCTCAGTAAAGGTGCTATAAAACAAGTGACCTCGTGTCAGGGGGAGTTCTTGTCAAACATATTTTTGGCGCCCCAAAAAGGATGGTTCTATGCGGCCAATCATTAACCTTAAAGGACTCAACAAGTTTGTGAGATACCATCACTTCAAGCAGGCGCGGTTCTAGAGCCAACATTTTTGGGGGGGGCTAGAAGAGCCATTATTTTTTGGGGGGGCTAGAAGACCCAATATTTTGGGTTCTTCCAACACTCGCTTCTGCTATGTGTTATTAGGGGTCGAAAAACATGCACATTATAGCCCATACAACGCGAGTTTCTATGTACATGTAATTGGCGCTTAATAGCTGAAAAAATCCAGTATTTTCAAGAATTTTTTTTGTTTCACTTGCATTTTTTTTGGGGGGGCTAGACAAACTTTGGGGGGGGGGGCTACAGCCCCCCCCCCCCCCCTAGCCCCCCGTAGAACCGCGCCTGACTTCAAGATGGAAACTTGTGAGTATGCTCTAACGTTAATCCGTCGATGGTGCTATTATGGCCTCTCTTGACCTAAAAGATGGGCGTTACCGGAGATTAGTACACTCAGGGTAGCTGGTACCCAGCTTCTATAGTAAACTAACTCACCTAAATACGACTGGGGTAACCCCAAAAGATACATGTACATGCACATGTACATATATGTGACTGTACCTATATGGCGCTCTTACATCAGAAGTATTTACACGGTTTCAATGGAGAGGCAAATTGTGGCAGTTTAATTGTTTGTGTTTTGGTCTTTCTAGCGCACCCCGCATTTTCACCAAAATCATGAAACCTGTCGCGGCAACATTACGAAACCTGGGCCATATTTCAGCTAATAAAAATTACATAGATGATTCTCTCCTTATTGGTGATTCAGAAGAGGAATGTAACAGGAATGTTCGTGACAGATGTCACTTAATGGAGCGCTTGTTGGGGTTTGTTATAAACGAAACCAAATCAGTAAAAAAAAACAACGAGAAAGCTAGAATTTCTGGGGTTCGAAATCAATACAGCCGATCGACATGTTGGTTTGTTTGCCAACACGGAAAATTGCTAGCATAGTGCAGGCATGTACCCATCTTATAAATCAGCGACGGCAAACAATTTGGCTTGTAGCTCAGGTCATTGGGAAACTAATTTCATCTTTCCATTCGGTATACCCACCGGGCCTCTCTTTTACAGAAGTCTAGAAATAGCAACAGACACTACATTGAAATTAAACATTCCGGTAAAGGCTGGTTAGAATCCACATCAAACTTCATTTCACTCGTTTAATTGGGGAATAATTATACGGGGATAGAACGAGCGAAGCTGGAGCTGATAATTATCATCGTTCTGTCCCGGGGGCGTGTTCTTCTCAGTGTGTGAAATGCATGAGCGAGTTTGTTTGTTTTGCAAATACCATATGGGAAAGTATGTGCCTAAAATGTGAAGGGCTATTTTGGCATTTGGGGAGAAAACTTAGTATTTTCCCATTTTTTTTTATTTACCCATCGGCTCGGTTAAATCTCCGGAAAAAAAAAGTCCAGTGCGGACAGGGCTTAAGTGTCTTTGTTTTTGACAAGTGAACAAAGAAAAGGGTTACTGGAGCGGATTCGAAGCAGCGACCCCTGGAATACCATACCAGACGGCGCTCTACCAACTGAGCTATACAGCCCTATATGCTGGTGGTGTCCCTCGTTGTCAATTATCTCTGTTCGTTTGACAGTCAGAAGCGATGAAACCACACACCAAGGAAGAAGCAAAATTAGCAATATGGCAACCTGACCAACGGTACCGTGTGGGATCACTCCAAGAGGATGCGGCATTTTAATGAATAAAATCATCTTTGTTCACTATACAAAAATGACATTCAATTAATCCAGTCAGTTTCCCTGTTGGCTTTTTGATGTGTTTATTTTATTTTTCATGAGTCATTTAAAACTGTTTGACTGGGGGAGCAGCTGTTTGATATAAAGCGACCTCCGGAATACCATACCGTGCGCTCTACCAACTGAGCTATCCAGCCATTATGTTGGTGATGTTTCTATTAATAGTAATTAATATTTGTTCGTTTGACCAGTCATGCAGAAACCTAGCACATCCGATACGTGCAATATTAACTAGAGATCCTATGTCTGTCTGCAACAGAGCATAGAGCTTTTCCGCTCGATGTTTTTAAATTAATTTATGAATCCATGCAAGATTAGATCTAAATATCGAACTCGAATACTCTTTTACTTTTTCAAGTTTGGCACGGAAATAGCACGGCGTTTATGAGCAATTTTGGCTCTGCAAATTGAGTTCGGCAGAGCAAGTTCTTTGGCTCAACAGGGTCTGCCGCGCTAACGGTATTCGGATCGGCAAGTGGCGCGACACTTTCATCTAAGCTCGGAAACAGTGAGTAAGTGTTATAGTAACCCTCCCATTGGAGGCAGACTTAGACAATATTTTTGTCTCAGCATGGTAAACTGTTACTTCTGATGCATGGGTGTTAGATTCGATATCCCACTGTCATATTGAATTCATTGAAACTCCCACTCACAATGAAAAATTCCAAACCCTATTGAGTTTTCGGCTGTTGAATCCAGCCTGATTGATGCTGAGATACAATCTCTGCTCAGTAAAGGTGCTATAAAACAAGTGACCTCGTGTCAGGGGGAGTTCTTGTCAAACATATTTTTGGCGCCCCAAAAAGGATGGTTCTATGCGGCCAATCATTAACCTTAAAGGACTCAACAAGTTTGTGAGATACCATCACTTCAAGCAGGCGCGGTTCTAGAGCCAACATTTTGGGGGGGGCTAGAAGAGCCATTATTTTTTGGGGGGGCTAGAAGACCCAATATTTTGGGTTCTTCCAACACTCGCTTCTGCTATGTGTTATTAGGGGTCGAAAAACATGCACATTATAGCCCATACAACGCGAGTTTCTATGTACATGTAATTGGCGCTTAATAGCTGAAAAAATCCAGTATTTTCAAGAATTTTTTTGGTTTCACTTGCATTTTTTGGGGGGGGGCTAGACAAACTTTGGGGGAGGGGGGCTACAGCCCCCCCCCCCTAGCCCCCCGTAGAACCGCGCCTGACTTCAAGATGGAAACTTGTGAGTATGCTCTAACGTTAATCCGTCGATGGTGCTATTATGGCCTCTCTTGACCTAAAAGATGGGCGTTACCGGAGATTAGTACACTCAGGGTAGCTGGTACCCAGCTTCTATAGTAAACTAACTCACCTAAATACGACTGGGGTAACCCCAAAAGATACATGTACATGCACATGTACATATATGTGACTGTACCTATATGGCGCTCTTACATCAGAAGTATTTACACGGTTTCAATGGAGAGGCAAATTGTGGCAGTTTAATTGTTTGTGTTTTGGTCTTTCTAGCGCACCCCGCATTTTCACCAAAATCATGAAACCTGTCGCGGCAACATTACGAAACCTGGGCCATATTTCAGCTAATAAAAATTACATAGATGATTCTCTCCTTATTGGTGATTCAGAAGAGGAATGTAACAGGAATGTTCGTGACAGATGTCACTTAATGGAGCGCTTGTTGGGGTTTGTTATAAACGAAACCAAATCAGTAAAAAAAAACAACGAGAAAGCTAGAATTTCTGGGGTTCGAAATCAATACAGCCGATCGACATGTTGGTTTGTTTGCCAACACGGAAAATTGCTAGCATAGTGCAGGCATGTACCCATCTTATAAATCAGCGACGGCAAACAATTTGGCTTGTAGCTCAGGTCATTGGGAAACTAATTTCATCTTTCCATTCGGTATACCCACCGGGCCTCTCTTTTACAGAAGTCTAGAAATAGCAACAGACACTACATTGAAATTAAACATTCCGGTAATGGCTGGTTAGAATCCACATCAAACTTCATTTCACTCGTTTAATTGGGGAATAATTATACGGGGATAGAACGAGCGAAGCTGGAGCTGATAATTATCATCGTTCTGTCCCGGGGGCGTGTTCTTCTCAGTGTGTGAAATGCATGAGCGAGTTTGTTTGTTTTGCAAATACCATATGGGAAAGTATGTGCCTAAAATGTGAAGGGCTATTTTGGCATTTGGGGAGAAAACTTAGTATTTTCCCATTTTTTTTTATTTACCCATCGGCTCGGTTAAATCTCCGGAAAAAAAAAGTCCAGTGCGGACAGGGCTTAAGTGTCTTTGTTTTTGACAAGTGAACAAAGAAAAGGGTTACTGGAGCGGATTCGAAGCAGCGACCCCTGGAATACCATACCAGACGGCGCTCTACCAACTGAGCTATACAGCCCTATATGCTGGTGGTGTCCCTCGTTGTCAATTATCTCTGTTCGTTTGACAGTCAGAAGCGATGAAACCACACACCAAGGAAGAAGCAAAATTAGCAATATGGCAACCTGACCAACGGTACCGTGTGGGATCACTCCAAGAGGATGCGGCATTTTAATGAATAAAATCATCTTTGTTCACTATACAAAAATGACATTCAATTAATCCAGTCAGTTTCCCTGTTGGCTTTTTGATGTGTTTATTTTATTTTTCATGAGTCATTTAAAACTGTTTGACTGGGGGAGCAGCTGTTTGATATAAAGCGACCTCCGGAATACCATACCGTGCGCTCTACCAACTGAGCTATCCAGCCATTATGTTGGTGATGTTTCTATTAATAGTAATTAATATTTGTTCGTTTGACCAGTCATGCAGAAACCTAGCACATCCGATACGTGCAATATTAACTAGAGATCCTATGTCTGTCTGCAACAGAGCATAGAGCTTTTCCGCTCGATGTTTTTAAATTAATTTATGAATCCATGCAAGATTAGATCTAAATATGTATGTGTCACAAAGAAAGACCTTGCCTAACATTGAAAGAATCATGATCCTAGTTCTTACAACTTTTAAATGAGGAGCTACTTCCTGTTTGACCGGAAGTAGAGGTCACAGAGGTCAAACAATGTGTCACAAAGAAAGACCCTCCCTAACTTAGATATTTGGTGAAAGAATCATGATCCTAGCTCTTACCACTTTTAAACGAGGAGCTACTTACTGTTTGACCGGAAGTAGAGGTCACATAGGTCAAGCAATGTGTCACAAGAAAAGACCCTCCCTAACTTGATATTTGGTGAAAGAATCATGATCCTGGCTCTTACCACTTTTAGGGGCCGTCCATAAAGTACGTACGCACGAAGGGGGGAAGGGGGGGGGGGGGGGTTGTTACCGATGCGTACGCCATGCGTACAGGGGGGGAGGGGGGGTTCAGGCCAATGCGTACCGTACGCAAACGAAAAATTTGCATAGCATTATCGCGCGGAAAGAGAGGTAAAAAACGTGAAAAAAGCACCGGGATTGTTTAGTTTTTTCCTTTTTTTCTTATTCAACATTAGTAAAATACATCTGTAAATGTACAAAACCTGTAAAACTTTAGTCATTCATTTCAGAATTTGAAAGTGACGTCCCAATAACGGTACCGGCCCGGATTACTGTGACATTTTAATGATGCTAAAGTAAGAGACCACGAGAAGTGAAAAACCCAATGTGCAATGCGTATGCGTACGGGGGGGGGACCACTGCGTACGCCTTGCGTACAGAGGGGAGGGGGGGTCAAAAAAGTTGGCATTTCGTGCGTATACTTACTTTATGGACGGCCCCTTAAATGAGGAGCTACTTCCTGTTTGACCGGAAGTAGAGGTGACAGAGGTCAAGCAATGTGTCACGAATAAAGACCAAGCCTAACATTGATATTTGGTGAAAGAATTAAATTAATATCTCAAACGGTAAATGTTTTGTTGATTTATTAAAGATAAGTCTTACGCCATAAGTAGATATGGCGTAAGTATGTTCGCCAAAGTCATCGGTGCATTTTATTTCCACGCCCCCCCCCCCTTTTTGGAAAATCCTGGATCCACTCCTATAGTTCTTCTTTTTGATTTGGTTTTGTCTGTTTTAATTGATTGATTGATTTTGTTCTTTTTACTTAGATCGTATCATCATGCCAAGAAGGAAACAAGTGTGTCTGATGGTGTATCTGATTGCAATCAGTCTGGTTTTTGCCTGGCTGTTATTTAATAATCGTCTAGGAGTTGGAGGCCTTTTAACCGGGCGACTGGGAAACGGTGTCAGTATCACGCGGAGTGACAACGTGGATCAAATGAATCGTATGGTCACCATCGGCAACAGGAGTCATTCCGTTCACACGACGAGGGTGCGTACTAATACCAGTCTGACCCGAGGTCTTGGCATGACAATGGCTATCCACATGGCTTCTAAACCTTCACTTGTGAGGGAACTTTTCTGTATCTTGTTGCGATCTGCTGCTGCCTTCTGGCCCCGTGAATACGGTTCCATCAATCTGATATTCGACGCAGAATCTAAACAGGACCACGACTTTGCTGCTGCTCTGAAGGCTCAAGAAGACACGCTGGGCGTTGCGTTTAACATGAAGTTCCAGCCTTTACCAGAAGATCCAACGATACTCAACTTACCTTGGAAGAAACACAGAGGGTATGGCTACCAGAGACAAATATGGAATGGTTACTTCCTAGATCTCTACGTAGACACTCCAGTTATAGTGTGGATGGATGGTGACATCTTGATCTCCTCGCCCGTTACCCCAGAGAATATCTTCAACGGGGACAAACTGAGAGTCTACGGTAAAATCACATCGGAATACGGAGATTTAAACAAAGCAGCGTTCATCGCATTCGGAAAGGGGCTAGTCGCAAACTGGGGCTACTTTCCCACGTATATCTGGAGGGACACGGTGACCAATTGCCGAAATTATATCATGAAATACCTCAACGTGAGTAAACATAATCCCTAACTGTTTTCAATTTACAATGGGAGACTTTTGAGAATCGGTCTTCATGTCAACAGCGCACGCGCACGCAATTGTAAAACATGCGCGCGCATGCTCACAATAATGCGTGTGAGTACGCTGTTGACTTGAAGACTGATTCTCAAAAGTCTCCGATTGTATCTATTCCTGCAGTGATAAATAAAGAATTCATTTGATTAGTACTGTTTACTTGCAGACAACATCGTTATTTTGCATAAATTACAACTACCATGTTTTATAATAAAGGTGAAAATAACGTCATTTCATTTCACACCAATGACTATGCGTTTATCTCATTCAATAATCGTTACATCATACATGCGGATAATCTCGGACGCCTTACAACACTAATCTATATCATTGTCTTGAGAATATCATGTCAATTAAGTTTGCAACAGGATTTGAAGATTATATTAATGTCAGCTTTTAGAAGTTTAATATTCAGGGAAATGTCCCTAATTGTATCAATTTGCAGGTTAGCCGATTTGAAGAGGCCTTCTTGAAACTTCACCAGCACCAGTACGCCTACCCAGGCTGTCTCATACTGAGCTACGCCTTCCACTTTGAACACGATAGGTACGACTGGCACATCAACGTCGCCGAAGGCCAGCTTGCCAGTTACAACAAGAATTACTTCTCACCAGGTTTCATCAAACCCCATGAAATCATACCGGATGTTTCCACAGTCGTCCATCATCCTTACTTTCGCTCACAGGGACGTAGCTTGAGTCCCTTTGAGCAGGGATACTGTATCGCCCTACGTCATGTTGACCGGTTGATACCAGCGTGTAAAGCATTCGAGAATGAAACGGACATACAACTGCTTATGTACCATTCCTGGAACGATCCAGTTGGCAGCAGTGGCTGGTGCGCTGGTAACCCACTGAGAAAAAAATGTGCCGAAATCATTGAGTCGCATTTTCAAAATGTTGGCGAATATTACAAACGAGGCCTGTATGATTTCAGCCTTAAAAGGGTGTGGGCGGTCGAAAGGGTAGCTGCTGGAATTAATTTCAATGTTACTTGTCCACCATTACTGCACATTAAATAGTTCACATCTATATAGTTCGGGAAGAATAAAAAAAATGGTATAACTTGTGTCCATTATAAATATAGGAGGAGATAATAATTATGATTTATAGGAGCGTTTGCCAATAAAGTAGTGCATGCAGGGCCTACACTATTAACATTTCTGGATAAATACACCATTTCATGCGCAAACATTTTAACGTTATGTTTCTACCACCGCCATCTTCATACCCTGTAAGTTATACGTAAATCTGTGAAGATTTCTGTTTGGGTATGTTATATACCAATCCTATACTGTACCTTTAAAGGTAATATCATACTTTGGTTTTTATCAAAGAAATACAGATTCATGGGCAGAAATATCAAGACAGATACTGTAACAGTCATCTATGAAAATTTCAGTCCCATACGGTGCCCACTTGTTAAGAAAACATTGAAAAACAGCAACAGTATTTCTTAAGTCTTTTCTCTTTCATTTTTGATCTTTTAAAAGATCAAAAAGATTTCTGGTCGTTGTTTTACTAATCTCTGGATAAATAGTATACAGCATTTCAGGCGGAAAAATTTTAACGGTATGTTTCTACCACCACCATCTTCATACCATGTAACTTAGTTATACGTAAATCTGTGAACATTTCTGTTTTGGTTTCTTACCAAAGTATGATTGTAATTCATATAAAATTTAAATATTACGACTTTTTTTTTACTTCCTTCTCAAAAAAATGTTAGTTCATTTCACTAGTCGACTTATTTCAAGGTATTAATTAACTAGTAATTGATCCTTGAACATGCGTTCTACTTCATGAAAACGCGCGCGTAAAAACATAGGCGCACAACGTCGTATAAAATGGATAGAATCAAGTACAGTGCATGCTACTTCGTGAACTGACCGACTTTAACAGATTTACACATGCGTGTCCTTACAGTCTACTATGGGAAAATGACTTGCGTGCTTCTTCGTGAAACCGAATATCAGGGAAAACTCGAAAAAGATTATGTTCTCAATATTAGTCTAATTAGCCTGGTTTCGGTATAGATAAAGTCTTGTAACTTGGTATAATAATGGGCAGATATACATACACATAGAAATAGTCCAAATCAGCAATAAAACGAAAATCGAAAAAGTGACGATATGAATATTATTTATTTACGGCTTGGTCCGGGCCCTTAAACTGCATGCATGCATGGCGCAAACGGCCAGCCTAGTGGGACCATCTTAGACGGGTTATTGTGTGTGCTTGGGAGTTTCTCAGTGATCCCCTGGAAGTCTTGTTGCCAATGCGCATGTCTTGTTTGGGATGTTGACATGTACATGCGTATAGGAATTGTAGTTTATTATTTGTACTTAAAAGGTTTATTTCTAAACTTTATTTATCGCCTTAATTTTGTGCTCGTGTTGATTATAAAGTGTTTTGAGGTTAGGCGCTGTTATAAATAACTATTATTAATAATAATAATATTATTATTATACGCATTCGTGTTGACGTGATTTGGCCTCCTCGGTTGAAACCGTCACTCGATTTCGCTTTGATGTGTCCGAATTTATGCAGCATTTTTGCATTCAATTAAATTATAAAAATTCAACAGTCGTTCAGTTTAGCCATGCAAAATCGGCATTCAATTTAGCACGCTGCCGAAAGCCGTTGCGAATTTGAATGCTGTTCGAATGGAATTTGAAATAGCGCTCCGCACTTACTCTAAAAATAGCACCGGATCTCAGACAAACATTGCAACCATGCACGTGTGTGGGTGTGCGCGTCCATGTACACTACGCGTGTGAGACATTGTTTGTCTGACAGCCGGGGATTTTGTGACGTCATTAGTGCGGAGCGCTAATACGCTTGTTTACATCTTGCTTGCACGTGAAGTGAAATCGAATGACTATTTTGAGGGCGCATTGCAGTTTCACGCGAAATGAGATGACACAGCGTTTAAATTGTCCTTGCTCATTTGCCGAAAATAATCAATTTCAGTCGGAAGCAGCTGTCCGTATTATACTACTCCCAACAATTTATGCTCTCAGCCATGTAATTAATTTCGATTATTTCAGTCGTTGATGTCATTTTTTTTTTATCAAACTCACTGAAGCCAAAAGTAAAACAAAATTCAATTTCTGTGGAAACATTTTGTTGCAGATATGTATATTTTTAGTTCTAGTATTTTACTTCGAAATGGTTATTAATATTGGTGAACCTTATCAAAATTATTCACTGCGAGAACAATATTTGAATCACATTTTATTTTGCGATAGAGTTTCCAATTACTCCAACAATAATGAAGCTATGGACGAAAATGTAGCAGAAAATGTTGCCTATACATGTACATGATGGTATGGGTTTTGCGAGAATTGCCGAAATATTATGATGTATCTTTGAGGGTTTATTATTTTCGCATTGGATGATCCATTAAGTCGTCACGCAGCGTGCCGTTTTCTTTTTACTTTGCAGGAGTGCCATTATAAAAATAAACTAGATGTGTTTGTTGACAAACACTGAGCTGTTTCGCATATGTTTTTATAAATACTCTGTAATATGAAAAACAAACATGAACGCAATTGTCCCAGTACAGAGAAATTGCGGTGTTTTAATTGTCGTAAACAACTATAAGGAGCGTCGTCACTCGTCCATTAATATACATATAGATACATGAACATACACACGACCATGAGAAACACAGAAATGGCAGAGTTTACTTTTAGGCTAGCGCGCAAAGTATGTATGGTTTTGCATGGGCGGTGGAAACAGCAAAATGACTGATTTTCTAGCTCATCGTACTACGTTTACATGTACACAATTGGCCCACTACTATGGATAGCCATATCAGCGGTCCAATAATTTCCAAGGCCCGTGTTGTGTGTTATGTGTTTGACTCTTAATGGCAAAATTAATTATTCAAAAAAATCAATAAAAATTCAATCGATGACGTCATCGTGACGTCACTTCACAATAGGGATACTAGTACCATTTCCTACCTACCCACCAAGTTTCATTTCGATCGGATATTCGCTTCTATGTGTTTCCGTGAAAAAATGGCAAAATTAATTATTCAAAAATCAATAAAAAATCAGCCGATGACGTCATCGTGACGTCACTTCAGATTTAGGATACTAGTACCATTCCCTACCTATCCACCAAGTTTCATCACCATCGGATATTCCCTTATATGTGAATCAGAAAATCGGCTTTTTGTTGACGTCATCATGACGTCACCACTTTTTGGTATTTTGTGGCATATGCCTATAACCTAACAAACATTTTACCGAAAGAATTTCGAAATTGCGATTTGTCGTTCAGGAGATATAAAGAAAAGGTCCAAAAATTGAATAATTCGTATAAAATCGTACGTCATCGACACGTGACTGCAATTTTTGTCGCTAACACGTCCCCATATACTTGCATACCAAGTTTGAGTTGCATCGGACTTGCCGTTCCGGAGATAAAGAGCCCTAAAATTTGCACTTTTATGATGACGTAATTGTGCACGTGATGACGTCACGATGACGTACATACGCGGGACACTATTCGGGGTGGTGGTCTAACTATGTGCCAAGTATAAAGTTGATCGGAATTGGCATAATGGTAGAAGTGGCTCTTAGAAAACCCCTGTGTTATGTCTATGGGAAAAAAGTGTAAAAAGAAAAAAAAACTAGAGATTCTATGTCTGTCTGCAACAGAGCATAGAGCTTTTCCGCTCCATGTTTTTAAATTAATTTATGAATCCATGCAACATTTAGATCTAAATATGTATGTGTCACAAAGAAAGATCTTGCTTAACATTGAAAGAATTATGATCCTAGCTCTTACCACGTTTAAATGAGGAGCTACTTCCTGTTTGACCGGAAGCAGAGGTCACAGAGGTCAAGTAATGTGTCACAAAGAAAGACCCTGCCTAACAAACATTTTTGGTGAAAGAATCAACTTAATATCTCAAACCGTTGATTTTTTGTTGATTTTTAAAGATTTTGATTATTAAATTCAAATCGCTGGTCACATGACACCTGATGACGTCATGATGATGAAAAGTTTCGGGAGACAACTACCCTATAAGGAGATTGTGTCTGTTGAAAACAGAACACAAGGCTTTTCCGTTTTATGATATTAACATAAATCGTCAATACCTTTTACACACAAAGACATTTGATTAAGTCTACTCTTGATATACTATTACTTGTTCATGTTTGTCACAAAGATAGACATTGCCTAACATTAACTTTTTGTGATAGAATCATGATCATAGCTCATTTAGTATAGAGGACAGAGGTCAATCAATGCATCATAAAAAGATCTACCCTAACAATGACAGTTGCCAAAAGAATGAAGTTCATATAGATGATTTTGGTTTGATTGTGAAATATTTTTGGAAATTATGAGATGATGATGTCATCGAGATGTTATATTGGTTGCTGGTTTTGGATTTGTTGGAGAAATTAGGAAGTATGTAGGAATTTGTTTTATTTTGTAAAGATGTACGTTTTGGCTGAATTTGGTACTTAATCAGAAGTGAAGGTCTTGAACTTTCTTATAGACGTTGTTTCATGTACTTGTTTACGCTAATTTGTTCACTTAATTGGATACCAGAAATGCGGCAGAAATAGTCTTGCCCTCTCGAATCCTTCACGGTTACACCACACCTTTCGAAATGCTACTGAACGAAATTATTATAGCGCCCTTTTGTGTGTAGATACATGTAGGTAGTTTGTTTTTATCATGATGAATTGGGACTGGAAACGAGTCTAAGACCTTTCTTTCGCAACGTCACAGACCAAGTTTTTGCCAACCAGCATGGCGGAAACTATGGCGAGCCGTCGAAAGCCACGCATTAAAAAATAACCACAATTTTAAACACAACGTTTCATAAACATGTTAAGATAAAGACCTTGCCTAACATTTACTTTTGGCGAAAGGATCATTAGCGCTGACCACTTTTGAATAAAGAACCTCTTCCTGTTTGACCGGAAGTAGAGATCACAGAGGTCAAGCAATGTGCCACAAAGAATGACCTTGCCTAACATTGAGTTTTGGTGAAAGAATCATGATCACAGCTCTTACCACTTTTAAATGAGGAGCTACTTAATTCCTATTTGACCGGAAGTAGAGGTCACAGAGGTCAAGCAATGTGTCACAAAGAAAGACCCTGCCTAACAATCACGTTTGTTGAAAGAATCAACTTAATATCTCAAACCGTTGATTTTTTGTTGATTTTCAAATAACATACTGACTCCACCGCAGTTTCTTGTTTTAATCCAAAGAGGGCGCCATTCAAAACCGTGTGCTCGATTCATGCATTACTTGAAAGTGGTCTAGGTAGATTGTTAGGGATGTGTAGTTGTCTTGTCAAAACAGTATTTACGCTGGCAACTATGTATGATAAGGGAATGAAGGAGAATACGGCATATATAACACAGGCAATCAACCAAGTGCCTGCGCCTTGCATTTAATGACCAATATTTTTACGTACAAGTCAATGGGCTAGCGAGAAAAATATTTTTAAAAATCATAAAAAATAAACAAATACCGCCGTCTCGACCTAACTTCATAATTACGATCCCGAACCTCCATTTTACCAACCTACCAATTTTCAAGGCGATCGGCCGTTCCTGCTATGCGTTACAAAAATTGCATTTTTTATGACGTCATGATGACGTCACCAAATTTTTGTCTATGCAGTGTTCATCTATGGTGCATGTATGCTGAAGAATTATCAAAAAGAAATTCAAAGATATCTTGTTTCGTTTACTAGATATCGTTAAAAGAACTTTAAGGAGCCAAAATTTCTATAAATCATAAACAAATCAGGGAATGACGTCATGATGACGTCAATTTTTCGATATAACACTTCCCGACTTAGATACATACTAAGTTTCAACTCAATCGGACTAAGGGTTCGTTCATAAATGATGTCTGAAGTTTGTCCCTTTAAGACACTGTCACGTGACACCTGATGACGTCATGATGACGTAAATGTTGCGCATACAACTACCCTACAGGGACTTTGTTTTGACCAAGTTTGGTAAAAACTCACAGCAGCAAGAAATGAGAAGACAAGAACCTTTCTTGTAGGAACGTATGGGGAATTTTTACCCAACAGAAGGGTAAAGAAACAGTCGTGAAATCGCCTCAATGACTCCTTTTGTAGATACATAGTTTATGCATTTAACTCTTACCTGTTGTTGATACAAACGTCTACATATGGCTGTTTTCACATTCTCCTCACTTGTTACGCACACTCCCATTGTAAGTGTACAGCGTCTGTGCAGCGTGCACCACAGCAGGAAAACGCCAAAATGACTCCCTTTGTACCGCCATTGGAACTGCAAACATGCATTACCCATGGCGTGTACATGATGTCCCCATAAGGCCGGTTACACGGCCGGTTTTACGGCCGTTGTCGTAATGCACACATGGTCCACGCAGACGGTCAAAGTAGCAAAGAAGAGAGAACGTGTGATAAACTACATTCAGAGCAACATTACTACCTACGCGAGGTCAGAAACTGGACCCAAACGACTAGTTTCACTCATATTTCGTTAACATGCATAATTTGTACACGCCTCGCGACTGTTGCTGCTAACATAATAAGCATATTAATCATGCGACACGATTACTTGAATGTCCATTATGGTTATAATGCAGAAGAACCTTGTTTACGTCCCAATATAATTGTTTATACTGTCAACATTACGCACACACTAATATATTGTAATTGACCAGGTAGGCAAATATTCATTTCGATCATCATCGTCCTAAAAATATTTTTAGTCATTCAATTAATAGCGGCCTAATAACATTTCTTTGTCTCCTGGATGGTAGAAATAATATTTCTTGTTATGCCAATTTTACCTTGTAATTTATTTGACTTGTTCATTTGTCATTTAATATGTAGAGTAATACATACACTTAATTTATTAGTAAATTAATTAACAAAGATGTATCAAGTGACGCCAACTATACTTGTATAATCTTGAAATGAGAACCCGAATAAAACAAAGTACTTATTATGTTGCGAAATGGCAAAACTTTCTGGGTATTATTTTCTAACCAGCTACCAAGTCGCCACGTAGCGTGCCGTGATCGTCTAGTGGTTAGGACATTGCGTTGTGGTCGCAATAACCCAGGTTCGAATCCTGGTCACGGCAGAAAAAAAAATTCTGACACGAAAGTGGGGACGCGCTTGTTTTATTTTTCCTAACTAAGAAAAGCACACCCATCCATTACAGATTTGATTTACTTTTAACCAAAACAAATGCCAGAAAATGTTTCTTTATTTATTTAAAACACGTGAAGGTTTTTGGGTTCCTTTTTCTTAAACCAGCCAAACTGGACCGAGTGTTTTCTTCTTACTTCCCCACAAACACAACGTTATTGTGAGCAGACGACCTTAATAAGCCGGCAACGCTGCCATAATGGATTAATTGCGAAGAATATAAGCATGTTTTCAGGAGTCCCGGAATACACTCTGCTTACAAATATGCCCAGTTACACGATTCCTTGCAAGTCCGTTTACTCAATAGTTGGGTAAAACTTCCCCATAGAACTCTGCACGAAACGGTGGTGCGGCTGGCCGCGGTCTATCAGCTGCAGAAACGTGTGTATGACACGTTATTCTGAGGGCAGATGCCACGCTAATCACGTGGCTATTTCATGTACAAACTGGAAGAATTTAGATGTTTTCTCGTAGTAAGAAAGAAGAAGCACGACGACAGTTTTGTTCAACACGATCTATGGGAAACTTTGACACAAACTGTTGGGTAAATCGCCAGACTGAAATCGCCTAAATGACTCATTTATAGGCCGATGCAGTAAGCACGTGCGTATTGACTTGCTGCCCGTACAACATGTCCACATAAAGCTGTGTTCACGTACTGTTGGTAGCTTCGAAAAGCCCTATGCTATTTGAACGTAAACGAGTGCAGATCGTCGGTTGCGTCAACTTGTGTGCAAGGCGACGAGGAAACGCCCAAATGGCTCATTTTGTACAACGGCCACCGCACAAAAATACTTCCCAAATTGCAGTCAAGAGAAAAAAACGGCAATTCGTTGTACCTTGTCAAAATGGCGTTACTACCTGCTTACAAAAATACCCAATTACACGATTCCATGTAAGTCGCATTACTCATTAGTTGGGTGAAACCTCCCCATAGAACTCTGCACGAAACGTTGATGCGGCTGGCCGCGGTCTATCGGCTGCAGAAACGTCTGTATGACACGTTATTCTGAGGGCAGATGCCACGCTAATCACGTGGCTAATATTTCATGCTAAAAATGGAGCCATTTGGATGTTTTCTCACAGCAGCAAGAAATGAGACGACAAAAACCTTCTTTTAGGAAACGTATGGGGAATTTTTACCCAACAGAAGGGTAAAGATACAGTCGTTGAATCGCCTCAATGACTCCTTTTGTAGATACATAATTTATGCATTTAACTGTTGTTGATACAAACGTCCACATATGGCTGTTTTCACATTCAACTCACTTGTTCTCGCACTCCCATTGTAAGTGTACAGCGTCCGTGCAGCGTGCACCACAGCGGGAAAACGCCAAAATGACGCATTTTGTACCGCCATGGAGACTGCCTGCCTGCATTACCCATTGCGTGTACATAATGTCCCCATAAGGCCGGTTACACGGCCGGTTTTACGGCCGTTGTCGTAATGCACACATGGTCCACGCAGACGGTCAAAGTAGCAAAGAAGAGAGAACGTGTGATAAACTACATTCAGAGCAACAACATTACTACCTACGCGAGGTCAGAAACTGGAGCCAAAAGACTAGTTTCACTCATTTCGTTTACATGCATATTTGTACATGCCTCGCGACTGTTGCTGCTAACATAATAAGCATATAAATCATGCGACATGATTACTTGAATGTCCATTATAATGATAATGCAGAAGAACCTTGTTTACGTCCCAATATAATTGTTTATACTGTCAACATTACGCACACACTAATATATTGTAATTGACCAGGTAATATTCATTTCGATCATCATGATCCTAAAATTTTTTTTAGTTATTCAATAATATAGCGGCCTAATAACATTTCTTTGTCTCCTGGATGGTAGAAATAATATTTCTTGTTATGCCATTTTTACCTTGTAATTTATTTGACTTGTTCATTTGTCATTTAATATGTAGAGTAATACATATATGTTTAATTTATTAGTAAATTAATTAACAAAGATGTATCAAGTGACGCCAACTATACTTGTACAATCTTGAAATGAGAACCCGAATAAAACAAAGTACTTATTATGTTGCGAAATGGCAAAACTTTCTGGGTATTATTTTCTAACCAGCTACCAAGTCGTCACGTAGCGTGCCGTGATCGTCTAGTGGTTAGGACATTGCGTTGTGGTCGCAATAACCCAGGTTCGAATCCTGGTCACGGCAGAAAAATAAATTCTGACACGAAAGTGCGGACGAGCTTGTTTTATTTTTCCTAATTAAAATAAGAAAAGCACACCCATCCCCTATTACAGATTTGATTTACTTTTAACCAAAACAAATGCCAGAAAATGTTTCTTTATTTATTTAAAACACGTGAAGGTTTTGGGGTTCCCTTTTCTTAAACCAGCCAAACTGGGCCGAGTGTTTTCTTCTTACTTCCCGACAAACACAACGTAATTGTGAGACGACCTTAATAAACCAGCAACGCTGCCATAATGGATCAATTGCAAAGAATAATTTTTTTATAAGCATGTTTTCAAGAGTCCCGGAATACACTCTGCTTACAAATATGCCCAGTTACACGATTCCTTGAAAGTCAGTTTACTCATTAGTTGGGTAAAACTTCCCCATAGAACTCTGCACGAAACGGTGGTGCGGCTGGCCGCGGTCTATCAGCTGCAGAAACGTCTGTATAACACGTTATTCTGAGGGCAGATGCCACGCTAATCACGTGGCTGTTTCATGTACAAACTAATGGCATTTACATGTTTTCTCGCAGTAAGAAAGCAGAAGCACGACGACAGTCTTGTTCAACACGATCTATGGAAACTTTGACACAAACTGTTTGGTAAATCACCAGACTGAAATCGCCTAAATCACTCATTTATAGGCCGATGCAGTAAGCGCGTGCTTATTGACTTGCTGCCCGTACAACATGTCCACATAAAGCTGTGTTCACGTACTGTTGGGAGCTTCGAAAAGCCGTACGCTATTTGAACGTAAACGAGTGCAGATTGTCGGTTGCGTCGACTTGTGTGCAAGGCGACGAGGAAACGCCAAAATGTCTCATTTTGTACAACGGCCACCTCATAAAAATCTTTCTTATCCCAAATTGCACCAGTCAAGAGAAAAAAAACGGCAATTCATTGTACCTTGTCAGACGACGAAATGGCGTTACTACCTGCTTACAAAAATACCCAATTACACAATTCCATGTAAGTCGCATTACTCATTAGTTGGGTAAAACCTCCCAATAGAAATCTGCACGAAATGTTGATGCGGCTGGCCGCGGTCTATCGGCTGCAGAAACGTCTGTATGACACGTTATTCTGAGGGCAGATGCCATACTTATCACGTGGCTATTTCATGCTAAAAATTTAGCCATTTGGATGTTTTTCTCATAGCAGCAAGAAATGAGAAAACAAGAACCTTTTCTTGTAGGAACGTATGGGGAATTTTTACCCAACAGAAGGGTAAAGAGACAGTCGTGGAATCGCCTCAATGACTCCTTTTGTAGATACATAATTTATGCATTTAACTCTTACCTGTTGTTGATACAAACGTCTACATATGGCTGTTTTCTATGGTGGCGCAGGAGGGACATCGCACATCACAAATATCTGCAAACATATTTCTGATGTACGACAGTCGTACATCACAAATATGTTTGCAGATATTTGCGATGTACGACTGTCGTACATCACAAATATGTTTGCAGATATTTGTGATGTGCGATGTCCCTCCTGCGCCACCATAGTTTTCACATTCAACTGACTTGTTCTCGCACTCCCATTGTAAGTGTACGGCGTCCGTGCAGCATGCACCACAGCGGGAGAACACCAAAATGACTCATTTTGTACCGCCATTGGAACTGGATGAATGCATTACACATTGCGTGTACATAATGTCCCCATAAGGCCGGTTATGCGGCCGTTTTCACCTCGCACACTTGCCCGTTCGTAATGCACACAACTGTTCCCCGCAGACTGGGTACAGTGGCAAGGATAGGAGAACGTGTGATAATCTACATTCAGAGCAACATTACCCACGCAAGGTTGTATGGTCTAATGGAGCGAAGAAATGCGTCCCCAAACGACTAGTGTCACCCATTTCGCATAGTCGCAGTATCAAATGTACAGCACGAAGTAGCATTGCAAATTGTACATTACGATGGCAATGCGGATAAACCTGGTTTACTTAGTTATCGTTTTTTTTTCTGTAAACATTTGGCACACGCTATTGGGCAGAGGATTAATTTCGTTCATCAACGTTTTAAATTTTCTCAACACTAATGAAATGTATTTAGAAGTAATTATATTTCTTCTGGTCAAAATAATTTAAAAAGCAGTACTCTCTCAAAATTTCGCACACGCTAAAAAAGTTGAACAGGTAATTAAAAATTACCGTATAATATAGGTAATCTATATGATATTCATTTCATCATCGTATTACGCTGAGCATAATATTCACAAGGAGTTTTGGCTGTCATACTAATTTTATTTACCATAAAACGAGCTCTATGAAATTGTCCCCTGGTCAAAATAATTGTACATAGATGTCCTTAATGGTTCTTTTCTTAATTTAAAAATGTACTGCAAACAGTAATACAAATTCAACCATTAGCTAATTACTTAAAACAAAAATACATTGTATCAAATCATGCAGCGGCGTAGCTAGGAATTTTTCAGCAGGGGGGCACTGGGGGGGCCTTGGAATTTTGTGGGGGGGCACCCGGAATTTTTTCAAAACTGGAGATTTGCAAAATATGAGAAATGCGGGGGGGGGGCAGATCCAGCGGGCGTGGGGCAGCCTTTTCTTCAAGCCAAAAAACAAAAACAAAAAACAGAAAAAAATAAAAGGGAAACAGAAAGACTCCAAAAGAGCTTAAAAAGGGGGGGGGGAGACAAAATTAGCTAGCTTTGATCGCCGTGAAACGCATCCGTCGCTATTGAATTGGTGCATTTTATTTCCACGCTCCCTGGAAAATCATGGATAAGCGCGAAGGACTTGCGGCCGGGGTCCAGGGCCCGCTTAAGGGCCCTGGAAGCTCAGGGGTTCTAGATATTCTTTGGTGCAATCTGAGCCTTATTTTGGAAGCAATTGTTCCGATAAATTTATTCATAATATTATTACTTCATTATTTCTTTTTAATCCAACACTCTTGAGCGGGAGAAATTCAATCTGGGGACCAGACTAACTATAGCCAAACCAGACAAAATGGCAGATGGGCTGTTTTGAAGTTCCCGTAAGCGCGTAAGAAAATTGCATTTTTACACTGAAATGTTGCACAGATTTCTTCACTGTATAGGGTTTTAAGAACTCAGGAACATTTGCTGAAAGTAAAAAATATCATTTTGGAACAGTTAAAGCTGTTAAGTTGTTTTTATTTCCTTTATAGCTATCATACCCTACAGATAACGCTTTTTTTTTTTCTATACCCACGATTTTTTGTGGGGGGGCACCTGGGGGGGCACGCCGAATTTGTGGGGGGGCACGTGCCCCCCCAGGCCCCCCCGTAGCTACGCCGCTGATCAAATGACACTAACTACAATGTGATTCAAATGAAAAACCGAACAAAAAACAAAGTATACTTACGTGTTGCGAAATGGCTAGGTTTTGTGCATTGTACTGTACAATTGTGTATATGTATGAATATATCCCCTCCACCTAAGCGAGTCATCACGTAGCGTGCCGTGATCGTCTAGTGGTTAGGACATTGCGTTGTGGTCGCAATAACCTAGGTTCGAATCCTGGTCACGGCATAATCAAAATTATTCTGGCACGAAAGTGACGACAATTTCTTTTTTCCTCTAAAAAAAAAAGAACAACATATTCAAACAAACAAATTTTTCACTTCATGCTCAGGGAAAATATTCTCCTTACTCGAGTTATGTATGCTCAGTAAGCCTACTGCAATATAATAAGTTTCTACCTCAACATTAGCCTGTGTATTTTGGATTAGAGTGAGTTTTATTCGAATCAACAATACATTTATTTTCACACTTGATACAAATGTATATACATCATACAAAGCAAAGAAAGTTGTAAACAACTGGGAAAACGCCAAGTGCAGGCATTATCGCGTCAACTTGGGTGCTATCAAGTATCATACTCTGTCGGAACTTTCAGGGCATGTACAACATTGGTAACAAACCAAAACAGATTTTACAGGGTATCATGGTAGGCCAATGGTAGAAACATAGTACTGTATAAATGTTTCTGCCTGAAATGATGTTATGATTTATCCAGAAAATAGTAAAACCGAACACTAAATTACTTTTTTTTTTTATGAGACAATTTGGCGTAACAATTGCAACAGTTTTTTGTCGTTTCATACTGTTTCCAATGATCAATTGAGGTGACAATTACACGTTTTATCAAATTATGAGCAGCCTACAGGTGTTTCAACCAGGCAGATATGTTGCTTGTAGGAAACAGCTGGGACAAATTAAGGACAAAACAAAAAGCCAAACAGAAAACACTGATGAGACAGACACTCAAGAAACAGGACCCTACGGAGCTCAACAAGTGCCATTCCACTTATCCAGATAACCGCATTATTTATCTCGCCAAGTAGACTTTTTGAGCTCTAAAAGTCGACTTCTCGAGATAATTAATTCGTACAAGATATGACTTAGTGAAAACTAAGAAGTCGACATATCCTGATAATTTATCTCGCCAAGACGACTTAGTGAAAGAAGGAAGTCGACTTGTCCTGATAGTTTACCTTGTAAAGACGACTTTAAAATAAAACTGAGGCTATTACCAGGATAAGACAAATTTTAGATGCACTTCGTTGACTTGGCCAGAAAGATTTTCAGGATAAGTTCAATTTTTGTTGTCGCTAAAGGTCGTCTTGTTGAGGGAATTATTGAGACAAGACGACTTTTGTTACTCCAAAAGTCGACTTGGCGAGATTATTATCGAACTCACGACCGGTGGTTTCGAATCCCATCCGAGCCAGTGCATGATTTTTTCATGAGCACTCAAAAAAGCACTTAGTGAAGTGCTCATCTACGTCGGCCAAAAAAATTATTCTTTCTACTTATTGCCTTGGAATCTCAGACAATACTTTCAAAACAATTGTCTGTACGTGCTATGCAGAATTCACCGAGTGAAAAACTATAAGAGGTTTAATCTTTACACCAATACAATGACACTTGAAGATCTCCAGATGTGTCATGTGACTTTGATTCTGCGACAAATAACTTTTAAAACAAATAATAAAATTATGATTCAAAAGATAATTTCTAAATTATTTTCCAGCCCAGACTCATCCAAGAGTATAGAACATTTATAAACCTGGCCAATATTTAACATGTAAATTTCAATTCAACTGTTCATTTGGTGAAGAAATTAGGAAAATTATTTGCTTGGAGTTGTAAGGGTCTGGCGCGCCGTTTCAATCCTAGCAGTTTCTTTATCAAATTTGTTACTTTAGTCAAGGAGCATGGACCATGAAAAAATTGAAGGGCTCAACCCCGACTACATCTAAGTTCTGACTTAAGAAATTGATGGAGCAGACCTCAGGGAACATTTCTAGGTACTATGTGACCTCAAATTGTGGAAGCACTTTTGTGTAATATCCCAAATATTATTGTAATATTTCCACACACAAAAAAGATAAACAAAAGACAATTCAACAAATGGGTTTAAGCTCTTGCTTCTGACTTATTTTTTAAAATGTTATTCCTTTGTGAATAGATTACGAATTATATAATCACATTATTCATTCACCAAAATACATATCAAGGACTTGGTGGGAGGTAAGAAAATACGACCACGCGCCTTTTTTCAGTTGCATTGTGGGAAAGTGAATCTTGTTTTTTGTTGCTCCTCAAATGAGACCACATTTTCTCAATAGTGATACAACAATTTGAAGCCACATACTACCTTAGCAAAGCTGTTAATGGTATAAACTTCCATTTTATGAAGTCAAACCTTAGATGTAGTGGGTCACGGTTGAGCTAGCACCTGAATAAGAGGGTTTTCAGAATTTTGCTCCTTGACTACTTGTACGGAAAATTATTCAGTCATAAAAAATGACGAATGCTTCAGATTTTCAAGCCTGCACCGGCTTCACATGCTTACAATTTGCAAAAAAAAATATGAAAAATTTACTTGTAGTGTATTCTATCCATTCCGTATTCCTTTGAATAAAATCTACATACCGTAAACACACAGCTATTGATAATTTATGTAGACGTATGAATGGTCCTTTGTACCGAGAAGAGACTGACTTGCATGTTGGAAATAACCCAATACGCAATGCACAAAATCTATTATTTCAGCCAGTCAAATGAATGGTGTGCCACACAATGGGAATCACGCATATTTTGCCCATCCTCCGGTCGAATAAACCACATATTTAGTCATTTTGGTTTGGAGGCAGTATCCAGTAGCTCGTTAAATCCATCCTCATCACCACTTCCAAACGGTTGGACTCCGTCGAATTCGAAAAAATCCTCAGCTGCAGAGACAAGTGGCCTGCTCTGCTCCATGCTTCAATGGTAGAATCCGTTCGTCTCGCAAGGATTTTCTTTTACGTACGTCAAATATTGTCACAGAGTTCTATAGTCATAAATAAAAATGCTGCATGAGCAGTCTTGCCACGGCGGGCCGGAGGCGGCTATTTCTTTTTATTTTTCTGCCGTAATTTCTGACCCTCACCTTTGAAGGCCTCGAAGATGTCTGTGGAATCCTGCAGTAAAAAAAAAAGGAAAACAACAAAAACAACCCAATTTTCACCAAGATTGCAGTGAACCGGAAAGGCGAATTTGATAAGAAAACCTGAGAAAATTATCACTCCTGAAACCATGTCCCTGAAAGTATCACAAGCCTGTCTCCTGTCAAAGAGCGAAAAGGCTGATCAAATATTCCATCTCAACCCGAACAGATTACATCCATTAGCTTCTCGGTGGAAAGAAGCAATTGGTCAAGGACACAAGTAACATGAACCCTGTAGCTGGGCTGAAACCTACAAACTGTATGGAGTAAGTATCCACAAGTCTGACAAGAGAACTTGGCCAACTCAGCCAAATATTTGAAGGACCATAGAATAATAATTAATCTTTAAAAAGATTCATGCAAATTTTACCTCTCCAACTGTGCCGTTGGTGACCGAAGGTTTGGCTGTTCTAATGAATGTTATGGTTCCTTTCTGGTAATCATAGTTTGGAATACCCCTGAAAATGAAAATTAGAGAGAGAGAAAGATGGTAAAACATGTAGATGTGTACTTGTAGTATATGGATATGGAGGCTAACTCAGATCACTGTATGTAAAGTATATGGTACTGGCCATGGAAGGGGCTATATGTGGATGTGTACTTATAGTATAAAGATATGAAGGCCAACTATATGTGAAGTATATCGTACTGAAAGGGGCTACACATGTACTTTGATGTGTACAGGTACATACTGACATATGGTATATGGATATATGGAGGCCAACTGTATGGGGGTTTATGAAACAGAGGCTCAGGCTCCAGCTCCATTTCGTGAATCCATTCTAAAATAACAGTTATCAAACTAGACTTGTGGTTGTGGAAACAACCACAAGGTGTTCTGTGTCTCATACAATGGCTTAATTATTCAAATACACTAAAATTGTGTGACTGATCAAATACTGATCATGCTGATTGCTGCATTCTCTGACTGATAGTGTAGAATAGATGTAATGTGAATTATGCAATGGGAATGATGCTGTTATGCATATACATACTGTTCATGTGTCACCTTTAAATATATGCAATACTGTTTTCAGCATTTGGATGACGGAGCCGGAGCCGGAGCCTGGGCCTGAGCCTCCGTTACGTAGACCTCCTATTGATTCCTATGTAAAGTATATGGTATTGAAAGAGGCTACATGGATGTGTACCTGAGTGGATGCCAACTGCATGTTAAGTATATGGTGCTGAAAGGGGCTATGTGGATGTGTGTAATTAAAGCATTGATATAGAAGCCCATAGATAGTGAACTCTGTATAGGTAATGAAATCTAACCAAGCACCATACCTCCTCATGACTGATGCATTCAGTGGAACCGGTTTAGCATCAGACTGTTTTTTCTTGCCGTCCAAACGATTTCCTTCGCCTTTGAAAGCCTAACGGCAACATAATGACATAATAACACGTAGGAACAAACAGGTTATAGATTATCAGCATATTTCCATTCAAAGAAATAAATTTGAAGTCTACCATACTATGCAAACACAACACAGAAATAAGTTATTTTTTCTTTTAAAAAGAAATGAGAGGTTCGAATCCCAATTTGGTCAATTTCTTTGAACGACAAAAAGTAATCTAGGCAGTTTCTGTAAACTAATGGTTTATTCAACGATTAAAAAAAACCTTATGATCATATATCGTCGGCATTTTTAAGGGCCCTTTTTTCAACATGGATGTTCACCAAAATTGCGCGTAACAATCAAATGGCAAATTTATTGGTCTAACATCCAAATTTGGGGTAGGAGTTTAATAAACCGGTTCCATGAGTTGGTTTTAAACATCGATCATACTTGAAAGTTTGTTTAATTCTTAATCAAAATTATGATCATTAAATGAAAAATAAGTTGTCACTTAAAAATCATTTTTTCAAGAATTGTGCACTTTTGATTTTACAAAATGACAAACTTAATATTTAGTTAATATCTTAATTAAAATTCATTGTTAATCAAACTGATATGCCAATTATTTAATACAAACAGACAAGCCGTTTAATACCAAATTTCTACCCAAAATTTGGATGTAAGACCAATAAATTTACCGTTTGAAAACTCCCACATTAATTGTTACGTGCAATTCTGGTGAACGTCCATGTTGAAAAAAAGGGCCCTTATTTTGCCGGATCGTAAAAACGCTGACGATATAATGCCTATTGCTCTTAGTGGATGCCAGAAACCTAAACATTCTCCACAAAAATGCAAACCACCTTACCATAAATGCATCTGTGTCAATGTACTGCGTAGAGCCAGGACCGTCCACCTGCATATCCTGAAAGAAATCCAAATTTTGTGTGAAATGAGTACAATAGGGGAACTTATAGCCATACAGAAAAAAATACCAGTGCAAAGGTTGATTAGGAATTGTAACTATACCTCATAAATATCCATTAACCTAGAGCCGAATCCCAATTGGTCAATTCACTATCATGTGCCAGTGGATATATATTTGCTGATCACCAGTGAGTAGACTGGTGAATCTCTGAAGGAATTGTTACACATGTAACATCTCACTGCGCATGGAACATTGCATTGCGCATCTATCCTAGTTTGCAGTGTGCATGCGTGAACTTCGACCTACATGAGATTACTTAAAAGATGGCGGCTCACAAACACGTTTTGCTGCGCTTACTAATACAGGGGCCGATTTCACGAAGCACTAAGATTGATCTTAAGTGTGAATTCATCTTAATTGCTAAGCAACATGTGATGTCACAATACAAATCACTATGGTGATACTGAACAACTCTTCTTAAGATTAATCTTAGTGTTTGGTGAAATCCAGCCCTGATCTCAATGAAATGCTTCTCAGTCATCAGGTGAAAAAAGCAATGCACTGGAAATGGAGAGAATTCAGGGATGGTCTTTCTCATATGTTGATAGGATCTCTCCTGGACTCAGTACTGGAATGACTTTCCGACCTTTGAGCACAGACCCCGAGCAAAGATACCTACCCATAGATAGGCCTCTATCATCAAGCTTGATACACCAGGGGTCGATTTCACAATTTTAAAAACTCATCGTAACTTACTATCAATCGTAGGACTTATGATGCATTGCAGCCCTATGTAGGATACGATAGAATATCCTTCGTAACACGAGTCACGATCGATTGTAGGTCTTCGTGAAATCGACCCCAGGTATTTGATCATAACTTGAAATACAAACCTCTGCATCTGGTTCTGTTTGTTTCTCTGGTTCTACATATCCCACTGGTGCAGCAAACTCCACCTGCAGTATGGAGACAAGTTTTAAAGGCCTACTAGGTTATCACATTAGGACACCTTCAGAAACCTCATACACGCTCTTAGACAACAATCTGAAGAAATAATCACAGATTTACGTATAACTTTCAGAGTATGAAGATGGTACTAGTAGAAACATACCGTTAAAATATTTCCACCTGAAATGGTGTATTTATCCAGACATTTAGTAAAACAAAGACAGAAAACAGTTTTGATCACAGGGTAAGATCAAAACAATTCTTTTTATTTTAAAAGAAAAAGAGAGACATTTTTTTTTTCCCTATTTTCTCAGAACTCAGATGTCTGATTAAGCTCAAATTTTCACAAGCTTATTATTTCATGCAAATGCTGGATCAGACGTTTACCAAGGGAAATGGGGACAAAATCTGAAATGACTACCGTACTTACACTCATGTCACACTCGATGATCGACACTGCATCGCTGGGTTTTGTCTCTAATACTTGTAATTCATAAATCTGAAGAGGACAAAATGAAAATATGACAAAATCATTCTTGTCCAAAATATATCGCAAAAGGCAAGAAAGGCCTGTTTGTTTCGGCCCAGGATCCGTGATCTTGCAGATCTACATTCGATGCAGGATACGCTAAAATGGGATCCAGATCAGCAACATTCATGACATTCATTCATCTCGTGAGCGAAACTAACAGGCCCTAAGGCCTTGAATACTATGTCCAGTGCTACGGCGCTTAACCCTAACTCATCCTACTACTTTGGGCAAGGAAATGTTTAGGACTGGTCCAAACGGGCTGGTGCTTCTAAGTCTGCTATTTGAGAAAAATATGTGGTGCATTGCATTTCCCAGTGCTGAATCCATCAAATCATGGCTTCAACATTGTGTTCATTTGGAATCCTGCCAAGATTGAAGTGCAAGGTTTTTAATACCAGAGTCCCGAATCCTTCAAAATCTGCTGGGGTGATTTTGGTGGATGTAATGAGAGCATGCTGGCTTCTACAATGTAGAAGGATGTCACTTGTTGTAGTGTCCTGAATCTTTCAGAGGACTGCAGGACCTGGGTGTGGCCTTGATGGATAACAGGGGCCAATTTAGCAGCCTTGCTTAGCACAACAATTTGCTAACCATGAAAGTTCTGTCTGGATAAAAAACAGGATTACCAACCAAATTTCCCTGTGGTGTGTATCATTAGTGATTGTTCTTTGGATGTTGTTCGCTGACCATGAATATCAAATAGAATTTTTAAAGGTGGTTTGTTTTATTGAGCAAGACATTTTGCGCTAAGCATTTTTTGTGTGTGCTTAACAGCTCCATGAAATTGGCCCCAGGACACATAGGCAATGATCATGTCAATTTCAATCCTGCAGTTGTACAATGTACATGTTTTAAAGGTAGTATCATACTTTGGTAAGAGACCAAAACAGAAATGTTCACAGGTTTACGTATAACTTTCAGGGTATGAAGATGATGCTAGTAGAAACATACCGTTAAAATGTCTCCGCCTGAAATGTTATATTTATCCAGAAATTAGTAAAACAACGACCGAAAATCTTTTTGATCTTTTAAAAGATCAAAAATAAAAGAGAAAAGACTTAAGTAATACTGTGGCTGTTTTTCACTGTTTTCTCAAAAAATGGGCACCGTATGGGACTGAAATTTTCACAGATGATCTTGATATTTCTGCCCATTAATCTGCATTTCTTTGATAAAAACCAAAGTATGGTACTACCTTTAACAGAGACTGGAAGCCATCAAGATACTGGCAAACAGTGGAATAGGTAAAGGTGGATTCAGGTCAGTTTGGATTGATACAGTAGAGGCAAACTAATGATCTGATGACATCAACAGCCTGCTTGCGGCTTTGCAGCACATACCTTGTCATTGTATTTGATTGCAATCATATCTCCCTTTGTGAGGCAAGCAAATCCTCGCAGAATATTCTCCAAGCTGGTGAACAGAATTAAGGAAAGTGACTTTTGCAGAAAGTTTTCAAGAACAAAAACACTGCCTCTAAAGAAAATCCTTAAAATCCCCTCTTTACCTATGCGATAGACGCCATACAGTGAGTGAGCGTCTATCACATGCGTGCAGATGTCCTGATTAATTATGCGAACCAGCCCAGCACTGACCTCTAGGTTTTGACCAATCACCATCCTCGGCCTCTGTCACAACCCAGATGGAAAAGTTCTCAAAACAGATCTGATTGGCTGATTGCATGCACGCATGTATCAGACGTTCATTCTTGACACAGAGTAGAATAATTACTCAGACTACTCTTTGCCTAGAGCAACATTATGAACATCTTGAAAGTTTTTTTAATACCATGTCAAATTCAAGATTTACTTTGATTAACGACATGTCCAAAAGAACTTGACTGGAGAGTCTCAAAAGGAGGTTCTGAAAAAAACCAGAGGGCTCGACGTTTCGAACAGTGTGCTCTGTTCATCATCAGACAAATGTGATTGTCCTTACCATGATGTGAGCAACTAATAAAGAATTATGTTTTGAAAGGATACACTGCTTTGGGGTTTGAGATGTCTAAGAAGTCCACGGACTGGGGTTGGAACTTGGAGTAGGTGGCCACAGAGAGGCTGCAGCTCTCTACCGACAAGAGGTCACCCTCGTCCAGAAGCAGATTCCTCATCATCTGCCAAAGACAAGACACAGGGAGGAAACCATGAGAAATGCAGCTAATATTAACAATCCAAAGCATTTTTTGCAGGAGTGAAGTGTGTACAAGGACAGAAGTCTAATCACTTGAAGAATGTAATGTACATGGGAAGGAATCACGAGCTTGTCTGTCTAGATATCTGTTTGTTTGTCTGTGTGTCAGAGTGGCCACCTGCAAACTATAAGACCAGCTATACAGAGCCACAAACCCTGATTATTATGGGGAGCCGTGGCCTAGTGGTCTAGGGTGTCAGACTCAAGATCTTGTGGTCAATCTACAGATTGTGGGTTCAAATCCAGCCATGGGCTAGTGGGGCTTGCATTCTTGGGAAAGATGCTTTGTCAAATATTGCTCCTCTTTACCCAGGAGTAAATGGGTACCTGTGAGGGTAGAGATGGCTTTGTGTGCTTAATTAGCCTACGTACGCTTTACAGTCGCCGGGGCTGTATACTCCCTAGGAAGTTGAGATTGTTTGAGGAATGTAAGTAGGGACCGATGACCAGGG
This sequence comes from Astropecten irregularis, assembly GCA_963971285.1. Taxonomy (NCBI): domain Eukaryota; kingdom Metazoa; phylum Echinodermata; class Asteroidea; order Paxillosida; family Astropectinidae; genus Astropecten; species Astropecten irregularis. The sequence continues at coordinate 16,541,543 of OZ020247.1, forward strand.
ATATTAATGGTAAACGCCTTAAGCACCCCCTGGGTGGATATGTTGCGCATTATGTCTATATTATTCTTATTATTTTAGACACAACATAACTCTGATCAAACAGGGCTGTTTGACTGGCTTCCTTACCCAATAAGGCAGGTAGACCTTTCCTTCATCAGCTACAAACTCCAACACTCCACAGTGCGTTTTCCTGTCCATCTTGTTATTGACCAGTTTGAACAGCATAGGGTAGACAATGTTCTGTCGTGCTACAAGAAGATAGAAACAAATCAATAAAAACATAGATTGTCATTGAATGGAGAACAAAGAAAAAGTGACTGGAGCGGGATTCAAACCAGCGACCTCTGGATTACCAGAGATGGAGATTGATCGGAATTGGATAATGATTGTAGTTAGGAGGGATCTTTATCGAAAGCCTTTGATAGAGATCCTGCTAGGATCAAAACGAGTCTACAGGATCTTTATCGAAGGCCTTTGATAAAGATAGGATCCTAACAGGATCTTTATTGAAGGCCTTTGATAAAGATCCTGCTAGGATCGAAATACGTCAGGTCCTCCAAAAAACAGGCATTTTATATATTTTAGGTCCTTATTTTGGCTGATGAGCAGTTTGCAGCAGTTTATTTCTTGTAGTGGAATTGGTTTAAGACCAATAGCAGGATCTTTATTGAAGGCCTTTGATAAAGATCTTGCTAGGATCGAAACGCGTCAGGTCCTCCAAAAAACAGGCATTTTATATATTTTAGGGCCTTATTTTGGCTGATGAGCAGTTTGCGGCAGTTTATTTCTTGTAGTGGAATTTGGTTTATGACAGAGTTATTGATGTGCAGACTGAACTGATGTCATTCTACAGCCATGACTTGGATCAAGTTTCTTGCTAGCGATGACTCCAGGGGAACATTTGAGGTCTCACTGGATTCACTTTCAGGAAATCATAATGATAGTATACATGGTATAGTGTATAATAATAACAGTGTACCGTAAACAAGAGTTTATATCGTTTTCAGATCAAGGTTTCCTCTTCCTGTAATGGTTTTTATTACCTGGGGACAATTTCATAGAGCTGCTTAAGCACCATTGAAATGTACTTAAGCACCAAACACTTTGGTACATAAAACCAGTATGCCAGCCAAAACTCCTTGCAAATGTTATGCTCAGCAAACAATGGCGGAATACAAGTCAACAGAGTAAATTGGTTGGCAATTCTGTTTGATCAAGGAAAACTTTTCATGCTTAAGCTAATTTCGAGCTTAAGCAGCTCTATGAAATAGGCCCCTGGTAGTAAAGTAATACACATTGAAATAACGAGTGATTAACAATGTAATCATAATGAATATTCGAGGTTAATAGCGGGAAAATGATGGGGGCAAAATACTTACTCAATACATCCAGTGCAGAAGGTGGCATTATGACTGCAAAAATGAAAAACACCACAAAAACAAAATGATGTAGGAAACAATGACCTCTAGATATATCTCACCAAACACTAAGCAATTAATTTTGATGGAACTATTAAAAACAAGGCCATAATTGATTACTGAGGTTGAAACATCGCAAGCATTGCTTCCAAAATCAGACTGTGTTCTTGTTGTTCACTTAGCTTTCTTTTCTTGAGAAAACAAGTAATATTTCCAGACTAAATGCAACTGTAAAGCGTTTGCTGCTCTGACCAAGAAAATGTTCTTCATCTGAGAGGAGAGCTCAAATTTTGTGTCAAATGTTTCCCTTTATAGACCGATCCAACGGCACGACCATGGAGGTAGGATTACTGCGGTGTCCCCACCCACCTTTTGTCCATGTATGTCCCCTAAATCAAAAGACGTACAGAGTGCAGAGTGCAGCGGAGCATTAATTCTTTTGTTGCAAGATAAAAGGCGGGCGGGGACACCGCAGTAATGGCGGATGGTAAGTCCACTGTTGGAGCAGAGTATACAGTAATCAGAGCACAAGTCTTTGAGTAGAGCCCTCTTTTGATTAAACAAAAAAATACGGTAGTGTCGGTATATTAATTATTATTTTGTACACTGCCAAATGATCTTTTATTGAAATCTTGTAATCCGGAAAGGTAATCATGAGCAAAAGACCGTTGGGAAAATCCGAGATTTTGTCCATTTCGCATATTTGTCTAACTCTGTGTTTCTTTCAAGAATAAATTGAGTGCCACAAGCCGGAGTTGTAGTGCATGTAGACCGAAAAACACAACCACAATTTCTTTTATAATCAAAAGAGGACACCTCTAAAGAGGGAGTCAGGTTGGCGTAGCGGTTCTTTCCTCGTCTTTCACCTCTGCGGACCGGGTTCAATTCCAGCTCGGTCCACAAGTGTATTGGGTTTCAGTTCCCATCTGATTCTGTGGGTTTTACCCAGAATATTACTCTGGGATTTTCCTCCCTCCTCTGAAACTGTCTCTTCTTCTCATCCTCTCAACTTCCAGTATACTCCCAACCTTCCGGACAGTGCAAGGTATAAGTGCTCAAAAACTTACATTCAGATTGCTGCATACTTGCCACATCTATTTGATGAACCACAACCTAAAGTAATGGTTTACTCAGATAATAGATGGGTTGTTCGGAAAATCCCAAAACTTATCTGTAAATGAATTCAAGACTTTTAAGAGGCTAGTTTAGGAATCTCACTTTTGCCGCCTCTTTCCACATCTTGTCTGTAAGCTCCCGTCAGCATGGACACGGAGTAGCATCGGTATTGCGTCTTGAATACCTGCGGATACTGCCCAAACATCTGAAATCCAAACTGAAGTCAAACATAAAACGAAAAGGGATAATGTATAATCCGGCAAGAAAATTCAAACTAGCAACAAATCAGTTTAGCTGTGAGTGTGAACTGTGAAGTAATTTGTGAAAAACATCCACAATGCTTGTCATTATTACTATAAAAATTACAATCACTGTGACATGGTGACCGCGAAAGTACAATTTTTTTCTGTGTATAAAACATAAAGGTCTATGGGACTCTCTGGGCGCTACATGTATGTCGACCCTCAAAATTAAAAAAGGGAGTTCAGAGCCCCTGGGTTTATAAGTATATGCTGCACCATATCATAGGCCTACATTATTTACATACGTGTATGATGTATGTACTGTACAAGGGCCAATTTCATGGAGCTGCTTAGCACAAAAATTTGCTTAGCAAAACTTTAGTGGGGGTTAGTGTCTTTTACACCACCCCTATTATTTTCAGTATTTATTTAGCTTCTTCTGTTCCAAAATGAAATGAGATTTGTTACTTAAACTAAAGCAAATTTATTCACGGATCCCGTAAACCCTAAAATGAACATATTTCGGCAATATTTCAGTGAAAAAAAAAGTTTCTTACCCAAATAAATACTGAAAATAACATGGGTGGCGTAAAACTAAAGACACTAATGCCCAAAATCAAATGCCTCCTTGCCCAATAAAACAATTAAACCACAGGGCACACTTAAAATTTCCATTTGATATTGACCATGGTCAGCGAACAACAGCCAAAGAACAATCACAGGTGATACACAACACATGGACATTTGGTTGTTATCCCTGTTTTTATTAAGACAGAAATGTCATGCTTAGCAAATTTTTGTGCTAAGCAGCGCCGTGAAATTGGCCCATGTACTTACGCAGTACTATTAGGCCTACTAAGTCAGTAGGGGGATTCGTCAGTAGTATAGTGTACTGTTAGGGGGCCTACTGGAGTGTTATACTGTACACGTTTAGGTTTCAGGTCAACTCGGTCCGTAACCAACTCGGTCTGAGTCAACTCGGTCCGTAACCAACTCGGTCCATGACCAACTCGGTCCGTAACCAACTCGGTCCGAGGCCAACTCGGTCCGTAACCAACTCGGTCCGTGACCAACTCGGTCCGTGAACAACTCGGTCCCTATTGGAAAATGCACGCAAAAACGTCTGGTAATTTTGTTGCAGCAAAACGAGTGTGTAGTCTCGCAAATTGCGTGAATTTAACTATTTATTTAGGCTTATTTATTTATTTATTCATTTATTATCTTAAAAACATTATAAGAATAAAAAATACATTGGCAGGTGCTGCCCAGGGATGACAAAAAGTAAAAGTAAAAAAAAAAAAAAAAAAAAAAAACCTGTCATCAAAAGACGTGCCCTTCCCAAACACCTGCCAATTATAAATCTTATATGTTTATACACAGATTAATTAAAACAAAGCTAAAAAAAAACAAAACAAAAACACAAAACAGTCATCATTATTATTAAGTAATTAATTTATTAATTTTAAACATAAAAAGCACGTTTTCATAAGGCATTTGACTTCGTGTATAATTTAATTGATATTTTAATTAAAATTGTATTGTGCCATTTTAACAAATAATTATGGTATCAACATAATAAGACATAATTTATTTCTATTTCTTCACGGTTTCAGCCACAAGCAAAACATATAATCTTATGTTATGATGACATTAAAAAACATTAATACAAGTAGCCTACATGTTGTACACTGCTGCTGCAAACTGGATTCTTGTTTGTGTACGTTTTCCCATAGGGACCGAGTTTTTCCCATAGGGACCGAGTTGGTCACGGACCGAGTTGGCCACGGACCGAGTTGGCCTCGGACCGAGTTGGCCACGGACCGAGTTGGTCACGGACCGAGTTGGCTTCGGACCGAGTTGGTCTCGGACCGAGTTGGTCACGGACCGAGTTGACTCGGACCGAGTTGGTCACGGACCGAGTTGACTCGGACCGAGTTGGTCACGGACCGAGTTGGCTTCGGACCGAGTTGGTCTCGGACCGAGTTGGTCACGGACCGAGTTGACTCGGACCGAGTTGGTTACGGACCGAGTTGACTGGCACCCCGTACATACTCAAGTGTTAGGCCTAACCAAAACATTCCAAATTCACCCTGCATGCTAAAATTTCAGACAATTTAACTGCAAAATAATAGAACCCGTAGATACTTATATATTGTTGGACTTACCATGACGATGTATCTTGTCGACAAATTCTAAAAACAACAAATTTAAAGCCCTTTTCCTTCGAAAACCCACGAAAACGTCTCAATATGATGACTTGCTGAAAGTGAAACTCTTTAAACTTTAACCTTTGACCTTATTGTGCAAAGCATTGCAGACTGCAACAGAGGCCGACCCTCGACCTCATAGTGTATACAACAATGAGATATTGGTGATCTGTACACCAGACTACATCGTTTCGCGGGAAATTTTAATACCGAAGTTGTTGTGACACTTTTTGACGGTGTTTTTCTCTTTGCTCCTCGTTAATTATTGGATATTTTTGTATATAATTTGGTATTTTTGATATTGGATTTCCAGCAAGATCATAAGTGAGTGAACCATGTTCATAACCGACATCCGGAGGGATTTTTACGAGAAGGTTTTGCACAAGGTAATTTCTATCGAATTTGATTTTGCTTAGGCTTACGTTTAATACGTTCAGACGTGTGTACGGGCTTTCGTGTGTACTGAAGCTAATTAGCCAGCCCACCTACTAGTACTACTACTACTAGGCCCTACTTAGTTCTGTTTTTTTTTATAAACAAATGTCGAGTAACTGTTAGGTTAGGCCTTATTTAACAATAACATTTGTGACTGTGTAGATCAGTTCTAGCTGTCTATAGTCGCAGTCTAACATTAGTCCATAAGCGAAAAGTAGGCCCTATCTGAGTAGGCCCTACTTTACTTTTCCAAAATAAGATTTGTGACTTAAATTTTCAACCTGTTTCAAAACAAAAGCAAGCTTTTTCTTAACAAATATTGGCCTTACCGTAACGTTAGGCCTAACGTTACACTTGTCTTGAGACTTTCTGAGACTGATCTGAAGAATTCTAACTTCTACTACAAGTACTACTAGGCCTACAAAAGTACTAACGTTAGGCCTAATAAAAGTGTTTTCTAAGTAGGCCTACCGCCTACCAAGTACCAGTACTCGGTAGGCCTACAGATTTAAATGCTTTCTGGTTTTCCCAGGTTTCTTTAAGGTAAAGTAGGCCTAGGCTGTACATAATGGTAATTCACTAATTGCCTGCCTAAGAGGCTAAGTCACATTTAGAACATGGTACGATTCTTTATTTTCCCTCAGTGGAAATCTTCCTGTTTTTTGTTATAAATGTATGTTGGCTTTTTATAAAAAAAAATAGATTTGTAAAGAATCTTAATCGGAGTTTATCATGAATCCTACACGTAGACTACAACTTACATGACCAGGGGCCAATTTCACGGCGCTGCTTAGCACAAAAATTTGCTAAGCATGACATTTCTGTCTCAATAAAAACAGGATTAAAAGCCAAATTTCGAAGTGTTTTGTATCACGAAGGATTGTTCTTTGGCTGTTGTTTGCTGACCATGAATATCAAATGGAATTTGTAATGGTGCTTTGTTTTATTGAGGAAGACATTTTTGTGTTAAGCAAATTTTTGTGCTAAGCAGCTCCATGAAATTGGCCCAAGATCTTTTCTTTTTCTATCCATTTACTTAGCGTGTACTGGTGCTTGTGTCGTTTGACGTTGATGCAATATGTGCATGCAAAATCCTGCAAGCCTTGTTCCACTGCGACAGTGTGCAATATACGCTGGTACCAGTGGCCGGTAAGATGGACTTGGAACGAGCATGTGAAGAACATGCTGAACAGGTACCTGGTTTGATTCTCATGTGTTGTTGAAAGGGAAAATGCATAGTAGGCCTGCTTTTATATAGGTATATCTCAAATACGGAGAAATAAAAAAAAATATTCACGTGACACGGTGCATAGAGAGATCAAAAAACTATCAAAAGTAAGCAGGTGGTGGTGCCCTTTCAACGCTTGTGTATACCACAACTCCCAGTGGTCGCTATTTGCGATAATTGTCTATGTCTCTTTTAATTATAAGTGCTTACAACAAAACGTGCTATATGGCCTTTGTTTTAAGCAATTACATTTATAATTAAAGCTGTTACATCACCAAAATCTCCACGGGGAGACTGGATCATTACCATGCAAACCACACTGTGGTGTATTGTGGTATTCAGGATACCACACTTACCTCAGGAAAAACCATGTGTGGTAAACTAAGGAGAATTAGGGTTAAAGAACAACCTGCAATTCAAAGGTCATCTTTGGAAGTCTTTTTTAAAATCTTATCATTGAAAAGTGAACAAAGAAAAATTGACTGGAGCGGGATTCAAACCGGCGACCTCCTGAATACTGTACAGGCGCTCTACCATCCAGCCCTACGTTGGTGGTGACCCCAATAGTCAATGATCTTTGCTCGTTTGGCAGTCAGAAGCCAAAATCTTACCATTACATCTTCCATAGCGTCAATGAAAACTGACAAAATACCACTCCGCTGGGGCAAGCCATGGAGGCTATGGCCTTCGTTGCCCTAGTTCTTGGCCTTGGTGCCCCCTTCAAATGTTTCCATAAACATTATGATTTTCCAATAGAAGTTACAAGTGCCCCTTGCAATGGAAAAGTGGCCTTGCCCCTTTCAGAACCAAATTCCATGCCTGCTGGTGATAATTCTGCAACCTCTCTTTATTTTAGCTGGAGTTTGTCGTCATGATAAACTGTGGAGCTACCTTAGACATTCTGGAAATGTTGCAACCAGAGGAGAATGTGACATTCTATGTGTGTGACAGTCACCGGCCAATGGACCTTGTCAATATTTACAATGACACTCAGGTAAATGAAGTAAAAACCTATGTCAAGAGTTTCTCCTCAACTTTTTATGTCGTACCGACCACTGCAAACAAGTTTGGACAATGAAGAGGTGTTATGCCACAAATGTGGCCACAATACGAAGCATAGCCAGGTCAATTCCAACACCTGGCTGGATGGGTGCACTGTAGTGACACGAGAGGAAAAAGTCCAAATGCTTCAGTTACTAGACCTGCTGTCCAGTGCTTTTTTTTCACGAAATTCGTGCCCTGTTGGTCCAACTATAGTTTTTCTGTTTTACTTTGTGTTTTAGGTGAAGATGCTGATGTCTCCTGAAGAAAGCATCCCCAAGTATGAAGATATCTTCAGGGACGAAGAGGTGAGGCATTTGTCAAACTGTTGCCATGAAAGCCGTTATTTAAGCTTGTCCATTTGTAGTGCCAGTTAATTCTTAATCTCATAAATTGAGCCATGTCCCACATCTCTAGTAGTCTATGTGATAGACACACTCGCTGCACAGTGAGCGTCTATCACATGCATGCTGATTTCCTGATTAATTATATAAAGCCAACCCAGCACTGACCTCTAGGTTTTGACCAATCAACATCCTCGGCCTCCGTCACATTTCAGACGGAAATGTTCTCAAACAGATCTAATTGGCTGATGTGCCGCATTGCATAACATTTGCATGCACGCTTGTATCAGACGTTTGACTTTGTACATAGTGTGGCACAGAGAAGAACGGGTGATACTCAGACTACATCTCTGGCAGCAGTCGCAAGTAGAATGAAACAGTGGCAGTCTCTGTCCCTGTGCTTGCCATTGGTGTATGAGTTATCATGATGTTCCCTTTTCTATCATCCTGTAGTCCGATGATGAGGATGACAGCGGCCATGAGAGTGATGGATTGGAACCTAACGGGAAGAGGAGACGATATGATGAGGTAAGAAATTGCCTGCTGTCACTTCCACCTGCCCCTGTAATAATGATTTGATTTGGACAGAATGATTAGGATTATATGCAAATTAAGCTTGCCCTTCACCGACGTGGATGAGCACTGCATACTCAGCTCAGCGCTTGTGAGTGCACATCAAAAATCACGTGCTGGCTCAGGTGGGATTCGAACCCACGACCTCCTGCTTTTTTCACGTGCACTCATAAGCACTGTTTTGTTGCAATTGGGAACAATTTTGAAAAAAATAATATTTTGAACTTTTTAACATTATTGATGATGAGTCAGTGAAAAATCACTAGGACACAGGACTTAATTAGTTGGGGTTGCACTACAGCCACTCAATGTGCTAGCCTTGGTCTAGGAAATATATTCAAGATCTATTGAATCATATTCTGATGGCAGGATGCCTTGGAGAGGAGGATGGAGAAACGTCGCAAGAGGAGGGAGTGGGAACAACAGAGACAACAGCTGCTGTTTGATTATGAAGAGTTCTCTGGATACGGCCAGTCGGTGAGCATCATTAACATTTGGCTACGGCTTTCGTTATTTTTATACACAATGTCTATGGCACTGTCTGGAGCCACTCATGTCTGCATATCTGAATAATTTGGCTACGGCTTCAATTTATCCAATTGTGTACATGACAGTAGGCTAGCTGAAGCCGCTTCTCATAAACTTGAGTGTTATTTCAAGCCATTGGGAAGTAATCCTGTCAATGTCTTGAGCCTGATGTTCCATAGTCACAGTCTGACAGTGCAGTATGTACAGTAATTTACTCTCCTTTGCTGGCATTGTCTAGTGCTGGTCGGCCACTTGGGCTTGAGAGTTGGTTTTGGGGCTTTTACAAAGAAACAGGAACTGCCCTTGCAAAACCTTTTGAAATGTGGCCCTATCAAGCATCTTTTTGATATAAAGGTCATCCCGTTGAAGATTCATACTTCTGAGTACTAGTAGAAAATTGACTTTTTTCCAGCTGGGGTGGCCGGGTGACATTGCATTTGCATGCAAAAATTGCCCAATTATTGTCTGGACCTTTGTACGACTATCAATTGATCTGTCTTGTAGTACATCAGTGAGGGGATTACTTAGCTATGACTGTATGGTCACATTTTGTTATCATCAATCATCTTTTTCATGTAAATTAATTAATGTACAAATTGAGCTATTGCTGAAATCACCTGTGAATGTAGGCAGTTCCCAGACTACACCTGTCCCAGTACATTGACCATTTCTAACCATTGTTTAATTACATTGCAGGCTGCAATGATAATGTATGACCTTGCTTGGAAGATGTCTAAGGACACCAATGATTTACTGTGGTGAGTACCGGTATCTCTTGCTCTCCTACAACCCCCCGAAAAGTGTCTTGTTTTACCTTTGGTAAGTACTTGCAGCTCAATGTACAGTACTAACCAAGCAAATTTAGGCTGGCTAGCAGGCTAAAATTCTGAGATTTCTGAATTTCATCGTTAGCCAAACTTGGACATCCTAATCTTCAAATCTGTGATTTCAAAGCTAGGTACTATCCAATTTAATGAAATTGATTTTAGATGCTATGTTTATTCCTTTTCTTCACACAGCATACTTTGTCCAAACGAAACTGTTGAGTAGTATGTTGAGTAGTTCTCAAGCCCATGTAATCGTAATTTCATGGTGCTACTTGGGAGCCGAGCCTACTGCACTAGAGCATAGTACTTGTTCTTTCAGCAATGATGTACATGTATATGAAAATCTGGATTGATCTTTGATATATAAAGGACACACATGTTCATTTTGTCCCTCCTTACAGGTGGGCAATTGTCGGCTTGACAGATCAGCTTCTCTCCAAGAAAATTGACAGGTATGGTCTGTTAGTTTCATATGACACTGTACTTGGATGTATGCATTCTTTGATACTGGGCATAAACCTACCTGACAAAAACATAACATTCTCTGTGGAGTATTTGGCAATAGCTTGATTTGGATCTAGATCAAAGTATGTGCTATGAGGATACCGCATAGCTTATGAGTTGAAAATTCACTATTGTATGAACATCTCTATTTTACAGTATGGTGTCAAGTTTCATTATGATTTTGAGAACTACGTACAACATAATATGCACTCATAATGAAGGTGCTTAGGTGTCCATTTTCAATTTGGGTTGAAAATCACCACCACACATTATGCCCAAGCTTTGAGAAAATGTTCACATTGTAGTTTATTTCAATATACTAAGCAGGTTCTATTTGGAATTAAAGCAGGGTGATTAGGATCCAATTCATATTCTGATTTGATTGTGCTTATCCCTCCAGAGAGGCTTATGTCCTGGAAGCCACGGAGTTGAACCGTCACGTGGCCAGGCACAACCACCGAGGAGATGAGGAGGAGGATTCTGTCTCCATCAACTCCATGAAGATATCATTCACCTCAGAGTATCCTTTTAATAATATCTAGACCGGCATGAATTTAAGACTTTGCTTCCAGGGTGGTTGCGAACTGACACAGGCTCTTCTCAAAACTTTTTCTTGGGCTCAGGCTCTCTATTTACCTGTGTTTGATCATCCATTTCGTAAAGTGGGGTTTCGGCTGCGTTTTGGAAGTAACGTATACACTCTGTCTTGAACAAGGAAAAAGAGCTTCATTTGAGATGATAATTGCCTTCCTTCCAGGACTGATCCCCCACCTACCACAGAAAAAGATAAGAATGGAAATCACAATCTCGTCCAAGTTGCTTTCATGTCTTCTTAATTCTCAATTTCAAGAACTCAGTTTGACTTCCTTATTCCATTTTGTTTGCACAGACTTCAGCTAGCTTTGTACAGGCACTGGTCTCTCTTTGAGAGTCTAAGACATTCATCATACACAGCTTGCAAGTAAGTCAATCTTTCTCCTGCTCATGAACTGAAACATTAAAATGGCAAAAGACCCTATTTACAGTGCATCCATCCTACATTAGAAGTGCAATCAAACTGAGGGTTTGATTCCAAGTTGTTTACCCGTTTTCTTTTTAGAATTAGTGTTATCTTTTCCAACGTGTATATAAGGAAGGTGACAAAATGGATGCTCCGTGAATGGAGTCTAATGAGGCAAAGGCTGCATCCGAATCTGTTGTCTAGAGCTAGGTCTAGATCTTCGCTCCATTGGAAATACGTGGAGACACCTAGACAATAGACATAGCCGTTGCTCTGGAAGCCCGTTTCAGACATGGCCATAAACTGGCATAACCCTTGAGCATCTCTCTGCTTTTTCTTTAGCCTGAAGCTGTGGACCCTAAAAGGCTTCAAGAAACTGCATGAGTTCCTTGCAGACATGGGCGTACCACTCTCCGAGTGCCAGCAGAAATTCTCCGCCATGGATATGAGGCTCAAGGACAATGTTGCTGATTGGCTGGTCACGTCTGCTAGGAAATTCGGGTGAGGACTTAAGCTCAGCTTGACTCTCAATTCTCCACTTCTGACCCTCTTACTAAGAATTGGTTGCTAGATGCATTTCTTTAACTGTTCTTGAGTGGAAATAAAATGAACTGAACTGAACTGAACTGAAATGGTTCTTCATTTGCTGAGAGCAGCCCAAAGCCCTTTTTATATCAAATAACCTCCACTAAAGCTACCCTCATACTTTGTTGATGCATCTGGAAAAAACATTATCTAAAAGCCTAATTGATAAAAAGATAACAATACCAGTAATCATCATGCAAAAGCATTTTGTCCAAAAAAAATTGATTAGAAATCAATATAAATCAGAGTAATCACACAAAAGAAACAAATCAAATTCCAATTTGGAAAAAAAAATGGCCAGCCAGCATTTGGTACCTATGGTGAACGAGGGCACATTTTCTTTTGCAAATTACAACCACAGTAAATATCTGCCAGCTAAATGTGAATGGATTTGAGGATCAGGATGAAAAAACGTTCCCCACTGTTTTCTCACGAAGTAGGCACTGCATGGGACTGACATTTTAACAGATGACTGTTACTGTATCTTCCTTGATATTTTTGCCCATGATTCTGCAAAATCAAAGTATGAAGCTACCTTTAATTGCACGTTGCTGTTTTTTCCCCTCCTCCACAAAATTTCTTATGTGTCTACTCCTTCTCATCTCCAGGTTGGAACAGATTACCCTCTCGTCATTTCATTCCCAGTACGGCTTCAAGAACAAGGTAGGTGTTCTGTCCTTCAATTTATTCATTGTCTTGTTGGTACTGTTGCACAAAGAGGCTTTATTTTACATATTTCTATCCAAGTCCCTAGGATGTAACTTCATAAATATTTTGTTTGTAAAGATAGTGTAAAATCTTTCTCCATCTGTTTTGCAGTTCTGTGCTTTTGACGTAGCCTACGGTGTTAACGCACTCCTTGAATCAGTGGTAAGATTTTTCAAATGCTGTTCTATATTTATACTCTCTAAAGCCTAACCCTTTTGAAATGGGTTAAATAAGGCTCAGACCTCAATTACCGTTCTGGCTATGCTCTTAAGCCCTGCCCATAATTAGCACCGCCACTTATTTTAAATACAGTACGTGACCGAGTTTGGCCAAGGTAATGGACGACGACAACTCCAAAATTGGTCAATGCGCATAGTTTGATTGACAGGCCGGAGGGTCCATTGAGCACAGTGAATGTATAGGTTTCTTATTATCAGAGATTGTGCATGCATGCCTCCACATGGTCACACTTCTGTCACAATCTGTCAGAACTGAGAACAGTGCCCTTGAACATGGAGGACACATAACAATTCAAATGTTTCAGATTATTTCTTGGCTTTCTTTCTCGTCTAAACAGGAGGAAGAGAAAACACAAGACGGGTATTTCTTGGAAGCTCTGGACTGTCTCTCAAGGTATGTGTTGTTGGGCCTGTGTCCTTTTTGAAAGCAATTGCGTCTTTCCACAGCACTGTGGAGCATATATATTGGTTCCTTTGATGGCTTTATCTGTGTGCTTAATGGCAGGTTGTGCTGAGAAGTCAAGTTGAAAAGCCCTCTAGAGTGAAAAAGGAGCCAAGGCACTCCACTCCATACTTTGCACGAAGGCTCGTTAAATTAAATCCTAATGTAATTTGTGTATGTTTTTCTGTCTAAAAAAGATCGAATATAACAAAACTTACCCACGGCCTGGAGCTGTCCAAGCGTCAGTTCCGTGCCACCGTCAACCAGGTCCAGTCTCTCCTGGACATGACCCAGGTCATCTCGGCCGGGGCCTTTCTCTACGCCTTCATCCCCGAGGGTACGCCGGACACCAAGTACTTCTCCAAGCCCAACTGCCTGTGCATGCTGGCCAGGTTCACCCTGGAGGCCTATGTGAAAATGGTGAGCTAGTCCTCTTCTGTTAGTTAGTTATACAGATGTTGCAGATACTCAGTGGGATTTACACTGTGACTAGAAACTTCAGGGTCGATTTCACAAAGCCCTACGATTGATCACAACTCGAGTTATGAGGGATAACACATTGTATCATAGGGCTGCAATGCATCGTAAGTCCAGCTACGATTTATAGTAAAGTTACGATAAGTTACGTCTAATGAGGGTGCGCCTACGCAGCCAAAAGGCGCGTCCCAATTCTACTGGCTGAATCCAGACCAGTTCGAAGATGCAGTTGCAGCTAAGGCCAGCAGCAACAGCCAGACAATTTGGTCACGGCCATAGAATTCATATGACTGGCATTGTTCAAATAAATATTGTTTTTGCGGAGTATATGAAAGCGCTCACCCTCTTCCATTGTGTCTCTGTTGTGTTCCAAGGTGCTCAAGAGTGTATCAGTTTTAGGGATATTGGGTTGTGTTCTCTCTCTCAAATATTTTTTTCTGATACCTGTGATTGTATTCCTCTCGTTCAGTCCAAAAACAGAAAAGCACGGACCCTTCCGCTTGTCATGACCGCACCCTTGAATCTAGAGACCGGTACCCTGCTAGTGGTTGGTATACCACCTCTACCAGAGCTAGAACAGAGCTCCAAGAAGTAAGTTGACATTTTACATGCTTTTCCATTAATAGCAGAAATGATACATGGCTTTTATACTTGTTCAGACCTTAAGATAAGACAATAGGAAACTAGTGAACATTGTATCTTCCTTTGATATGAATAGAAACCTGGCACACATTACATCTAAAGGAAGTCTTAAGCCGTGTCCGAAACGGGCTTCCAGAGCTACGGATAGGTCTATAGTCTTGGTGTTTCCACATATTTCCAGTTGAGCAGAGACCTAGCTCTATCTCTAGACAGCCTAACATTTGTAGGTTTTGTATTTGCCAACGAGTATTAAACGAATGGCCTTGATTCCAGCTGTCATTGTGTTCAATGTACATATTTCAATGATGCTTTCTCTCATCCTTAATGTTATATAGCTTCTTTGGGAGAGCTTTTGAGCAAGCTGGAAAGAAGACCGGATCAAGAATCCTTCATGACAACTTTGACCCCTCAGGTAAGTCACACTTATGTTTCAGGTCTAATCATTTTAATTCAACGCCAATAAAATAACACCAAATAATCAATAAATATTAAATACTTGAAAATTTTCTTCAGTTTTGATAAAACACATGAAAATATCACAGCATAAACAAGACTCTGAATTGAAAAGTGAACAAAACAAAAAATTACTGTTGCCGGATTCAACCAGTGACTTCAGACAGTACGTACAGTATTCCGGAGGTCAATGATTCAAATCCCGCTCCAGACAAGTATTCTGGAGGTCACTGGTTCGAATCTTACTCTAGACAAGTATTCCGGAGGTCACTGGTTCAAATCCCACTCCAGACAAGTATTCCGGAGGTCACTGGTTCGAATCCTGCTCCAGTCAATTTTTCTATGTTTACTTTCCAATGACTTAAAAGATTCAGTTAGTTTCCTTTGTGGTTATTTGATGATTATAAGAAACTAAATTGTAAAGATCAAATGAAGTTTGCTTGTTTTTGTATCTTGTTCACATCCTCCTTTGTGTGTTTTGGTTTCAGTGATACTGATGAAGAATGAGGATCGTAGTAAATTCTTTGATGCACTCATCTCTCTTCTGACCTAGTGTATACATACATAGGGCCTTTACGAAATGGGGCTTGAGGCTAGGCTTGGCATTTGTATTTCTACTTCCATTTTGTGTTCAAAATGTAATGAAGGGCTTGAGATACATGGCAAAGCTGAAGCCTTTCCCCAGCTTCATCATGTGGCCCAATTCCTTCATTTAATTTTGTGAGCTTCAAATGGCAATAGTCCCCAGCCTAGCCTCAAGCCTAGCTTCGTAAAGGTCCTTAGATTCTTGTAAGCCTCCAAATTGTATTATTTAAATTCAAATATGTAGATTTTGCTAAATTTATCTAAGTAAAATGTGTATATGTGTATCTTAACATCAGTTTATTATGCTGTTTATATCTAGGATATCTGTTGAGGAATATCTTTCCAAAAAGTCTTAACATTTACATGCATCCACATAGCACTTCCACTGAATTTCCTCAGAATTGAAGATTAAAAGTCATAAATATCTGTCAACAATAAAACTGATAAATAGGTAAAAGTCAAACTTTTGTTGTTAAATAGTAACTATTTTATGCATTAAAATGTTAAAGGGGGGAATTTCTTATTGCTGAGCTCCCACAAATCATTCAATAATTTATCAATATATTACAGTTTTCAGATACTTGTATGTTAAGTAAATATATCTCACATCTTTCAAAATTGTATAATTTGTATGTCAATAAATAATTCAAAATCTATATTTCTGTTCTTGTTAGAATTTGGTTGAACTCAAGGATTATTCAGAGGTACCTCAACTTTTCTTTTAGCTTAATAATTTCTCACAACAGGAATGGCTCACTTGTATTATACTTGTAAAGAATATTCATATCTGTCCATATTCCATCAGTTAAGTCAATGTACATTTTGGTCAATTTGACTCCATTTTGGTCTCACCTTCTTAACTTCGTTTACTCCTCAAACCACCTCATACAGCATAGCACATTAAGGCCTTTTGCACACAATGCTAAAAAAAACCTTGCAAGGCTTGGGAGTTTTTCTCATGCTTGAGAAATCTTACGAAAGTCTCATCGTGTGAAAGAACACCAATGCTTGAGAGTGACCAATGTCCCTGGATCCTTCAGATATTTCCCAAGCATGAGAGAAAAAATTTCTTTTAGCATCGTGTGAAAAGGCCTTTATATGATTCCACAAAAGCTATCTCATTCTAAATTGCTAAACGGTTAAATGTCAAACAGTTTTTTTCTGTACTTTGGTATTTTTTATGTAAATAAAAAACGGAGAGTGTAAATACACAGATGACTGAACTTTCTTGGAGTTTCAAAGAATTGTTATTTTTGTCCATACTGTACATACCGGGGGAAAATATGATATTTAAGGGGTTAAGACCTATGACAATATTGTACCAGTGTGGCAGTGTCACAACCTTTTATCTTACAATGCAACAGAAATGTACATGTAGCCATCCTCAATCTGCATGAATTTGGCTACATTAAAAATATTTGTGCTGAAACGTCACATCTCAGCCACTACTTTTGTACTTTCATTTGGGAAACTAGTTACATACAGCTGTTTCTGCACTGACAAACTGGTTTCATGCAAAAATGTTGTATTACACTAGAACCCTGATAAAACCCTGACATGATGATACACATGTATTTAATAAGGCTTCTCCAAATAATGTTTTGGGGAAAGGGAGGTTCTGAAGGAACCCAAGTTTTTAACTTCAGGTTCTGGCCAGTATGCTGTGGTCATCTTTAGGAGAATGTCAAGTTAAAATTTGTGGCATATAATCAGAACCTCCATTTCCAAAATAATTTTTAAGTCTTAAATCTTGCTTCACAACATACCTGTGACATCAATGGTGATGAGATTGATCGGTCCCCAATGTGTCTGCCATGGCTGAGGTTGGGTCATCAGGAGAATATCCCTCGGAATATCTTGTTCAGTGCAGCTTGGGCTTCATCGCCAGCTTCCGGAGATCTGACGGTCAAAATGTGCATTTCTCGGGTAAGCAAAATCTTTGATCACCTTCTCAGAAGATGGGAATATTGCTCACAGATCATGACATGTTGGTTTCAGCTATATTGTCTATACAGACTGTCCTGGTGCATGCAATCACCTGCTTACTTTATCTGTCTATGACTGTACTAATCTCTAATCGCTGCTAAACTTAAAGTTCTTAAACTCTGCACATATGACTATTTAATGCACTGTATTCATTTTCGATTCTGTGGAGTCATTTATTGCATGGAACAGTTTCATGGAACATGAAAAGGAGGATTTCTGATAATTTACAATATTAAGTCATAGAAAAGTGAACAAAGAAAAATTGACTGGAGCGACCTCTGGAATACCGTACCGGCGCTCTTACCAACTGAGCTACCCAGCCCTATGTTGGTGGTGTCCCTAACTGTCAATTATCTTTTCTGTTTGTTAGGCAGTTGGAAGCCATGAAACCATGCACACACTGCTAATACTTTTTTGGATAACATTTGTTCTATACTCACTTGTCTGGAGTGGCAGTAAAGAAATCTCTTGCCTTTTGTCTTCTCAGGAGTGGACTGCAGACTTTCCTACCCCACTGAGCACCCACGGTCTTGCAAGAGCTTGGCGGAGAAGAGAGACAGACACTAGGTGATGGCTGTTGGGTGAGCTTTGACAATCCTTGATAGTAGACAGGTGTAGAGGCTGGACTTGAAGGCTTTTGACTCAAAGATCTTCCTGGTGCCAATGGCGCACCCAATGGAGAATGGAAGCTTGGTTCACTGGACGAAGCCTTGGTTAGTTGTGTAACCTCTTGGTGGGTGGGAAATATGGCTGATGATGTCTCAAGATTAACAGAGTACTTGTTCAAAGGCTTGCTAGATGATGAATTGATGCCAACCGATGTAGACGGTGGAGTGCAGAGGCTCCAAGTGGCAGATGGTCTTGGCTTGACCTGAGATTCCTGTGACTGACAGGCAGAGGAAGATGAATTCTCACTTGAAGCTTGTTGGATTAAGGACTTGTCAAGTGTGTTGAGGCGAAAACGACTACTGAAAGGCAGTCTTTGGTTGGCATGCTGGGACTGGTGTTGGTTGGAGGTTGGAAGTGAAGTAGCAGATGACATGCTTCTTGAAGGCATCTGGATCAGGAATTTATCAGATGCCACGTTGCTTTTATCTCGTGGAGTGTGAATACTATCACCCAAAGATGGTCTAGGGTTGTGTTGGGTAGACAGTTCCGGGGAAGCAAGAAGAGATGCTTGGTGGCTAGTTGTGATTGGCTGATTAAATAATCTTGTAGATGCTGCTCTGTTGCTTCTTGATGAATTTGATGGAGAGCAACACCTCTCGATGACAGCTGGTCTTTTGTAAGACTCTCTAGGATGGGTGGCAAGAGCAGCATCTCCATTTTGAGTCTCTGAAGCAGGAGATAATATCTGGGGACTAGAATCGGCACGTTTTGTTGTACCAATCAAGACAACTTCTGGTGAGTTTGGAGGTTCTGGTGATATACTGGCAGACTGACAAGACTTGTCATCGGAGCATCCTTTAGGGTCAGAGACACACGAGGTAGCCACTTTCGGACTTTGGGTTTTACGGTCCAATGTCTTTTTGGTTGAAGGTGCCATTGTGCATGTTGTTGAAGAGCACAGAGTTTTTTTACTTTCACCACAAGAAGTCACAATTTTGGGGGATGGCAACGTACCGTGCAAATATCCCTGTCCTTGAGGCACTGACTGGTAAGAATTCAAGTTGGATACCCTGGGTAGGGAGATGGGTCTTCCAAAAGCAGGGAAACGTATGGATTCACGAGAAGCTAGCAGACTGCCATTATCAGAAACATATGAAGACATGCCGGGCACTGATGAGCTTTCTCCTGATGGGGTCATCTCCTTTGATGATGAATTCTCTGATCTATCACGGGTATGCTCTAACGGTCGAGGACTTGCTGAAACTGCCAGTCCATCTCTCTGTTTGAAAAAGAAACATTAAAAGCCGTCATGAATTGTCTGCTTTTCACCAAAAAATCATGAAGAAATTTGGAATTGAAATTCAGAAATGCTGTTCAAGAAAAGGTTTTGTTTTATCACTTTCAGCTCAGATAAATTCTCTGACATCCATAACTTCTCATCAAATGCTGACACTTCCTCCTTTAAGATTCTTCTACAGTCATTTTGAAGTAATGAAGCAACAAAGTAAAAGATCCAAAAGAGAAACAAGGTACGTTAGTTCATACAGAGTTTATCAAAATCCAAATCCAACGCTACTAACCTTCATTGTGGCAGCAGCAGCCTCTTCCCCTTTCTTAGCCTCCAATGATTCCACCTCCAGACAGCTGTTTAGAAACTCCTCATCTGAACTTGAGTTCATGACGTAAGGGTTACTGCTGTCCACGGGGTCATCATCTGAGAGGACGATGACAGATGTATCGGCATCAGAGGGTTCGGGGACTTCATGTCCAGGTCCTAGTGTAACAATTAAGAAGATTGTTGATATTTTTAATATACTGCAATAATAATTTGATTAATGTCAGGTTTAGTCATATAAAGCCTGAAGTTAACAAACCGCTTGTCATTAAATAGCTAACAGTGACAATGACCTTCTTGTGTGTGATGCTCAGAGACAAGTGAATCATTTAGCTCATGGCTCCTCTCAAGCTGCTTGTCCTGCATAGACGAGGATGATGATGCATAGTCCCTTGTTCTTGCTCCTGGTGCTGGTGTGAAGGTTTGTTGTGATGCCATTGCTGATTTTGCTGATACAAAGTCACCGGTTCTGTTGTTGCTGGTGTGTGACATCGGCTGCCTGTATGTGGAGGTACAGAAAGAGCATTTAATCTACTTTTTGAGTTCAGTGAGTGAAGAAATATGATTGTTGCATTTAATGTAAATTAAATGCAAGGGAGTACTTTTAAAGAGCATGTGTAGGAAGCAGCACTAACCTAAGGAGATGTACCCACCCTGGTAATATTAAATCAACTGGTTTAAGACTACATAAATCACACACAAAAATTGGATTCCGATCAGTGTCCAGATTTGTTTTGGGATTATTATTGAAGGAAACAGTGATGCTAATCACTTGATCTCCTATAAATTTACTCTTGTGTAATCTTTCAGTCTTCATTCACCTTGCCAACTGTCTGTTACAGGACCATGCAGGATTCAAGCCAATGGGTGGGGAGTGAATTACATCTGAGACTGGTGCTTCATTGGACTGCTGTCTGATCTTGGGAGACCTCCAGGCAAACACCTGACCTCTACGTCTCATCTCTATTCCAGTGTTCCCCCTTGATGACGTAGTCCACTGCTGGTGGTAAGGTTGAGGATTCTGATACGAGGTACCAGGTGCTGATTCACTAGTATCTGTAAGATCCTTCTCATGAGTGTATTGATGATGCTGTGGTCTGTTTAGCTGTCCGAGGTTGGGAATGTTAGTAAGGAGCTCATCATCTTGTTGGCTTGAGGGCAGGTCTTCGTGGTCACCTGTAATGTCAAGTTACGTCCAATAAAACAAAAAATCCACATTTCACACATCATGCAAATTTCTTTTTGTGAAAACTTAGACTATTTAATAACAAACTGATTGTGCAGTTAGGTTGATATAGGTGTCTGGTGAAGAGTAATTGTTCTTCTTTACCATTGTTCCCGTCATCACTCGGCTGCACGTATCTGTCCACCACCATCTCTTCCTGGTCCGAGTCTGACCAAGACACGTCTGCATCGATATTAGTCCAGCACTCATCATTCCAATATGACTCTGTGTCTTGGGTTGTTGGTACTTACACACACAGGAAGACATTTGAATTCGAAAATTAAATTACGGTTTGAGTTGAGGAAAAATTAATATGGTATAAATGTTAATTGGTTATAAAAGTTTGAACTGACCCAAAGTTTTTTCAAGCCAATATGATAGAACTGTTTAAGACATATGCATCACAAACAATTAATTCTGGAATTAATTGAATATCAATTTAGAATTGTGTTTCTACCTTTGTTTTCTGTACATCCAGTTAGAGTATCTTCCATTCCTCCCTGTTCATCCTCACTCATCATGTCCTGGCATCTTGTCTGATGGTACATATCGAGCATCTCCCATCCCTTGGCTGATGATGGTGTGGCTGGCGTCCAAGGGGTGGGCTGTGGTGTGAGCTTAGGGGTGAGGTTAGGTGTCTGGGCTGCTGCCGAGGACGAGGCAGACAAGGACGGTGTGTTGGGCGGGATTGATGGTTTGGACATGCGGGAGAAGGCAAACCTGTCGAGGTCCAAACTGCTTTTGTTGCTGCCTCCCTGCGTCACCTGGAGCAAATAACAAGTAAATGGACAGGTATAAGCTTTGCAGTCTAGCTGGTAAGACATGTGGTCCCTGAGGTTTGTATCCCACCTGGGGAAAGCTTGTGAACTTTCCAAGTTTCCTTGAATTCTCAACAGTTCATCAAGCAGTACATTGTCATTTAGATGTAAACATATTTCCTCACCTTGATCCGTTTCGTGTTGGGCGTCACTGATAACCCGTCTGCCTTAGCATGCAACTCCCTGAAGTACTGCCCCAGCCCTGACAGCCTCTGTGTCCTGCTAGTGGAGGCTGGTTGGGAGGAAGCTGTCGACGATGCCTGACTGCGCTTATTCAATCCAGGGGCAGCAGGTGGATGACGGATGGGGACGCCAAACTTGCAGCATTCGTGGCCGCAGGAGTCCTTGTTGGAGCAGCGGTGACCGCAAGGTTTGCGATCGCTAAATTCCGAAAGTCCTTCGTCGTCTGTCACTGAATCTGATTTCAAATCATTCAAAACAAATAAGAATATACAGTATCCATTCCCAGTATGTAAGATTACATTTTGAGATGAATATATCTGGCAGGGAGGACCATGACATGTTCTGATGAGCTCCCTTTATAAATTCCCTCCTATAACTTACTATTCTCATTTTCCTGTGGCGTGTAACTATTCATCGGTGTAGGCCGTTTTCTCTTCACTGCTTGCTTGTTGGTCTTGAGCTGATGTTGCAGCTGTTGGGATGGTGTGGATTGACGGGAGGGGTCTTCGGAGGTCACAGCCCGCAGGTGCTTCGGGCCGGAGTAGAAAGGTGTGTAGGTGCTCTGCACATCCAGACCGACTGCAGGGAGATGCAGGCAGGATCAAATAATTAACTGACTCTTTATGACGGCCGCCTCTGGACTCAATTTGGATTGACATCTATCTTCCTCCCTAGTAGCAGTCAGTCTTCCTCTGAAGGCATGGCTGTCATCTATTATAAAAGTTATACAACTTTTTATTCAAACACTATCAAATGTAGGCCTACCATAATCCTGGCTGATGAGGTTGATGCCAAGCTCCTCTCCTTGAGTTGCCCTCTTGACATCAATCTTCTTGCACCACAGCCCTCCCCTCAAGAGCTGCATGTCTCTGGGATTCAGGATGAAAAAAGGAGGTAAAAATTATTAAAATATGTCTCAGTCAAATACCAGTCAGACAAAATCTTGCAAAAACTGGCTCCTATTTCATGCGGAGTCATGTGCCAGTTTTATCTGTGAAAATTGGCACGGTACAACTTCAAACTACCTGATTCACCTGTAGAACTCATCTCGAAATGTTTACATTGAACTGACACACACCCATTGGTGGTTCAGCTTTGACCATGCATCTCCTCAGATACATCTACATGTATCAACATAAATTACACAGTATTGCACAGTATTACGATGTTATCCCTTTTCTGCTCTCAAGTCAACAATTGCAAGCTCCTTCGTATTATAATATGTTCATGTTTAAGATCTACCGTCATCCACCGGCCTTACGTGATTCTCTGCTTGTAGACGATCCTGTTGTCAGCATCTCCGATTAGCAGCAGACATCCATGGTTGAACTTGGCCGTCTGTTTCTCCCTCAGTGTCTCCTGGTTCATCAGGCTGATGGTGATGGTGACCTCAGCAGACTGGGTGCTGTATCTGGGCACCTGATACAGGTGGGGAAGGAAATATGTCTTTGATCAGGAGAAGGCCCAGGGAGTGGTATCTCAAAGAGTGGAATTATCACTAATAAACCAACTTCAATTCTTCTTCCAATCCAGAATAGACCATGAAGGAAACTCATATGGACCACACTACTCTAAGTCATTTAAAGATGAACAAAGAAGATGGAGTGACTGAAGCGGGAATTGAACCTGCAGGCACCATTTACCTGTGTTAATCATGTGGAAATATAGCTCATGCACCTAATAAGGCCTATCATTAACACACAAGGCAATTTACAGGCTATCCGTTCCAAGCAATCTCCAAGAAGAAATGACAATCAACTTTAAATCTTCAGTCACACAATATTCTTTGGAAAAGTGAGAAAGTACTGGAAAATTAATCTTTTTAAGGTTTTTCTCTTGCATGCAGTGTCGTTGGTTGCCTCCAATTGCTGCATGTAAACATTGCCTTAATATGTGGCATGGCCCTAATCTAACCTAGCTGAGTCTTGAATGTGGTTCTCACCTGTTCAATGGAGACATCATATTTTGGCAGGTGAGTGACTGCATCTAAGATCTGGTTACCGAAGGGCGGGTGTCGATTCAAGATCTTGGGGCAAATACAGGAAGCTTAATATAGCAGTTATGACTATCATATGAAACATTATTTAAGTATAGGCCTTTTCCCACTAGAGTTCTCATTCCTGGGGCAAACTCACCACTGGGTTACCCTGGGTTAAAAATTTCAACCATGGTCCTGAGCCTGAGCAGGGTTGAACTACTCACTTGGGGAAAGGGCAATCTCGGGGGTGTCTCATCAGGGGTGGCTCGGGGATGACGGAGGGGTGAACATTTCAAGTGGGAAACATGGCTTAATTACTGACATCTGCGTCACCCCAGGGCCACCCCCGAGATTTGGTCAAGTGGGAAAAGGCAAGTTATGACTATAGTAAGCAATTACAGGGATGTGAGTGGCCACAACAAAAAAATCTGAAAGTTCCTATACTTTATACAGAGCAGGTGTACTAAAAAGCTGACATTTTGAGTTAAAATCTAAACAAAAATTGGAATTTGGATTACGAATCTGAAGTCTCACATCTCTGCAATTATTTGTGCTTTAGAGACTCCATCAAATTGGCCCCTGAGCTCACCAATTCAATTTCCCTTGGGTTGGTACTTTCCAGCTTCTGGAAGTTGACCATGCCAGCGTTGACCAGGGCCGTGCCCAGCGCCGGGCCGATCTTGTCGATCTGCCTGGCAATGTACTTGGAGTTCTCCCACAGTCTGGCCTTGAAGCACTTGGAGATCATGGCAGCGTGAAGTAGTGCCTGGAAGTCATTCCTCTGCATCAAGTACTCCAACAAGCCTAAGAGGGCAATCACAACTTGATTAATTGTTCCAAAACCTATTATGAAATGCTACTCTCACCCCTCGACATGCTCGAGTGAACTCCTTCTCTCAAGACGTTAGCCCCCTCCCCCAGAAAAAAAAAAATCTTTGGACTCATATCCATATATTTCTTCTCTAGACACTTTCCAAGCAGGCTTGATGGTCAAGAATGTGGTCATGAGCTGATAATAAGTGGTTAGGCCTTCCACCGCATACCCATCTTTTTCCGACCAATCACTGTTGTCACCTGAACGTGAGTGGACAAAAAGGGATGTCCTAGCTATGGCCGCCTCCTTCTGAACCAAATACACCAACCTTTAACATCCCTCTTTACAGGAAAGATCCACATGAGTTACTTAGGCGATTTTATCGTCCACTAGATATGTCCCTGATCAGAAAGAGGGGTGTCCATGTGAGACTCCAAGTGTAATAATTAACGCTGTCTTGTGAAAATTCCCAGTTTTTATATTTTTTACCTATCCTCAAATCAGTTCAAGATCTACGATTGGCAGAAGCCAGGACTGGTCAGTGAATGGAAGGATGGCGCCTCTGATTGAACTTACAGCGTGTGAGTCGCTGTCCTGCTCTGAATATCCTGGTGCAGTCTTGAGTCAGACCAAAGTCCTGAATGGGTAGGCATCCCAAGGTAGACTGAACCAAGCTACGGGATAGAACACAGAAACATCCCAGCAGTCATCACATGCCACATTGAGTAAAAAGATACAGAGTGTCATCAGGCTGTCCAGCTTCGTTTCAGGGTAGCATTTCACTGAATACAGCATCCAGTAGGCAAGGACCCATATACATGTAACAACAGCCAAGCAATGGCACACACGCACACAACGTGTCACAATTGGCAACAGGCATTGCACACCCTCAACCATTGAAAGCACTTCTCTCCGTTTTGGAAAATGCCAAATATGTACATTTCTTCTGGCCTCTGAAAGGGTATCAAGAGTCTGAACATGAAAAAATGAAAACACCACTTGACTATGGTTAAGGATAAAACTCGGATTTGTAAAAGAATTGACTTGTACATACGAAACAAAAGTAAACTCAACGAAAAGTGTGTAGTAAAGAAAGCAACATTTAAAACATTAGGTTGGATAAAATTACGGCAGTTTGTCGGACCAATTAAATAACTCATTGTGATTGGTCAATTTGTCAAGGGGCGTCGGCGCATGGCCTAGTACTGCATCAGTGATTAACTCGCAACTTGTCTCTCGTTTTACAGAGATCAAAAGAAAGATAGCACCAGTGACACAATTTATCCTTTTTCCTTGTTGGGTTTTGGAAGACTGGGGTAATGTTGGATGAGTCGGATACCATAAAAATATTCCAATAAGGCAAATTCTTCTCAAAATTTAGAGAATAAGGATTGAGAAAGTGGTTCTTACCAGTTAACCTTCATGTCGGTGGTCTTGATTTTTCCCTTCATTGGGTAACGAATGGTGACTCGGTTCTTGTCCTTGTTCAAGGTGTTCAGGACTTTCCTCTCATTGACCCTCAGCTGGATGTCTGCAAACTCCTTACATTGACAGAGCATGGCAACCTTCAAAGGCAATACAAGTTTTCAGGATTTGATTTGGGTTCATTTGGGTAAGCAAGGAGACTTAAGTATGGGGTGCTGTGGCCTAGTGGTCTGGCATGTCGTAGTCAAGGTCTTGTGGTCAATCTACAGATTGTGGGTTCGAATCCAGCCATGGGCTAGTGGCGCATGTGTCCTTGGGCAAGATCCTTTGTCACATATTGCTCCTCTTCACCCAGGAGTAAATGAGTACCTGCGATGGTAGAGATGGCCTAGCTTCTGTACTGTGCACCATATGGTAGCATATACTCCCCATGAGATGGTTTCAGGAATGTGAATTATGGAACGATGACCAGGGATAATAATAAATTTGTAGCTGCACAATATCAATGTCCTACATTATTTGCTGAGCCCATGGGCCTGTCACAGCCTCAGTATGGACAATATACTAGAAGATAGAGGCTGGTCAGGGAAAATCTTTTAGCTGGCTTTTAGCCTCCAGTCAAGGAAATTGATCAACGAGCCTATAGCCTAACGCCCTAACCATTCATGCAGGAACAGTTTTCATTTCCTAAAGATGAAAAATGAACCATCCAGGGGATGAAGAAATGTAAAGAAAATGTAAATCAAAGAATAACAGGGCACACAAGGTTGATTTTAATGACTTCTGTCTTTTTCAAGTGGAACATTTAAACCTTTCAATAAGACAATGGAAAACATATAATCAAAATTGAAATTTTTTGCTAACAAATGAAGAGAAGTCCTGCAAACAATGTTTAAGGATTGGACAAACTAAGCTGAAATTAATAAAAAATTATCAAGACATTGAAAAGTGAACAAGGAAAAATTTACTGGAGTGGGAGCTCACTTAGTACATGTATTAGTGCCAGTATGGTATTGCAGAGGTTACTGGTTCAAATCCTGTTCCAGTAAATTTTTCAGTCAGTTTCCCTTGTGGTTATTGAACAAACATTATTTAGTTGGAGAGAAAATAAAAGATAACAAGCTGTGCTACATCTCATTTCTCCTTTTTATCTATAAAACTGAACTTACTAAATCCTCAACTGATTCCGTGCCTGTTAATTTGCTGAACTCTTTCATGGTGTCAAAGGCAATGCAGTACCTGGCCATCAACCGCCCAATCTCTGCATGAAATGAAACAGTTACATTTGTATACCTGCTGAAAAAGCTATTTCATCACAATATAAATCTGAAAAGTTAAAGGTACAGTGCAGGATTGGTAACATACCCAAACAGAAATGTTCCATCAACAATGGGCTCTTGAAGGTACCGGTACTATCATACTTTGGCAGCATACCAAAACAGAAATGTTCACAGATTTACATATACCATTCACTTTCAAGGTATGAAGATGGTACTGGTAGAAACATGCCATTATTAAAAACAGTTCCACTCGGAATGGTGTGTTTATTCATAAATTAGTAAAACAAAGACTGAAAACAGTTTTGATCTTGACATCAAAACCATTCCTTATGAGAAAAATTGAGTTGGGTTTTGCTATTTTCTCGTGACTCAGATGTCCGATTGAGCTCAAATTTTCACAACTTTATAATTTCATGTACATGCTGGATCAGACAAAGTGTGATTGCTGTTCTTTTATCTTTACCACAATCATGTATTATACCTTTAATATATTTTCCTCTTTGATGAACTGAATAGGATTAAAACTTTTATGTCAATTTTCTTATTTTTTTGACTCCTGTGGTTAATAATTCTTACCCAATGGTTTGAGATCCATGGTTTCGGGGTCCATCTTGACCAGTCCAAAGTTTGACAACAGATTCAGATCTTTGATGCACATATCTTGATATAAAAGGGAATGATAAAACAATAATGGTCAAACAGATATCTTGTCATATGGCCTCATCCAAATATTTTATCATAATGGTTCATGGCAATGTACACTTCCTTTATTTGTGTATGAGGACTAGAGCAGGCTAGTTGAAACGTTGAGACCTTCTGAAAAGTGCGAACGAAATAGAAGTGCGAAAGTACGAACGATTCTTACATGGTGTTTCCGCAAAACCGATCCACATACCAATTGTCACCATGCAAAGCCTGAAATCTTTCTCATAATTGATTTGCCTATATATTTTGCGTATCCTTTTCTTTATGTCATCATGGACAATTATCTAATTCCCTGAAAGTATCAAATAAATGTTGTCTTGAACTGAATTGGTTTTAACTCAATTGAATTGAAAATATTCTTCTTGTGTGCATTTTATTTTGTTAATGTCATTGCTTTTTGGGGTTACTACTGCTCTACAATGTGCCAGTATATTATTTTGTCAATGGGCTTTTCATTTCAAGTCTGCTTCTGACTTCTGAAAATTCTCCACTTTTGGTTTGCTTCTATTCCATCTCAATACTTGTGAATTCATTAATATCAATGAAAACTTGTGAATTATAGCCATAACTTTTGTCACTGTTGTCTCAGTCTCACCTTGTAATTTTGTTTCCATCTGCTCCTTGCTCAGACCGATGGGAATGCCATAATGAGAGGGATTCTTCATAATGCGGATGTACAGGAAGGTAGATTTGAGCCATTCCAGTGCTATGGAGATGTCATTGATGGTGTGTAGGACTATCTCAGCATTCAGGTGCTCAATCAGGTGATTGTGCAGGCTGTGGTGGATCAGGATGAATAGAGGACATTTACTGAGGTGGGATTTGAACCTAAAACCTTCAGATTACCATACAAGTCTATCATAGCTGGACTTGAGCCACTTAAAAGCTATGGATCACTGTGCAGGCTATGTGGTTGATCGGATGGATAATCGGTCATTTCAGTATGAACAAAGGACATTGGTTGGATTTGAACCTGCAACATCCAGATTGTCATAACACTATAAGTCTCTCATAACTAGACCTGAGCCACGTACTCCAGCACTATGGAGATATGAATCAGATCATTGTGCAGGCTGAGGTTGATCAGATTGACAATCAGTTGTTTCAGGATGAACAGAGGACAATGGTTGGATTTGAACCTGCAACCTCCAGACTGCCATACCATTAAGTCTATCATAGGTAGCCTTTAGCCACTCCAGAACTATATGAAGGTATGATCTCATGTCAATATGCAGGTTGTGGATGATCAGATGGATAATCAGTCATTTCAGGATGAACAAAGGACAATATGGTTGGATTTGAACCTTCAACCTTCAGATTGCCATTCCAGTAAGTCTATTAGGTAGACTTGAGCCACTCCAGCACTATATAAAGATATGATCTCAGGTCATTATGCAGGCTGTGATTGATCAGATGGATAATCAATCATTTC
The DNA here is from genome assembly GCA_963971285.1 of Astropecten irregularis. NCBI lineage: Eukaryota > Metazoa > Echinodermata > Asteroidea > Paxillosida > Astropectinidae > Astropecten > Astropecten irregularis. The sequence continues at coordinate 16,571,207 of OZ020247.1, forward strand.
AGGATGAACAATGGACATTTACTTAGGTTGAATTTGAACCTGCAACCTCCAGATACACATTCCGGTGCTCTACCTACGTACTGCACTTTATGCAGCTTGGAGCAGTGTCATAAATTATCAATCTACTTAATTTTGGGAGTTATCAAAACCATGAAACTGAACATGCACAGACCATAAGGAGCAATTGTAGGTTGAATTTTAACGGCAGTAATTTGAGAAAATCTGTGAGGAACTTGTTGACTTTTACTACTGTTGTGATTTCTCACCTGCTTTCAATATCATCACACCCATTCATTAGGGACTCATACTTGCTCTGAAGAGAAAATAATAATGTTTACATCAAAATTATCTACTGCATTGAAAAAATAGTGTAGGGAAATTGAGAAATTAACATTTTTATTCTTTTAAAACACATTTTTGAAAATTAAACCTACGAATTAATCAAAATTAGAAATGTTATTGGCTCAGACTGATTGTTTATTACTTGAAGAAAAGTTACAAAAGTTATTTTTGGGGGAATAAGTCCTTTTTCTGTAAGCCATGATAAAAAAATAGTAAATAAGGCTACCATATTTTAAGGTTCTGCACAAATATACAGGTCAGTTTGGTTTGCAATGATAAACCTCCACTCTGATGAAATTATAGGCATTGGGAATGGAAAGGAAACTGTCAAACCTTGCTTTCATGTTTGGTCATGATGACTGCTGTAGCTGAGGTGTCAAACTGTGGTCTCCCTGCCCTGCCAATCATCTGCAAGACCTGTGTCTCCGTGTATTCACAGTACATGCCGGAGACGTAGTGCTGGGTGGACTTGACTACTACCAGATGGGCTGGTAGGTTGACTCCCATGGCAAGGGTGCTGGTGGCAACTAGGGATACATGCAGGAAAGAGGTCATCACAAAATGAGCTGACCATCACTAATTACCGGTATGCAAAATATTGTCATTATAATATACAGAGTAAAAGCCTTATTGTGAGGTGCTGTGGCCTAGTGGTCTGGCGTGTTGTACTCAAGATCTTTTGGTCAATCTAAGGATTGTGGGCTCGAATCCAGCCATGGGCTAATGGGCAAGACGCTTTGTCACACATTGCTCCTCTTCACCTAGGTGTAAATTGGTACCCAGGCTGTGTGGGTAGATATATGGCTTTGTGTGCTTGATTACTGTGCCCTTAAATGGTATACTGCCCAGGGAGCTGAGATTGTTTCAGTAATGTTATAATTTTTAAATGGGCCTGATGACCAGGGGTTATAATAGTGTAAAGCGTTGTGATAGCACTTTTTAATTATCAATAATTATCATTATTCCCAAAATTAATCAAAAAAGCAGTCCACTGATGTAGATTGATGTGATCAAAAAAATACACTGTGAAGGGGGATCAGTTTGTGACTGCATGGGGACACACAGGATTTTCAAAAGTCTGAGCCGCTCATTTCTTTGTCAGACTATAAGAGAGACTCACTGAGAACTGGGAGGTCTCCGCTGATGAACAACTCCTCGATGTATTTCCTGTCTTGAGCATCCAAGCCAGCATGATGGAAGCCCACACCATTCAGCAGCAATTCTGGCATGAAAAATAATATGTTGAGGGGAAAGTAAACCAAGTTTCAGGGTGGTGGAGAAACTTTGTAATTGTGGTGATTCCGTGGGAAATGGCAGAAGAAAAATTTGATGGGCACCTCATACCCACTAAGATAAATATTATAAAGATAAATATTCATGATCACTTCATCTTTGAAACATTCAAACACTCTAATTGAGTATATTTTGGGGTTAAACACTATTATTGACCTTATCTTATTTATGTCCCATATATCAATCTATAACTATAAGCAGAACGCACACCTATTGCAGCCAATGGTCACTTACTGGCAGCCTTTACCTTCAGTCTCCTCTTGTGAGATATCAGCAGCCTCATTAATTAATTAGGCAGCAATTTGGGGACACAGTCTTCAGAGGAACACTTACCCCTGAGTTTAGCCTCCCTGATCATGCCTGTCATCTTCTGCAAGCGCTGTCGATGCTGAGGGCTCATGATGAATCGGGCCTCCTTGACCAGAATGCTGGCTGCTTGCTGTACACTCTTACGGGTAGCACAGAACTGAGATTACAGACAGTCAGAATTATCAACTTTAAAATATCAGATTCTGACTGGTAACTCGATCAAGTAAACAAGTAAACAAGTACACTCCTTTTTAGCTTCTTGAAAGAAACACAATCTTGCAATTCAGGGCTCGAAATATCCACTAGACCTTGGACCGAGTCTAGTGATTTCAGTGCCGGTCTAGTAAAGTGTGTACTGCACAAGTCCGGCTGTCTAGTAATTTTGTTTTCCTTGCACAATTAAAATTGTGCCTTAATGGACAATTATGGTTTTCCTATGTACATGAATGCCACAGGTCTAGTGGAAAAAGTTCAGGTCTAATAAATGCTTCAATCACAAGACCAGCTGTCCAGTGCTTTTTTTCAAGAAATTTGAGCCCTGTTGCATTGAACTCACCACAAGCGTGGGCTTCTGGTCCGAGTATGTGTGTATGACACTGCTCAGCTTGTAGTTGAGCGACAGGTCAAAGCAGAATTCAGACTGCCGTTTGGAGCAGGGGTAGGACAGGACTACTTTCCTCAGTTTGACCGGCCGGTGGCTCTCGTCCAGTCTGTGAAAGATAAAGAGTTAGCGTACTGGTCAAATGCTTTACATATAAATATAAAGAATCATCCCTTTAATCATTTCTAGGCCCACCTGCTTCCCCTCAAAGTGATCATATCTTTAACTGGTCTTGAAGGAGCTCACTGTGAAGTCAGTGCAACCCTATCTACAAATCAAAGATATCATGGTTTACCACAATGAACAAAAATATTCATCTACAATTAAAAGACAACTTGAGAAATGCCAGTGATTGTCCTTTTTCCAAGATGAAAAACAATTAGGTCATTTTCTGATTTCCAGTTTGAGGCTAAAACCTTGATTCTGTTCCATCACTTTCCTGAAATGCAATAAACAGAATTTGTTTGAATCCAAGACAAGAAATCTGACGTTTGACAGATGGACACATTTCCCCTACACTGTAATGCCTAGAATATCTTTTTAGTTTCTAATAGTAATTTGAACTCTTACTTGTGATACACTGCATGTTTTCCACCAGTCTCCAGCCATGCAGCCACCTGTTAGAGAAAAGAAGTTGGCTTTAAGTTGTTTTGTTTTTTAATAGAGCAAGGAGAGGTTTAAGATGATTGGAAGTAAGATTATCTCCTGAAATAATGATACAAGTAACAAATTCATGAGCTGTTCAAGAAGTGTTTTCTACACTTGAGTTTGACTCCAGGATAGCTAAAAAGTTACAAATGGTCTCTGACTGCTCATACAGACAGCTTTGAGGAAATTTCACGGTTCATTTGAGTCAGAATCTCAGGACTTACATCTTCAATGTTTGGGATGGTTGCAGAGACAGCGAGGAATCTTAGAGGTGGTGTCCTTCCCTCCTTCCCCTTTTTACTGGAGGATGCTTCCCTGACTACTGCTGCCTGGACTGTCTTCATGCGACTGATGACTGCCTCCACCGTTGCACCTCTTTGCTCTTCATTCAGAGAGTGCACCTGTGATGGAGAGACAATTGATTAATTATAAGGTATTTGGGGGGAGGGGGAGCAAAGCCTGAATTTGACTTGAGGAATGTGATCTTGAGGATTATCCCGGTACAACTTCTAGCACTCCACTCACTGAAGTTTTCAGTCTTAAGATGGGAGTTCCCTGTTGCCAAATCACTTTGATCAGTGTGCCAATTAATAGAAGCCATATCCTATAAACCAACATACAAGGGTGCCAATTTCATGGTGTTATGCACAAAAAATTGCTTAGCACAAAATATCTTGGTCAATAAAACAAACCGCCATTAATAATTTCATTTTATATTCATGGTCAGCTAACAACAGCCAAAGAACAATCACAAGTGATACACAAAACAAGGAATTTTTTTTGTTAATCCTGATTTTATTAACTGGCAGATATTTCATGGTAAGCAAATTTATATGCTATAAGCAGGGCTGTGAAATTTGCCCCAGTGCGTTCTACCAGCTCAGCTATCCAGCCCTATGATGGGGCCTACTTGTATAGTCAAATATCTTTACTCTCAGTCAGAAGCCATCACTGCTGAATGGTAAGGAATCTTTCGAGGCCCTAGTAAATGCTTTCAAAGAGTTCCTCAGTAGAGACCAATGTATGTTTGTTTAATTGTGCAGCATTTTACCTCATCAATCAGGAACAATCTCACCAGCTGCACCAGGGATTTATTGTCTCTCCACTTTCTAGTCATGCTGTCCCATTTCTCCTAAAATCACAAAATGTATCAATATACTGCGTCAATTTTATACACAACTTTCTACTCAAATGAATTAATTACAAGTGACTTTGTGTTGTCAGTCTGTGCAGCTACTCAGATCAAGGAAACATCTTACATGTAATTGCTGGCTGATACTAGGCTCCCACCTGAATTGTCTCAGGTTTTAAAACACAGAGGAAAATTACACCTCATGTGTCTCAGCTCTAGGAAAGCTCCTGCCTGACTTGTTCTATGGGCCACAAAAAATATGTAATTCTTCACATTTGTGAGCTTTTCCAGTAATTTTGTGGCACCAATTCAGTGAGCTACACTTGAATTAAGATTTTTAATTGTAGAGGTTTGGGATCAAATTTTCAAGGACCAGCTATTGAAAAGGACTACATCAAATAACCAAAAGGGAAACAGAGTGAATTTTAATGTCATTGAAAAGTGAACAAAGAAAATTTACTGGAGCGGGATTCGAACCGGCAACCTCCTGAATATCATACAGGCGCTATTACCAACTGAGCCATCCAGCCCTACATTGGTGGTGACCCCAATAGTCAATTATCTTTGTTCGTTTGGCAGGGCTTCAGTCAGAATATCTATCTATATAGATCAATGAACAGCTAGATTTTATTAAACTAAAATTTAAATAAACTAAAATTGTAAACAACCATTTCGAGTTTCAACTTCTTGAGTGAAATCAAGCTAACATAAATGTCATCATCATAGCAATGGCATATAATTAAACTCAATTAAAGTGAAATTGCTGTGCTTACAGGTGTTGTCATGACTATGTTGACCTCCTGTAGCTGGAAGTAGTCATCCACTTCAGTGTCACCGGTCAGTTCCTGGCACTTCAGTCCTAGCGGCTCAAATTTCTCCTTCCAGTCCAGACATCGTTGACTGCATAGAGCTTTGATCGGGGCCACTGGAATTGAAAAACAAAATACATAATGAGGATTTTTATTATCATTTGTAAAGTCCATTAGGTTTATGAAAGAAAAGTTTGCATGAAAATGATAAGGAGGGAAAGAAGATTATAGCTTATGAATCTACAGACACATACAAACTGGTGAACTTGACTCTTGAAAAAAAAGGTGACATCATAATTGTATTCATGCTTGAACTAGCACACAGTATGTCAATCTGAAAACCTTCTTTACAACAGGGATGAGATTGACCAATGATGAAAATGTTTGAAAACAGCTGACAGGGAGCATAAAAAGTCTGAAATCTGAAAATCTCCTCTACTTTTGTACATAGCCTGTGAGAAAAAAGTCTGAAATCCAAAACAAAAAAGTCTGAAATCAGATTTTAATCTGTGAAATCTCATCCCTGTTTACAACTTAGGTAGTGTTTTTTGTTCACTTTTCAATGACTTTAAAATTCAGTCAGTTTCCGTTGTGGTTATTTGATGATTAAAGAAATACTTTTAGTTAGTCATAAAGTGCATCAAAACTTTATTGAAGAATGACTGCCATATATTAGGCAATAGATGTTTCTGAAGGCAATTTCAATAAACAATAATGAAATGAACTTACTGTATACTATCTTTGCTCTCACTGCATCGTCTCCCATTGCCATGAGCATGTGTACAATGGCTAGCTCAAATACGGCTGTCTTACCCGATCCAGTGGGAGCACATATGACCATGTGGTTGTTAGTATGTAAGACCTATTAGGACAAGACAATATCAATCGTAATAAATAAAACAATTGTAGACCACAGGCAGCAATGATATGGAAAACTGCACAAGTTCACCAAATGAGATATTTGGTCTGTCAAAACCAAACAGACAAAGATAATTTATAATTTGGACACTGCCAACATAGGGCTGGATGCTCTGTTGGTAGAGTAGTGGCTGGAAAGGTATTCCAAAAGTCGTAAGTTCAAATCCTGTTCCAGTCAATTTTTTATTTGTTCACCTTTTAATCACTTAGAATTTAATCAATCAGTTTCAATTTGTGGCTGTTCCATGATTAAAAGAAGAGTAAGAGGAATCTGACAAAACATAATTCCACAGTTGGGGCCATCGCATAGACCGTGCACTGACCAAGTGCATTCCACACAAAAGAAATACTAAGCAGCATAATATCGGCAAACAATTTTCCATTCCACATGAGTAAAGGTAGCATCAATCTTATTTGGTTGAATAGAGTGCACCCCTGAATGTGGCATGGTCAAGGTTAGTAGCGGTAACCCCAAAGATAAATCCACTTTCAGAGACATTCATCAGATTTGTCTATAGAAAAAATCTAATACTGGTATACATACATCGTCTAGAACCTTGGACTGCACGATGTTGAAGTAAGGAAAAGGAAACACGCATCTGTATTGCTTGGCTGATGGTACAATTTAATTAAGGAATCAAAGACACACTGTCAAATACTGCAGCACAAAGTTAAGAAGAAGTGTTGTTTTTTCAGGAGAACTTTTGACAGAGTGAGAGAATTTTGAAAAAAGGATACGGATCTCATTAACAGAGCGTAGCATGTTGCTGCCATGTGTTGTGCCACCTGGTGTGGTGAACTCTGCAATTGGCAAAAGGAAAAGAAAATAAAGAAAAATCTGAGTTGATTAATAGCAAGAAGGGTTTGGAGTTTAAGTCACACCCCTTCCCCAAGACTGAGCAATATTGGACTCTATGCATCTGCTATGTCATGATTTGTTTGTATTAAACTTTAAGATGGCATACAATTTTCAGCAAAGACTTCCTTTATTGAAAGCCAGATGACAGAATTAGTAGACGGTATGTCATCGCGGTATCTGTGTGGTTTCATGGCTTCTGACTGCCCAACGAACAAAGATAATAGACTATTGGGGACACCACCAACATAGGGCTGGGTAGCTCAGTTCGTAAGAGCGACGGTACAGTATTCCAGAGGTCGCTGGGTCGAATCCCGCTTCAGTCAATTTTTCTTTGTTCACTTTTCAATCACTTAAAATTCAGTCAGTTCACTTGTGGTCATTTGATGATTATTAAGAATAAGTAGAGTTTTTGGAGCAATATTTGAACATTCTGTCCCAATTACTTTCCAACTCTCGGAAGAAAAGAATTGTCCCATTTTGGATATCCTGATTTCTGCTATTAGATTCAAACAATTCTGGTATATTGAAATCACTGGCAGGAATTGCTTGAATTTGAGATCAGCTATTGTAAACGGAGGCTCGTTTTCATTCTTCTCTTAAATTAATATGCCCACAGCCTTTGAAAAAAGATCCTATCCTAAAACATCCTATCTCCAAGCATTCTCTTCAATGAAGTATTTTCCCTACAGTTTTGTATTCACATGAGCTTCCAAAACATTGAATCTAGGACATTAAAAGAGACTTTTTGCCATCATACCGGGGATATCCAATGAACAGAATGGACTATCTGCCACAGTGGCTTGTTCTTCCTCTCTCTGAATGCTGTGTCTGCTCAGTCTGAAGTTGTTCTGTCTCCAACTGGTGGATGTATCATCAGCTATCCTCACACGCTTGGAGGTAAATGAAGGTATGAATCTCTGACCACCATGACGTCTGGCAAAATATAAATTGAGACATTTTTGGAAAGAAGCATTCAAAGAAACATCGTAAAACCAGATGGATATTGTATTGACTTTTAACGATGCATATTTGATATTGAGGGAATGTTATGTTACTTTGAAAAACAAGATATCAAGTGTTAAAAAGTTTACAAAAATAAGGGTTTTTTAATGAAAAATTATGTCTGTAAAAGGAACAGCAAACTTAACTTAAATTGCAATGATACATGTCAGCCTATAAGAAGCAAGATCTTTATGTCAAACACTTAGAAAAAGTTCTTAATTGTTATGATCATAATAAAAAAAAAAAACACGACTTCAATTTTGGGCCATTTTGGTTTGTAATCAGTCTGAAAGGGTGAAATCTTCTTTCTTGGTTAAAAAATAAATTTACTGTGTTGGCTGAGAGCTTGGAATGGTGTCTTCATCTTGGGACAACGACTGTTGGCTGGCCATAACACTCGGCTGGCTTGCCATGCTCATCTGGCTACCGAATAACCTGTTTGTTGCATGGTTCTCATCGTCCAAGAATGATGTCCCTGCAGAACTGGGAAGGTCATTCTGACTACTGTCAGTGTCATCAAATAGCCAACTCTGTGATCCAAAGAAACTGTCATTGGCAGAGTCCGAGATGGCACTGGCAGGATGTTGACTGCTTCTCTTCAAAATCCCTTTAGGAGCTGTGGGAACTATCAAAGAGAAATTAAAAATGCAACCTAGGGCCGATTTGACAAAGCACTATGATTGATCTTAAGTGTAAATTAATCTTAATTGCTAAGCTAAGTGTGATGTCACAATTTACAAATCACTATGTTGATCCTCAAAACTCATCTTAAAATGATTCATCATATAGTGCTTTTTAAAATCCAGCCCTGGTGACTGGTGTCAAAAAGAGCACAAGGTTAAAATATGTCACTGGTCCATCAATTTGGCCTGTGACAACAGTTTAACAAAATTATCCAAATGAAAATTCATGAAAATTTTTTCAGGATTATCCGATCAAAAACTCATTTCACTGGAAAAGAATTTCCCACTGTCATATACTATTTGCATTGGTTTGATAAGCCCAAGTTAATTTCAGTGGTTACAACATGCATGAAACTGATGGACTTTTCGCTAGTAATATTACCTATGGACATGTGTGCCTAATCATTTCACTGGTGTCTTTCTGTTTTTCCATATGAGTTGTAGTAACATTAGGCTAGATGAGTATACTGGCATAGCTCTGGTTGCTGTTCTCCACCTGACAAATTGAATTGCTGGTTGACATGTTGACAGGGCCAGGGGCTCACCATGGAGAGGTCGTCGACAACTTGAGCCCCCAGTAATGATGTGTATTACACCACTACGACACTAGCTATCATAGCCTGGTTTGACTTACTTTTGAAGTTGCTCTGTCTGAAGAGCTGAGATGCAGATATTTCTGCCTCCTCATCATCATCGTCATAAAAAGACTGAGAGCTGATTATGTCATTCAGTGGTGGTGGAGGAACTGGTGGTACATTCCCAGAAGGATGCTGTATGAATGGTCGGCTGGTTTTAAAAAGCAAAACTTAATTAGGCATAATGAAAACACTGTCTATGTTATGCAGGCCTATGTCTATGAAATATTTCGGTATTAAATGGTAATATGGTCTAACGTTAGTGTCTGCTCTCATTGACATTGGCTGTGTGGACTTTCAATAGATCAGCGCGGAGTGACGTCATTCCAACTCATCGACCTTGGAGCCGATGAAAACAAAGCATTAAGTTGTACAGGTTTTAAGACAAAAAGCTGCCAGAATTGTTGTATCTTAGTATATGGTAGGCCTACTTCAAAGAAGGATTATTGTCTGAGGAAAAACTATGACTCAACAATGAAACTGAAAGTCGTGTAGAACACGATTTCTGCTTCTTGATAAAAATATTTGGAAAACAATTCTCGAGGACGGACGGTTTGTGCATGGTTTGTCTGTAGCTTGCACCATCTACAAATTAGTTTTCATCGGTTGTCAAGTTATGAGAATGAAAGTAGGCCTAGGTCTACCCAGATGTCCGCGCTGATATATGTTGGTTGTTTAATGTTTGTAGGTACCAACCTCAACTTAACTAGCCAGACCAGACACAATGGCCGACAGGCTGTTTTGAAGTTTGCAACAAACAGGTAGGGCCTAAGAAAATTATATTTTTACTCTGAAATGTTGCACAAAATTCTTCTACCTGGGGATTTAAGGACTCAGGAACATTTGCTGAAAGTAAAAAGTATAATTTTGGAACAGTAGAAACTATTAAGTTGTTTTTAGGGCCTATTCGGTAGTATTCCCTTTATCATGATTATAGGCATGATAGGTATCGGACCTGCTTGTAAACCGCTGACCATGCTGACCGGAGGCCTAGGGCCAGGCCCCTACCCCCTTTAATTTTGCTAAGTATAGGACCTGTTTGTACACCGTAACGATAACAACCATTAAACCAATTTGTGAGCACCAGTCGATCATACTATTTCATCACTGTGATAAAACTAAATAAAAGAAACAATGCAAAGGTTTTTAGAAAATGTAGGCCCTAACTTGTAAGTTGTAGGCCCTATTAAAGTTCACTCACACTGTCGCCTGTTTGCTCCGGCTTTTGTTGTTGTTTAACATCTTTTCACTGTGTTGCTACTTTGAATTCAGACAAATTCATCTTTTTCCACAAGCCATATCCATGTGACCATGATCTCACAGTTTCACAACGGGTCGTAAACGTCACATTTTTCCCGAATGCATGAAATTTTCAAGTTTAACATGTCTTACCCGAACCAAACTCTGAGAAAATGTCAGATTTGCAACTTGTGTTGTTATTGGGCAGAAGTTTTATTCACCGCATTTAGCGATTGGTCAATTATCTTTCTTTTTGCATGGTCGGAAATTGTTATCCAATCAGAAGTCTCGTAATGCATAGCTGTTACTTCTGAGAGCAGACGATACACATTATTCCGAAAAGAGAAAATTAATGCAGACATAATTCTGCAACAAAAATATTACAAGCACACAAAGTATACTTGCGAAAATATAGTATGTTTGTTTGTTATTTAATTTTGCCTTGATACTATCATAAAAATCCCTAAAAGAAATTTAATCCGTCTAAATTCGGAGCAGAAACCGGGCGCGCCGCAGGTGGGTAGTCTGGTTTCGGCATGCCCATAGTCTAGTCGTGCATACATATCGCGTGCGGCTTAAAATAGTTTTGTGTTTACGTGCACAAATGCGCGAAAAGTTAAATTCCCCGCTCCGCCCGATCCCGCTGTTTTTGAGATTTTGTACCAGCCTACGTAAATCATTTTCAGGATTGTGTTTTCATGTAAATGTTACCTTCCACTTTTCCTGTTGATTGTAGATAAAAACATCTCACTTCGGCAGTCAACTCAACACAACATGAGGAGGGAAAGTCGTAAGTTTGCCCAATATCCGGACAGTTTAGTTGTTCAATCATTCATTTTTGACCATGTTGACACTGACATGACAGACTGATGATGCTCACCCTATTTTGAGTGAATTCCGATCAATAATGGCACTAAAAATTTGACTTTCTTATGATGACTTCCAGACACTGGAATGAGTGTTAGGCCTGTTGCAACGAATCTTGGAATCGTCGGATTTGCAAATCCGGTGCGACGAAACTAGGAATCCCAGTTTCGTTGACGGATTTTCAAATCCGTTGTTGTGTTCAGAGATTTCCGTGGTCAGGTTAAAAAGGCATTATTTTCAGTATATTGGTTTATTTAGTTGTTGTTTTTTAGATTTGTGGCAAAAAACAACAACCTGGGTTTATTAAAATCATTTCGGTGGACAGCGAGGCTAAAATTTTAAAAACACGTCGCCCACGGCCTACGTTCACGTCCGTTCACGTTCATTCTGCTACTGCTAGCAGTCCTAGCACCATCTTTTAATAGACCGAGTCCCAGTCAAACTGGGAGGTTTGGGCACCGGTCATGGAGTTAATATATGGGCACCGGTCACGGTGCACGTCCTGCAGCATGCACTGCACGCTGCACTAAGTTGGTCTAAACCGTTCTCGCTTCCGCCGATCCGACACCGAATGGTCTTATATAGTTTTTGTGATGGGGACTGGCAACGAGTCCACTTAACAGATTTGCAAATTCGGTACCGAAATTAGGAATCGGATGACAGAGGGCGTTTATGATCTACCGGTAGTTTCGTCGAATTCGTAGATTCGTTGCAACAGGCCTACCATGTTTAATTAGGCCTACCAGTGACTGTGTTGTGTTGCCTTGGTTGTTTTTACCCCACAATTTCCCTCATTTATCATTACCCTGCCCGCTTTCCTCAAAATTAATCTTGTAGTTATTCCGTTGGAGACACAGTAATCTAGTATTTGTAGTAAGGTACGTTTGTAGGTTTAAAATTAAGTTTCCATTCTATAGATCAGCGCGGACATCCGGGTAGCCTACTTTCATTCTCATAACTTGACAACCGATGAAAACTAACGTGTAGATGGCGCAAACCGGCGCAAACTACGGACAAATCATTCACAAACCGCCTGTTGTAGAGAAATTTTTTTCGAATATTTTTGTCAAGAAGCAGAAATTGTATTCTGTATGACTTTCATTGTTGAGTCATAGTTTTTCCTCAGACAATATCCTTCTTTTAAGTAATAAGATTGAACAAAATCTGGAAACTTTTTGTCGTAAAACCTGTACAACTTAATGCTTTGTTTTCATCGGCTCCAAGGTCGGCGAGTTGGAATGATGTCACTCCGCGGCCGCGCTGATCTATTATAGGAACAGGGTCTCCAAGTTTACAATCCCCAGTGTTACAACAAAGCTGAGATTGAAGTTCATTGCATAACATTTATCCAGTAGGCCTAAGTTAATTCAATCTTACTCTTAGTCTGGATATACCATGTTTGCATGTATACATGTAGGTACCCTTTCTCCGCAATGGCCGTCAGCAATGGCTGAATTCTTTCCCTTTGTTTTTGTTTTTTTGTTTTAAGAAAAAGATTTCTTGAAGCATCCCATGCTGTTTGACCACATCATTACTCTTTTATACAGGAGCTTGATTGTTTTGATGATGTGGCACTGTTAGACTGGAAACACCTGGATTCAAAAGATCATCATTACAAATCATGAGACGTTCAGCTGCTCCATCCCAACTGGCCTCTGCTAGCAAGAGGCCACGGTTTACCCCTCCGTTTGCCAGCAAACCCTCTCCCACCAACAATCTCACATCTGCAGTCGACAATGTGAAGACCCATCAGCGGAGCTCCGCTGGTCTTGCTCCCATCCCTGCAGCATCGGGTCAAACTGGTGGACAAACGGCACATGGCAAAAGATTGGTGCCGGACGTTCTGCATCTCATCCAGCAGGAGGCCGGACCAGTGGAACCACAGCCAAGCAATGTTGATGAAGACCATCCACCCAAACCTCAGCCTGAGTCCAACAGTCTGCAACCTCATGCAGCGGACAGATTCTCAGATGTGAACGAAAATTCAGATCTTGGTGTAACCTGTGGTGTTGTGCTTGATACTACAAAGCCATCAAAAGCAACCTTTGGCCATCAAGCAACAACCGATCAAAGAGGACACTCTCTTGGATCACAAACAGGATCCAACGGCCTTGAACGCAGCAGACTGCAGACCAGTCAGTCAACGAATGAGAGTAATTCATTACCAGCACCGACAGCGCAACAGACGTGCCCAGGCCTCAAGCCAAGAACCGTCAACAGTCACCGCGGGACGTTCAGGCAACCTCTGCTGCAAAAAAATGACCTGCCCAAAGCGTCCCGGCACGTACCAGAGAACACAGGGGAGGAGGTTGTGTCTCACTACTATAATGTTGTGTGGTATGTCAGATAAATATACATGTCTCATGATTCGTCTTACATGGACTTGTGAATACAGGGTCTGTAACACAAAGTGTATTCGATTTGACAATTTCTTCTTTTTCACCTCGAGCGAGCGTCTATCACAATGCCTGCAGATTTCCTGATTAATTATGCAAGCCAACTCAGCACTGACCTCTAGGTTTTGACCAATCAACATCCTCGGCCTCCGTCACAATTCAGACGGAAATGTTCTCAAACAGATCTCATTGGCTGATGTGCCGCATTCAATAAAGTTTGAATGCGTGCATGTATCAGACGCTCGTATCCAGTGTTGCATGGAGAAGAATGGGTAATACTCATTCAGACTACCCATCCCTACCCCCTCTCTCCAAAAGTATTAATCCCATTAGCCATACTAACATCTGCAAGTGTGAAATTGACAGGACATACATTGTTGAATCTCACTTGGTGCAATATGATATATTTGTTTCTCCTCCAATTTGATTTGAAGGTGCAAGCTGTCCAAAAAGAAGCACAAGAAATGGGAAGGTGACGGTAAGTCATGGACAAATTTGACAAGATCTTAGATACAAGAAGACCTCTACTTCAACTCGAAAGATTTCTTCTTCTTTTTTTCAAAAACAAATTTTAAGTATTCATGAATATTAAATGATTTTGGTCGGGAAATAGATAATATGCAAATTAGGCTTGCCCTTCACCGACTTAGATGAGCACTGCATATTCAGTGCTTGTAAGTGCACGTGAAAAAATCACATGCTGGCTCAGCTGGGATTCGAACCCATGACCTTCTGCTTACTAAGTGTGCTAAATGTGCTTAAACATAAAATCCATGATTTTACGGAACACCACCTTTTAACCATACCCTCAGCAATGGTTGCAAAACCTGTTGGTGCCTGTCTACTCCCAGTAATGATTACAAAAACTGCCTGTTTCGATCACTCCGGACCATAAAAAAATTTCCTGTCCACTTTTTTTTTCAGCTGTACTTGTTACGAAAGGGAAGGCAGTCACTCTCCTAGACACTGAAGGAAAAGAGTAAGCCTACAATTCTTTGAATCCTGTCTGAATTTTGTGGATATATAGGTCTTGGGACATTCTATTTCACTTTTTGGATGGATTTGAATTTTGAAGATGAATTTGAAATTCCAGTTGTATTGGGTGGATTGACCCTGGAACCTGACTAATTTTGTGTTCTCCCTTTTGTGAACTGATGTTAGGATCGGCAAGAGTAGTGGGTACAAGACAAGTGAGCTAAGCAGCATGACTGAAGGCCATACCTTACGCATCGGTGGCAAAGAAATTGAGGTAGGAGTCAGAGACCAGTTGATTGAATTGGAGGCTTCAGTCTAGAATTGAAGTCTTTAAATCAGCATCGAGGTTCTCCTCTGTACAAGTATGAGACAGTATTTTCCTGAGGCCTGAAATTCTATCGAGGCCATGTTTTGATAGACTCTTTACCAGAAGTACAGCTGTAGGGGTAGGAGATGGTTTATTAAGTCAAGGAAGGTCAAATTCTTTATGCATTGCATTGGTGCCCTGGTCATTGCCTCAGTGCCCCTGGTCGTTGCTTCGGTGTCCCTGATCATTGCCTTGGTTGGATTCTGGTCATCACTGACTTGATGCCCCTTGTTGTTGCTTTGATGTCCCTGGTTGTTACCTTGGTGCCCCCAGGTCATTCCCCTGGTGCCCCTGGTCGTTGCCTTGGGTGTTCCTGGTCATTGCCTCCATGCCCCTTGTCATTGCCTTGGTGAGAGGACCCAATCACTGGCTTGGTGCCCTTGGTTGTTGCCTTGATGTCCCTGGCTGTTGCCTTGGTCCCCCTATTCATTGCCTTGCTAGTGACCCTGGCCATTACTTGGGTGCCCTGAGGTCGATTTCACGAAGCCCTAAGATCGATCATAACTCAAGTTACAAAGAATAACCCATCGTATCCTACATAGGCCCGCTATGCGTCATGAGTCCTACAATTGATAGTAAGTTACGATGAGCTTGGTGGAATCGACACCTGGTCATTTCCTCTGTGCAATGACCTGTCCCCTGTAGCTTTGCCCTTTGCAAAGAGAAGCTTGCCTTGCCACTTGATGATCCAAGTTTCTGACCTACGTAGGCCTGTATCGTGTCCTGAAGCACTGTCTGAAGTCCCTATCCTTCCTTCCTTCATCTTTCCAGGTTATGGGAGACATATCTGAGGATGATTATACGTCAGGTAAATGCTTTCAGTCGACGGCACCATCGTCTCTTACATCTGCTCCCGTCCAGTCCATGCCTAGACCAGCGGCCAAGCCATTCATGAATCCCCAGAAAGCTGGGTCATCAGCTTCAGGAAACGTCAAGGTAAGATACAACACAGGCTGGTTATTAGACCTTTGAGCTGGAATATACGATTAAGAATCTGAGATTGTGAACTTGTATTTTTGGTTTTGCGCATGTTGTAAATGTATAACCCTTGAATTGCTCAATTGTTCAATTGTTCAACGCTTGAACATTTGTAATTGGGTGATTCCACTAGTTTGAAGCATGTTGATGGTTTTTCCAGACATCTGCAAATGGGGGAGGTATATACATACATGTATATATATGAAAGTACGACCCAGCTAGAGGATTACTCGCCAGGCCGAGGCAAATTTCATGGAGCTGTTAAGCACAAAAAAATTGCTTAGCACAAAATGTTTGTCTTGTTTGTCTTGTTTGTCTTACTCAATAAAACAAACCACAACTACAAATTCCATCTGATATTCATGGTCAGTGACAAAAGCCAAAGAACAATCACAAGTGATACACAACACATGGAAATTTGCTTGTTAATCCTAAGACATAAATTTCACGGTTAGCAAATTTTTGTGCTAAGCAGGGCTGTGAAATTGGCCCCAGGTCTGAGATTATGTCTATACCACTGTTGTAGATATATTTAGTTGGTGGTATGTTTTAATGCTATTGTACCTCACATTGAAAATACTTGTGGCTCCTGAAAATCTTTTATCGGTGTGTGTTTTCTGTTAATTGATTTTGTTTTGTCAGACGACCCCGTCCGTCAGATCAGTACCGAAGCCACTCCATGACCCCGCCCAGACCGACGCCCTGGTGATGCCCCGCCCTTCAGCCGCCCACCAGTGGGCCAACAACCCTCAGCACCATCCCGTAGTGGATGTAGTCCTGGATCCCTACCTGGCCTGTAAGCTCAGACCCCACCAGCGGGAGGGCGTCCTGTTCCTCTATGAATGCGTGATGGGGATGCGGGGTTTCCAAGGGAACGGTGCAATTCTGGCGTGAGTGAACCTCTTTGGCAATCGTGTGTTTTGATATTGTGTTTAATGGCTATATACAGATATATTTCATTCAGTTATATATTGTAATAATATATCTACTTCCATGTATATAGTGCATAATAATCAAAGATTCTCTATGCGCTTTACATATTATTATCCCTGGTCATCGGGCCATAATATACATTCCTGAAACCATCTCAACTCCCTGAGGAGTATACAGCCCCGGCTACTGTAACACGCAAGGCTCGATCAAACCACCCATTTATACACCTGGGTGACGAGGAGCAATATGTGACAACGCGTCTTGCCCAAGGATGCAAGCACCACTAGCCCATGGCTGGATTCGAACCCACAATCTGTAGATTGACCCCAAGACCTTGAGTACGACATGCCAGACCACTAGGCAACAGCACCCCACATATTGTACCATTTCCTTCTGTGCTTGCTTCTTTACAGTGATGACATGGGACTGGGCAAGACACTTCAGTGCATATGTCTTATATGGTGAGTCAATTAATACACCTGTAATCAATTTAGCAGATGGAATTTCACATGTGACATGGCACAGAACATTGGTTTAAGTTGCACAAATCTAAAACTAAGGAATTATTACTGGTGAAATGAGCAGGGAAGAGAGATTTCAAACAGTGCATTTTATTGGGGTTATATTTTATTTATTAATCTTTACAAGTAATAAACTGCTGCAATTTGCTCAACAGCCAAAAAAATGACCTTAGATAAAGATCCTGCTGGGATCGGAACACATCAGGACCTCATACTGTCAAGCATTTTAATTAGTCTTGTTAAAACCTGAGACATTGTAGAAATGATGAACAATGGGAGACTTTTGGAGAGTCGGTTTTGAGTCAACAGCGCACGCGCAAACCATGCTTGCGCAATTGTGAGCATGCGCACGTTGTATTGCGTGCGCGTGCGCTGTTGACTCAAGACCGACTCTCCAAAAGTCTCCCATTTAACACAGTATTGAATCTAGCAAGACAGGTTATTTAAAGGACACCTGACGACTTCAAATTTTGTATCAAGGGCCTGTTTGTTTCAGTGATCAGTGATCCTGCTGATCCGGATCCCATATTAGCATATCCTGCATGGAGCGTGGATCTGCCTAAAACAAACAGGCCTTATGACCCATGTACTATTAACCAATGTAGGTTCAGTAATGGTCTTACTGATCTTCAGTTGTAAGGATCAGAGTTGTTGACTCGAGACGGTGACTTGGACTCGAGTCCAACTCGAGTCACCAATTTTCGTGACTTACAACTCTGGTAAGGATCCAAGAATCTTCCATGTAGAGGAGAATAGTTTCCGCAGAAACATTGAAGATCTTCATTTCTACCACATGGATGTCACTGTAGGCTTATGAAGTTGCACAGGATTCACATTATACTTTCCTATGCCCCTTTGCTATTGATGCCCAGGACTCTGTTCAAACAAGGGCCTTACAGAGCCAAGCCAGTTATCAAGAGAGTGTTGATTGTAACCCCAGGCAGTCTGGTCAAGGTAAGGATGCATTTTGGAATTTATTTTTTAATAAAATGCAATTCAATTGTAAATTTTTTTCGGACAGTGTGGATGTTTAAAAAGGTAATATCATACTTTGGGATTTATCAAAGAAAAACAGATTCATGGGCAGAAATATCAAGGAAGATACAGTAGAAGTCATCTGTGAAAATTTCAGTCCCATACGGTGCCTACTTTTTCAGAAAACAGTGAAAAACGGCCACAGTATTTCTTAAGTCTTTTCTCTTTTATTTTTGATCTTTTAAAAGATCAAAAAGATTTTCGGTCGTTGTTTTACTAATTTCTGGATAAATTCACCATTTCAGGCAGAAAAGATTTTAACGGTATGTTTCTACCAGCACCATCTTCATACCCTGAAAGTTATACGTAAATCTGTGAAAATGTCTGTTTTGGCTTCTTACCAAAGTATGATACTACCTTTACAGGTACAATCATACTTTGGTAGGAAACCAAATCCGAAATAGCTTACAGGGTAGGCAATGAAGATAGACCTGGTATAAACATTTCACGGGATCATAGTATGAAAGTGTTCTGATATGATTGATTTCTAATTTTTATGATATAATCCTGGTTTCCATTTAGAACTGGTGTCGTGAGTTCAGGAAATGGCTGGGCAATGAAAGGATGCAGGTGTTTCCCGTCAGTGCCGACAAAAAAGTCCAGGTGAGGTACATTTTGTTTGTTTCTTTGTATTATTATTTTTCACTGTTGGCAGACATTTTGTTTGTTTGTTTAATATTGTGTGTTTGTTTCTTGTTTGTTTGTCTGTTTGTTTATAGGATAGTTTGCTCAGTGTATTTGGTTTAGTGTTCATTTGCTGTTTGTCTATGAATGGTTTGTTTGTCTTACTTATCTCGACATGTCTGTTTGTGATCACTGTGTTATAATTGTCGCTTATCTGCATATCTATCATTCATGTCTATCTGTCTTTGATGAGCACGTGTAGTTTCATGAGGCCTTTACGAAACCTGGCTTGAGGCTTGGCTTGGTACTTATTTCCCTACTGCCATTTGAGGCCCACAACACGAAATGAGGGGATTGGGCCACACGACGAAGCCAAAGAAAGGCTCCAGCTTCGCCATGTATCTCAAGCCCTTCATTTCATTTAGGACACAAAATGGCAGTAGCAAAATAAATCCCAAGCCTAGCCTCAAGCCAGATTTCGTAAAGGCCCCTATAGTCTCTGCTGCAAAATTGTGGTTCAAATAACCATCGCCCAATGTTGGCTGTATAGCTTCAGTTGAACTGGGTTGAAATTATTTTTTCTTGGGCGATTTTGGGGATCGGTCACTGAAGGAGTTTGCCAACAGTCCCATCTACCCGGTCCTGGTCATCAGCTATGAGATGTTTGTACGCTCCATAGAGGACATCAGGAAGGTCCAGTTTGACCTGATCGTGTGCGACGAAGGGCACAGACTCAAAAACACCACCATCAAAACCACATCGGTAAGTCTGTTACCCTGACTCGTTTACAACATTCCTCATACTGCAAGCCTTGAATTTAACGAAGGCCACAGAAGCCATGACCTTCGTTGCCCTGGTTCTTGGCCTTGGTGCCCCCTTCAAATGTTTCCATAGACATTATGATTTTCTAATGGAAGTGCCCCTTGCAATGGAAAAGTGGCCTTGCCCTTTTCAGAACCAAATTCAAGGCCTGATACTGCATTCAGGTTTATTATAAAGGAAACTAATAAGGGATGAACATTGTCTGAAATTAGTTTGAGAGCTATTTTTTTCTGTCTTGTTCTGATACCATATTGCAGCTTGTGTCGAGTCTACCTGTACAAAGACGAGTTCTACTGACTGGAACGCCTGTTCAGGTGAGGCCTCTTAACTGGTACTTGTTATAATGAAGCAGCGCATCCTATCCCATTATCCTTGATGAATGCTTCATGTTTATGATGAAATTTTATACTTGGAGAGTTTGAATGTCGCATTCTTCATCATACTTTGGTTTTGATCAAAGAAATACCGATTCATGGGCAAAAATGAAAAATATCAAGACAGACACAGTAACAGTCATCTGTGAAAATTTTGGTCCCATACACTGCCCACATTTTGAGAAAACAGTGAAAAACAGCCACAGTATTAATTCTTAAGTCTTTTCTCTTTTATTTTTGATCTTTTAAACCACCACCATCTTTAAACCCTGTAAGTTATAGGTAAATCTGTGAACATTTCTATTTTGGTTTCTTACCAAAGTATGATGCTACCTTTAAAAGCAAAGATCACACAGACATCAGTTATTAACTTATTGTTGACACATAAAACAAAATTGTTAATTTTATCAGCAAAACTTGAATAAAGTAGTCAAACAAAATTAAATCACCTTGGTTTTTTTATTTTAAATTGGAATAATCAGGTCTCAAACATTGTTTTCACAGCTACTTGAGCTCATGAATCTCACCAGAGGAATTTGTTGATTCTTTCGTAAACAATCATGAAGATTTAAAATAATAGTTTCAGGTCATTATTTTGGCTGAGGAGTAGTTTTTTAGCAGTTTATTTAAAAGTTTCTTTAAAAGTTGTTAACTAATGAGAATTTACTGAAGTGGCTTGTAGCCCATAACTCAATTAGATAGATCAGGGTCTAATATTGATAAATGTTTGTGTCAGCTCAGAGTTAGGGGGTCTGACATTTTTTTGCTCTAACGGGATCATTCTCAATGGCTATAACGTCCTGCTAGGATCAAAATGTCAGGCCCTCCTAAATAATCACTCCTAGCCCTCTTACATGTCTTAGCATTTTATAGATTCCAGGTTATTATTTTGGCAGATGAGCATTTAGCAGCAGTTCTTTACTTGCATTGTGTTTTATTTTTGCTCCTAGAATGACCTACAGGAATTCCATTCTATTGTGGAGTTTTGCAATCCAGGCGTTCTAGGTAAGTACAACGAAGTGTATGGATTGTCACTCCAAACAGTATCTTCTGCTTATCAGGGAATAATGCTTAGCATATTGTTGAGACAGCTTAGCACAATTGAGCCGAGAACCAGTTGCAAGCAGTGTGCATTGCAATGGCATTTGTGTTGGTAATCTGGCCTGTGCATATACAGTTAATGTCTTTGGCTGCTTGGTGAAATTGGTCCCAAGGAATTTTTGACAGCACCTCATTGAAAGCTTTTTCCTTTGGTCACGTTGCCATGCAGGTTCGAGTGGTTCATTTCATCGTGTGTACGAGGAGCCAATCACCAGGGGCAACCAGCCGCAAGCCACAGCCGAGGAACGCAAGCTTGCCGCGACAAGGGCTGCAGAGGTACCGTATCAATAAACCCCTATTAATAAAGCTGCTTCCCGAGAAATATTGCTGAGAACAATTCTGTGTGAAGCAAAACATGGCGGAAGATCCGTCTTAAGCAGTTACACATAAAGATGAATTTTGATCGGTATTTATTACATGTTATCACTAAGCAAATTGTACGTGCATGGCAAATTTTCGTGCTTAGCTGGTAGGTGCAGTTGTCCCCTGCTTTTAGCAACAAACACTCCTAGAGAAATGTTCACCCTTAAAATAAACACTATGCTGCTTAATTGATCTCAATCAGTATATGATACATGGAAGTTTGGTTTTTAACTTGTGAGTCTGTAATTTCAATCTTATTTTCATATTTTTTTCCGCAGTTGTCTAGATTGACTGGTCTGTTTGTACTCAGGCGAACACAGGAGATCAATAATCAGTATCTACCTCCAAAGGGTAGGAAGACATTATCTCTACCCTCTCTCTCTCTCTCTCTCTAACTCCGTCTCTTACAGTGCGTAAATGTTATGATTGAGGACACAGCCTCTGCTGCCTTGGTCTGGCCCATGGTACCGGTCAAAAACTACCCTATAGACAGTTCAGTTTGCTATTGCAAGTGCCTCTTATACAGAACAAAATGGCCTTTGCTTTTCAAAAAAGGAAATTAAGGTATCCTATCACGTTCTGTTCCCGAATGATTTTTAGTCCTCCAAATAGGTATTACATAGAGAAGCCTCCTGAAAGCTGAGTCCTCTGTCGGAGCCAGCTTCCTCAAGTTTCTGATGAAGATCCGCTCATCAGTTCCCTAGAGATCTTCATCTATTGATTGATTATCTCTGAGATGATGGTATTGCATCCTTCTCTCTCCTTTACAGTGGAGACGGTTGTCTTCTGCAAACCCAGCAACCTCCAACTCGGCCTCTACCAGCGGCTCCTGAGCTCAAGGGTTCTTCGAAGCTGTCTGACGGCTTCCTCCTCCCTGTCGGGCACTTGCTCCTCCTCCTCCTCCCCTCATCTGGTCTGCATCATGGCCTTGAAGAAGCTATGTAACTACCCCGGACTGCTGCATCAAGCCTGCAGGGAGGTCGCTGAAGAGCAGCAGTCTGAGATGGTGCTTGACGGAATCCTGCAAGAGGTGAGTGGATGCCTTCCATCTCGTCACCCTTTCCCTCTTTATGTCACCATTGCCATCCAAGTGCTCACCGGTGGGCTTATGGAGCCATTAGCAAAACTGAATAATATTAGTCCTGGGGTCGATTTCACCAAACTCATCATAACTTACTATCATCAATCGTAGGCCTTACGTAGGATACAATGGGTTATCCTTTGTAACTCAAGTTACTATCGATCATAGATTTTTGTTAAATCGACCCCAGCGCTGACTTATGTTTTACATGTAAATTGATTGTGAAATTCTACAATATAAGTTTGCAATGGAATAATTTGAGAAGAAGACAGGTTGTACCGTATACCGAGGTGAGACCAAGAACTACAGTCTCGGCAACTTTCCTGAGGCAAATGTATGGAAGCGTAGAAGGGCCACCGAGACAATTTGTTAGATAGTAACTTGCCGCGGCGAGATAATGACTCGCCTCATGGAGAGAAAAACAATTTGTATTGGCACTTCTACACTTCCATAAAAATGGTACGACTATGAGAAACTAAAGTGTCTTCTGGCACATTTGAGAGGGCACTAAGACAGTGATCCAGAGCACTGGGGCAATCCTCTACGTTGCCTCAGTGAAGTTCCTGCCCCGACATTGTCCAAGAGGTCTGTCCAAAGCTAGATGCTGACAAGAGACTGCTCTATAGGGCTCCACGCTCGAGCTATTTATAGAAAACGCCCTTTGTTATGGACAGCTATACTTACCCGGATGTTCGGACAAACATCACAACGTTTAAGTGCAAGTTAATGGAGCCACGTGCGACTTGTTTGTCCGAACTTCTGAATGTGACGTCACGAGTACGGAGCCCTATTGGTAAGCTGTGTACATCATTGGAAACTAAAATATTCTTTGAATGAATAAAGTGAACACCACAAATTATTCTATCCTTCTCATAGGAATCGTTATACAAGGACCTGCTTCCTCTTTTCCCTGAAGACTATAGTCCTGACGATGTCTGCGTCAGGTACTCAGGGAAGATGCAGGTGCTGGCAAGTCTGCTCCGATCGATGCACAGCGGTGGCGATGCACCATCAGAGAAGATCGTTGTGGTGTCCAACTACACACAGGTCAGTACACATCTCACAGAAGACACATCTCTCAAAAGGACAGGGGACAGGGCCTTCTGTGTCTGGTCCTCGATACTGGAACTCTCTCCCACACTATATGCGTAGCATGAACTCACTCAACAACTTTAAGAGTAATCTGAAAACACACTTATTTTCTCTTCACCTTCATAAGTTATCATCTTATTTGCTGGTTTTTCCAGATCATTCCTATTGATGCGCATTGTATCCAGTGGCAAATACGCTTTATAAATCATGGTATTATTATATTATTATTTCCAAGATCTTTATAATAGATGCCTTCTCTTTTCTTCTTGTGGGTGCATTGTATCTTTTGCCAGTTTGGCGCCTTGTACATACTGCTATTATTTATTACACTGTACTAGCTTTGTGGATGAATCTAGCATACCATCTGTCTTCCACTGTCTCTAGACGTTAAGCTTATTGCAGAGGCTGTGCGAGCATGAAGGATATAGATTCTGTCGTTTGGATGGCACCACGCCCACGGCTAAACGGCAGGAGATTGTTGAACACTTCAACAGCTCGTACGCACAAGAGAGTAAGTAAAAAACAGATAGACTAAAACGAAAAGTCAAAGGTACTCACTTTTTATTTGGATTAGATTCATAAACTGTTACTCTACCTTTTATACATACCATTGTCTTTATCTAGAGACGAATTGCAGGCGTGGATTGTGTTTAAGTAAAATAGTTTCCAGTTGCACCAGAAGACTGGCGATAGACTTAACATAATAATACATCAGACTCTCACAACTAGACCAAACGTCTACATGTTTATGACATTAACACCATACAGTTAAATAAAAAACTAGAGTGCGCGGCTGCGCGCTTCGTAGTATGCACGCCGGCTGGCGTTACATCTTTCATGGTGTAACTTTGTACAGTTTGCAGGCGCACTAGAGTCAACATACCGTACTGGGATGTTACTCGGTGAACTCCGCGCAATATGCGTGACGCAACTGGCGACACAATGTGTGGAACACTCGTATTTTATGCACAGTGCTGCACACACGAACTGGGGTAAGAATATGTACGCACAATTTGAAACGGGACGTGTGCATTTGTCCTAATTGGTTGTTTTTTTTAGGCAATGGCGCTGGCCATGGTTGAGTGTATCACGCACAGATCGGATCGCACACTCTAGTTTTTTATTAACTCTATGCATTAACGCACACTACCTTTCATTGTCAAATCACCCTTGCAAATACCTTTGAAACTTAAATATTGTGTACTAATTATGACTATTCCAAGTATACATGTAAATACAAAATTAGAGCAACACAGTTATTAGCAATAGCAGTTCGAGTTAATATTAAGTTAAGACTCAGAATTATGAACGGGTTGGTGTGTGCTTCTTTGATAGCTGTCTTTCTGCTGAGTTCTAAAGCTGGCGGTGTGGGCCTGAATCTGATTGGTGCATCCAGGTTGCTGCTCTATGACATCGACTGGAATCCGGCCAATGACTTACAAGTATGCAAATTACAATAAATGATCATTGCAAATCATTCATCAGAGCTGTTCCATCACTTTGCTGGTTACCAGCCTAATTTTCATGCAGCCTTTAAATTGCGTTTTGGCTGGTGCCAGGCTCTTTTGCTATTAAAGTAATAAGTAGGATTTGAAGCTTTGCATGGTGGAAGTCACGTGATGCGGAAAGGTTTGCGGAGTCACCATGTGTAAACTCTTTTGTAGAAGTGTGGTTCTGAAAAGAATCGGTGATAAATTGGATCTGGACGTTCCGGCCAGTTTACTCTGGCCGCCAACACACTCTCCTGAGGATGGCCAGAGTACACTGGCCGGAACGTCCAGATCCAACTTCTCATTGGTTCTTTTCAGAACCACACTTCTATAAAAGAGTTTACACATGGTGTCTCCGCAAACCTTTTTGTATCATTAAAGTAATGTTTTATGCATTGGCATGCAGTGCCATAAAAGTCGGCCTTTCATCTTGGCAGATTAACATGCTTTATGCTTTGCCGTAGATATGTTTGCCAGTATATAATTTGTTTTTCTGTTGGATCACAGGCAATGGCTAGAGTTTGGCGGGACGGGCAGAAGAAGCAGGTGCACATCTACAGACTCCTCACCACCGTAAGTCACCCACCCCCAAGAGAACGCAAAGCAAAGATCTCAGTGAAGTGGGCAGCTTCCTTGTAAAACATGTAAAATTCAAGCCTGGATTTTAACGGAGGCCACGGCCTTCGTTGCACTGGTTCTTGGCCTTGTTGCCCCTTCAAATGAAGAGTTCATTTGCAAAAACAGATATTAGTCCTTTGTTAAAAATTTACATTATCATCACGGATGCTTCTATTTTTTTTATTGAAGGATGCACCAATACATTCTTTTTTGTCATTTTCTGTACTTTGATAAATTTGCAATAAATTAATAAGTTTTATATGATCAAATGTACCCGGTTTCCATTGATACTTAAATGTATTAAAGCATGACTAAGTTAATTTTTCCTAAATGGAGTTATCTGTTTTTGCAAATGAACTCTTCACATGTTTTCATAGACATTATGATTTTCCAATGGAAGTGCCCCTTGCAATGGAAAAGTGGCCTTGCCCCTTTCAGAACCAAATTCAAGGCCTGTGGTCAATTTCTGTTTTGTTTTCAATGGAGGTAGTAGACCTGGGGTTCATTTCACGAAGCCAGGATCCATCGTAACTCGAGTTAAGAAGGATAACCCATCGTATCCTACGTAGGACTGCAGTGCATCATAAGTCCCACGATTAATAGTTAGTATAAACGATGAGTTTGGTGAAATTGACCCCAGATGTTTTATGCTCAAATATACAATTTCTTTCTGATTATCTTGATGGGCAACAAATATTACATGGTAAATGGCAGATCAAGGGGATTCTTAACCTTTGTTCATGTCGCTTGTCATCTCAACCCTTCCCCCTTCTCAAACAATATTGTGTAACAATTTTGAAATCCTTTGTCAGTCGTGTATCCTTCTTTGTTT
The DNA here is from genome assembly GCA_963971285.1 of Astropecten irregularis. Taxonomy (NCBI): domain Eukaryota; kingdom Metazoa; phylum Echinodermata; class Asteroidea; order Paxillosida; family Astropectinidae; genus Astropecten; species Astropecten irregularis. Next base: position 16,598,146 of record OZ020247.1, read on the forward strand.
CACTGGTAAACACAACTTGATTGTCAAGTGTTTCACATGTGTGCATAATTAACCGATGCATTTGAATGATGTTACTCAACAGGGTACCATTGAGGAGAAAGTATATCAGAGGCAGATCAGCAAGCAGGGTCTCAGTGGAGCCGTGGTTGATGCTAAGAGCCAAGGACATGTTAAATTCTCCCTGGAAGATCTGAAGGTAAGGTTGCTCCTGTCCAATCATTGATTCAAATCCAAGAGCTTGCTTGATTGTGTTTTTAGTGTGAGTAACACCCACAACACCCCTTGGATCACTTTCACCAAACTCATCGTAGGAGTTATGATGCATTGCAGCCCTACGTAAAATATGATGGGTTATTATATCCTTCGTAACTCAAGTTATGATTGATCGTAAGGCTTTGTGAAATCGACCCTTCTCTTTTTTGTTGACAGGATCTGTTCACGCTGCATGAGGGCACATCATGCATCACTCACGACATGATGGCCTGTGCCTGCCACAGTGGTCAGCCAGTACAAGGAGCACCGCAGCCGCAAACTGTAGCTCAAAGATCTTGCCAGCTGGGTATCAAGACCAGCAAGGACAAGAAGGTAGGCAATCCAGCAGCAAGTATCTTAACAATCATAATCACTTTGATTCCACGTTTGTGGATTTTAAAGAGACAGTCATCTTCTATTCTAGTCATCTTCTGTTTGCATTTTTTTTATTTTTGTTTTTGTCTCTACGTCATTGAAAGGTACAGGACAGGATTGGTAACATACACAAACAAAAATTTTCACAGATTTACGTATAACTTTCAGGGTATGAAGATGGTGCTGGTAGAAACAAACCGTTAAAATATTTCCGCCTAAAATAGTATATTTATCCAGAAATTAGTAAAACAACGACCGAAAACAGTTTTGGTCTCGGGATAAGATCAAAACCATTCTTTATATTCTATAAGAAACATTGAGTCAAGTTTGCTCTATTTTCTTTTGACTCGGATGTTGAATTGAGCTCAAATTTTCACAGCCTGTGTGTTATTTTATGTACATGTTGGATCAGACAAACTGCTGTTCTGAAAATGATTCTGTCCAACAAAATTGAAAGTTCAGACTCTCTTACATTTCAGACGATTGCATTTTACTTATTTATTTTTCCTTTTTGGTTTGATGTAGAATTTGTCTATGAACCAACTCATGGAGTGGAAGCATTTTTCAGGACCACTTGATGAAACATTCCAGGTAAAGAAAATTACAAAACTGTACAGATCTGTATACATCAAAAAAGGGAATTGCTTTCTGTTTAAAGCCCCTGCTATGTACAATACATTACACGTAGACCACAGGTATGAATCATGCACTTTTGAACTGCCTGTGAATTGTGCTTGTAGGTATTTTAAAGTTCCAAATATATCCTGCGATTTGAAGCTTGAGGATGGGCAAATACAAACAGGCAATTTTATTGTTAATACTATAAATTGAGAAGTAATTCCCAGGCTGTAGCTGCAAGTTTGATATCAATGGAATTAAAGAGCATGTACAACATTGGTAACAAACCCAAACAGAAATGTTCACAGATTTACGTATAACTTTAAAGACGGTAATGGTAGAAACATTCTGTGAAAATTGTTCTGCCTGAAATGCTGTATTTATCAAGAAAAGAGTAAAACCAAACACCAAAACATTTGTTATTTTGGGAAGATCAAAAATGAGACAGCTATTTCCACCCAATTTGGTGTAACAACTGAACAATTGCAACAGTTTTTCATGGTTTTCTACTGTTTCCAATGGTCAATTGAGCTGAACATTTCACAGGTTTATATTTATTCCATGAAAAATCAAATTATGAGCAGTCTGCAGCTGCCCAGTGTCACTATCACCAATGTTGTACTTGCCTTTTTAATAATAGAAGATCTAGCTCTTACTTGATCAGCAGTACTATTACGGAGTACGGACATTGAAGGATATTTTGGACCAAATCAATTTGATTGTTTTGTTCTTATTTATGCAGGACAAGCATCTGCTCAGTGCCGGAGACCAGATCACGTTTGTATTTCAGAACAAGACCAACGAGAGATCCAGCAATATCTAGCAGTGATGTCCGTTTATTCGGGCAGCTCACTTCATAAACATGTTGCTCAAGCCCGGTGAATGTCAAAAAGTCTATTTTGATTTGGTTTCGCTGTATTTTCATAGCAGTGATAGCTGTTTAAAAAAATTATGCCAATGAAATACCAGACAAAAATTTCATTCAAATACGGTATGTAATTACTGGAAATGTGTAAAATCCATTTACAAATGTACAAGGAATAATAAAAAAATAATTATTAAATTCAAAATTGTGTGTAATGATACCATGAACAGGCACGTCTGTAATTTGAATGCTTTTTCTGCAGTTTGAAGACCTCGTTTTCAGATTCTGGTTAAAACGTTGCTTCAGACGGTACAGGACCTTCCTACCTGTGAAATACCAGACATTTTGTGGTTCTGCAGAGTGTCGGTTTTCTCTGTTCCAGTAGTTCTTTGGTGATAATCCCCTTGGAGACTTGAGGTTGGTGCATCATCATTCTGTGCTATGGCAGAGGAGGTTGTTGCGGATGATGGCATCCACCGTCTTGGTTGGGAGGCCGTTCACATTTCTCAGGTCCTCAATCTGAGCAGTTGGGGCATGAAGTAGATACTGAAGCTCAGTCCTATGGCTTATTCACTATATGCATGACCCATTGTCAATTTAACCTATCTTTATTGATGGATGGGAAATCATGATGTAATCTTGTGTCTTGCATTGAGAATCCAGGACAAGCATGGTCACAAAGACTGGTTTTGCATGCCTGTTATAACAGGTTCCTGTGTCTTACGTACAGTGTTGGGCTTACACCGTGGGACTGAGTAGAATTTGAAGCTCTGCATGTCTGAAAAGAACCGTCTGAGAACTTGTCTCGATGTTCTGGCTAGTATACTCTGGCTGTCCTTAGGAGAGAGTGTTTCTTACCATGGGACTGGTTTTGGGCAAGAAAGGAAGGAAATTTAAGCTGTGCCTAAAACGGGCTTCCAGAGCTACATGTACGGCTAGGTCTGTTGTCTAGGTGTCGCCGTGTATTTCCAATGGAGCGAAGACACATAGTGCTAGCTTTAGCCTTAAATTTCATTTAAGTCTATTTCCAGGTCTAGGACAGCAGCACAAAGGGGGAAATGTCGCACTAACCTTGGTAAATTCTCCAAACATCTGTCTCCAGCTGAGAATGAGTTGGGCCCTCTTCTCCCCGACACTCTGCAGTGACTTGAGTTGCTTGACCGTGCCGGTGTTCAGTAGATGTATGATCTTGGCAGCTGGGAACAACCACCAGAAAACACTCAAATCAAGATTTCTACTGAAATTGCGTATCTCTTTCGTGTACCAATTACAGCCAATTTGTTTTTCTCGGAGGGCAGTTAATTGTTTACTGTCTTGCAAGAGATCATGGGCCTAGAACTTACCATGTTTGGCTTGCAGCTCTGGGTTCGGCTGAAGCAGATGTCCAGCGTTTTCCTTCAGATCATCATCACTGTCATTCGATGACTTCATTTTCATGAAGCGGACCTCGGGAGCACGATCTCTCTTCTCCTTTGGCTTTGTGGGGGGAGGCTCGCATCTGTTTGGCTGCGAGGACACTGAAATGAAAAAGAACAACATCAAATTTGGTGATAAAAAAGTGGTAAATACAAAGTATTAGGTAGCAATCAAGTTTCAGTATGTTAGCTGCTGACTATGACATGAGTACCCTCCTGGTAATGGGCGTTCAAGATTCTGCCACTTGTATTTATAAACGAGTACTGCTTCTCAGGTTGCAGCATTGCTGATGCTGCATGTATTTCAAATGATCCTTGGGATATAGGGGTATGCGAGTGGTTTCATGGCTGCCAAACGAAGAAATACAATTGACTATTAGGGACATCACCAACATAGGTTTGGATAGCTCAGTTGGTAAGAGTGCTGGTATGGTATTCCAGAGGTCGCTGGTTCGAATCCAGCTCCATGTTCTCTTTTCAATGACTTAAACATATAAGGTTTACCTTTCAAGGGTTTGACAACAGCTCTGGGTAAGGTGACTGTGCCTGTCGCATCACTGCTGAGAGGCCTACTTGCTCCTGGTCCTGATGAATTCTGGCGGGGAAATTGTGGCCGGGATGTGTTTCCATTCTTTGCCAGAGTTTGATGGAATTTACTGTTTTGTCTCTGCATCTATCAGAGGGATGGACAAAATCATGGCAATTTTCAATTTTCATTCACCAGGGGAAGAATAAATTGATAATACCGTCACTATTACCCTCAAACTTGCATAACTGGTCAACTTCATGAAATTGAATCAGCATTACACAACACACTCGAAGTTTATAATGCAGCACTTTCAAGACTTGAAACTCTTTCCAAATCTATGAAAGAATAGCTTCACAAAAATCAGAGTAAAGTTGATCTTTAGATTAAAAAAAAAAAAAACATACCTCGGACAGCTGCTTGGTGCTCTGCTTCAGCTGCTGCAGGATCTGATGGTTCTGCTGATCACGTGACCGACTTGACTGCTCCTGATTGGTCGATGGGTTGAGCCGGGTCAGGATGTTTGTCTCCAGGGACTGTAGTCTCTGTCTCATGCTCTCCTCAAAGTTGGCCTGGCGCCGCAGCAGCGGGCTGGAGGTGGATGGGGAAATTGCAAAAGACCTACTTGAGGTCTGCGTTCTATGCTGATGCCATGCCCAATCATGTCCAAAGCCCATCTCACTCATGCCCTCCTTGCTACCCCGCATAATGTTTATAACAAGACCTGTTTTCCTTTGTGACCATGGGTCAATTCAACAGACATCCTAAGGACAACAATTTGCTGAGCATGCCTTGTATAACTACAACCAGCCATAATGCTTTGCCTTTTTCATGTTAATCTCAAGCAGGACACGTCAGGAGGAACTTTGACAAACGGTCTTCTTTCCATAAGCAAGACTGAGTGAATTTCCATGAGATCGACCCAAAGTCTGATCGATAGACCCCACACTTACCTGAGGAAAGGTGCATTTTCCTGTGCTTTTTTGCCTGTGCTTTCGTTTGGTCCCTTTCTGGCTCTTTTCGCCTGCGGTCTTGATTCACTTTCACCGGAGTCACCGGAACTGCTGGATCTCTTCACTGGCAGCTGAACGTTGGGTCTCTCTGCGAGTGAAGCATGAAACCAGAGTATCAACCCTCAAATACTTCACTGTGTGTGGCAGTGTAACAGTAAAATCCATGACAAACTTGTGAAGCCCACACAAACCTTTTGATGTAATGAGTTCCATCTAACGTGCTGAAATAGATTGTTAAGAGCCCACTGAAATAATTTTACAGCGGTACCAATTCCTCTGTTGACTTGCTCCTAGCTGACATCATCACCTGTGACAAGATGCAAGACTGATCATTCTTCAGTTTGCCTGCACGTCAATCAGTACAGGTGAAGTCAAGCACTCAAACAAGATAAACTGATCCAAACTTACCGACTGTCTCCCTCGTGAATGGCCGGTTGACGATCTGTTTGGACTTGGAGGCAAAGTTGAGCGTCGTGTAGGTTTCCATGTAGCTGGACTCCTCCGGGGCGATGTTGGTGATCATGCAGGCGTGGGAGCTTCCTCCCAGGGAGTCCTGGAGTAGGCGGGTCAGTTTACTGTCTCTGTACGGGATGCGACTCTAGAAAGGAAAAGAGAATCAGGCCTTGAATTTGGTTCTGAAAGGGGCAAGGCCACTTTTCCATTGCAAGGGATACTTCCATTGGAAAATCATAATATCTATGGACAGGGGGCACCAAGGTCAAGAACCAGGGCAACGAAGGCCATGACCTCCGTGGCCTCCGTTAAATTCAAGGCTTGGAGAATCCCACACAGGTGTATGGTGCTGAACGTCAAGAATGTCATAAGCAGTAGGTCCTATATCAAAGCGACATAACTGTACCAGAAGTCAAATTGCTTATCTAGACTCGTTGGAGTGGAAAACAACATGCATACAGGACATAAGCTCTTGCTAGTAACAGTCAATGACAGTTGAAGCTCCAATGAAATGCTCTCACCAGGTTCTGATTGAGTGCATCCACCACCTGACCAAGGACAAACAAAGATGTGTTGATGGCACCACTCTCCTTCAATCTGAAAATCAAAAATAAAGTTGTCTGTTTACTACTTCAAAATAAAGACTTGTAAAAGTGTGCTAATGGAAAAGAGTGGCATTCTGACTTTCCAGTGGAAACAAAAGATAGCCATGCTCGGAGAACTAACTTTTGGGCAAAACAAAACTTTTAATGAAATGATGGAAACCAGAAACAAAGCATGCACGCACCTGATTCCTTGGTTGCCTGTTCGTTTGTTGTTCTCGCTACCAGCAAGATCGATCAAGTAGGCCTTGCCTATCTGCTTCTTGTACGGAGGCACCAGCTGTTGTTTAACCACCTGGGAAGGAGATTGTGCAAAATAGCATTTGCGTACATTATACATACAACAATGGATGGATACTATCTGGTTAGCAAATGAGGTTTGCTCGAGAACATTGATGGCATGGGTTAGATATGACAACACGCTGCCGCGGCGCGGTGCATGCTTCCACTGACTGATTGATTGAAATATAACAAGTCCTCATGGAAATGGAGACTTTCAAGATGTGAGATATTGAGTACTAGACACTTACCTTGAGCAAGAGTATTGAGTGGCTTCTACTTGATCTGCTGTTGAGCTTGGTAGCTGCCGTGGTTCTGAAACATAATGTTTGGAATGAACATCAAAGCGTGCCCTTTGGAGTCAATCTGTCAAACTTTATTAATGAAATGTTTTAGGTTCTTTTCAATAAAATGACGAGGAAATTCCATTTCAAGTTTGGAGTTTGGACAGACTGTGAATTGCTAATTGTGTGTACAGGGCATAAAATGTTTAAGGTGTTCAAAAGATACATACAAGTAGACACCCCAGTCTAGCAAAAAAACCTGCGCACAAACCAGGGAAGACAACTTTGTACAAAAAAAAAAAAAAACACAGGTTTAGGTACCGGGTAATAGCTTTCTACGGATGCATTTTGTACCTGTTCTTACTGGCTGGCGTAAACAGTTCATGGAACTGCTCCAGGGAGGTAATGTCCTTCTCGGCTAGGTTAGGGATGAAGATGGTGCGGTCGCGGTCCTCTCTGATGGGTAGGTCTTGACCCTTGACCTCCAGCAGGTCGTACACCTATTGGGAGAAATCGTTGAGGATGTTACCTTAAGAAATTTGACACAAAGATTTCTCAATGGCAATGCCATACACTGTACAAGGAATGTGTGACCCATACGCACCATGGAATACGAAGCTCACCTTGGGAATTGTGATAAGAAGGGATCCCCAAAACACAATTGATTATTTTACCTTTTAAATAGCTTCCACTCCTTAAAAATGATACTTCTGACTTTCAGCAAATGTTCCTGGGTCCTTAAAGCCTAGATTGAAGAAATTTGTGCAACATTTCAGTGTTAAAATGCAATTTTCTTACGCGCTTCTTGCAAACTTGAAAACAGCCTGTCTGATCGCGTGAGGCCATTTTGTCTGGTCCGGTTAGTCTAGTGCCCAGACCCAATAGATCAAGAGTGTTCAAAATGTCAGAGTAGAAACCAGACTATTCTCGTCTGCGGCTGTCCGTATGTCTGTGAAATGTTACATCTTTGTTACCGTTTTGAACCCCACAATTTCCCTCAAAAATCAAAGCCCTGCCCTCTTTCCACAAAATTAACCTTGCTAATAATGTAGAAGAGGACACAAGGAAAATATATTGAATATATCCTTTTGAAAAGTTACTTACCTAATAGGTAAGTAACTTTTCAAAAAATGTAGTTTTCCTTTCTTTTATAGTTTTGGGACCAGTCTTATCACAATCCCCCTCACCTTTTCCTGGTATATTTCCAGGTAGGAAAAACTGAGAGTGTAGCTCCAATGGGAATCTTTTCCGTTCTTTTTGATCATCTGGAAAAGTCCATCCACCACTCTGGGAATAATGCCAGGATTTTCCGCTGTGCCCAACATCGTGTAGGTTTTACCTGCAAAGAAGAAACATTGTTTTTGGTTTAGATTTGAGATTTTACTTGAAGGATGATCATGTTATTAATATTAAAATCTTTCTCTTTTTAGAAAATAAAAGTAAAAAACTGAGCTCTGCAAACTGCTCATCAGCCAAAACAATGACCTGAAATTTATAAAATGCTTGCAGTATGGTAGGAGGCCTGATGTTTTTCGATCCTAGCAGGATCGAAATACATCAGGCCCTCCTTACGCCACTTGAGCATCTTTTAGAAAATGAGAATTTGGGGTAAAAATACCTTTGAAGCAGGGAGAGTCCTAATAAATAGTCGCGCTATAAAATTATCATTTATAATTTTCTTTTCTCAATAACATTACCCGCGCCAGTCGGTCCATAGGCAAAGATGCTAGCATTCTGCCCCTCCAACGTTTTGACAATCAACGGCTTGACGCACGTATCGTAGACGTCACGCTGTCTCGACGAACCATCCAGGAAAGCATCAAATTTGTATTTCAATGTCTGGCTACAATCCCGCCAGTTCCAGATCTCTACTGAGGTCGTATCTAGGCCCCTAACACACAACTTCTTGTCCTTCTCGTCGTCTGTCTTGTTGAGGGCAGGACGGAGACGCACTGCTACTTTGATTCGTGTGGCTACACCATCACCACCCATGTTGTTACTTGGCATCTTTGAAGAATTGGCCTACAGGCTACATTATTATTATACATAAAAATTTGAAATGTAAGCACATAGTGACATACATACATGTATCACTTCTACTTTCTAGATTTAGAAAGCTACTCAGAACAAGAAGAGGAGCCTTCTTAATCTAGACAGGGGTTACTGAGGTTTAGTAAGAGTAAGCGGGTAAGAAAATTGTATTTTTACTCTGAATTATTGTCTAAACTAGTTGCGATGATCGTAACCCTAGGTCTGACGTGGGGACAGGGACCTTAGGGTTACGAAGAAGTTCATTCAAACATTGGAGAAAAACTTTTTGGCCAACTCCTGAAGTACGTTTCCACTTAGTTTTCCACTTTCCAAAATCCAAACACAAAATCTGACTACATGGATCTGATCGGTACTTATCAATGAGTCATATAAAACCACTTAGAATATCGAAAGATTATTTTATGCAGAAAAAATGACCCAAAACTTACCGAAGGTGTCGAGATTCCCTCCGTTTGCCCTCAGTCGGCCATTTTGAATAGTGCGCAGTGTGCCATCTCGACCAAATACGTCACGTGAAATGCCGTTTTGGCTGTTCCACCTTTCAAACTCAACCTCGCAGCCCTATGGAGGGTGTTCCCAGAATAACACGTGCGCTGTGCATTGTGATGTGATGAACCGTGTACGTGTACGTGACACGCATATCGCATACAGTATGGAGGAGGTTTTTTTTTAAGTTCGCATTTTTTGTCCATGTCAAGCTGCTGCTGATACCTGAAGGAAATTGCTAAGATTTTCAAATGATTTCCTTCATGAATTGTCCCACAAACAGACAAAATGTTAGCAAGTCACAAACTCGGCGCCGACCCAATCGATCCATGATAAAACAGAAATAAAAAGGTCATCCACCTCATCACAGATCGCGCATAGTGGTCGGAATTAACAGTGGACTGAAAAATATATCCGGTCATCAATTACACCAAAAATGCTCTACCCGGTAGGACAGTGAGGATATATTCCTAAAAAATATCACCGGAATATTCCATCGGAAAACCACCATTTCTTACTACAAATCTGTACCGAGCCGGCCGGCTGTGGGCCACCGTCCGTATACGGTAACGAACCCGGCCGCGTTCCAAAAAGGTACCGACCGAGCGCAACATACATTTCAAGCCCACGGCGAAACTCTGTACCGAGCCGGCCGGCCGTGAGCCGCCGTCCGTAACGGTGGAACGAACCCGGCCGCGATCCAAAAACTGAGGTAGGCCTTCCGGGCCGACCGCGCGCAAGCCCACGGCACGTGTATGTAAATGTACTGATTGAGACTTTCGCTGGTGCACGTACACAATGTACGTTAACTACGTTTGCTTTGAAACTGTGGCTATTACGCACGCGGATACCAGGCTGTATTTCTCTGCGGTGTGATGTGGGCAATGTTTTTACGTCTTTGATTTTATAATGCGATCGTCGGTCGGTTTCGGAAGGATTTCACGATATTTTTTTTTAGATTAAGTAATTATGAAAAGAGTGTTTCTACTTGGCCAATAATTGAACAAAATAACTGAGTGAAATTTAAGTTAGATTTATAAGCTGATCAGCCTGCGATTTACGGTACTTTGGAAGGACGTTCGATCAGAATATTTTTATTTAGATGTCGGAAAACAAATCACGCCATATACATTTTTCTTCACCTGTCATATCAGAAGAGCGGCGGAAAATAAACTTAATTCGTCAGTTTCGACACACGTATTGGGTGTTTTGACAAGGGTCTGGTCAATTCAATAACCTGTGATTTATTTAACCCAATACACCGAAGCATGTGCGGCGCGCGGCGGCCGTTGGACACGCTCACACCATGGAGCTAGCTCCATGCTCACACACAGTATGCGATATGCCGTGTATAGCACTGTACAGCGCACGTGAAACGAGCACTCCATAGGGCTGCGAGTTTGAGGGTGCAGACCAGTAAATAAATTCCCATAGGCTCCCACGCAAAATGGCCAATTTCAAAAAAATATTAAAAATACTCAGAAGTTTCTGAGGCAATCGACCAATACGGCAAAATAAAGGTGAAAACTTAAATTTTCATTTTCTTTTCAATTTCCTATAGGTTAACCGATGACTTTTTCCGAAAAGTACATTCAAAGAAAAGTACCCCTAAAACGGCCGAATTGACCGGTGCCAGACCAAAAATAGTACCCCTCCACTACAGGGCAAAAATAGAGCGAATTTATGGCCTGATTTCATCCAAACGGCTCAAAGGTGAAAGTCCAAACTCTGGTGATCGGGTTCCATCCATTTTGTCTACAAGACTTACCACGTAGGGCTCACCAGACGCTTTAAGAGAAAAGATTTTGAGGGTATACAAAAAATTAATGAGCTCCGCGGACCGATTTGGGCCTATTTACTGGTCTGCACCCTTTATAGTGCATAAAGTATTTTATTTTCTTATAAAACCACCCTTAAGACAAAGGGAAGTGGTCACTGACCATGAATCTGCAAAAAAAATTGAACAAAATTGAACCCTTTTCGAAATACAGGCCAATCTTGGAGGAGGGGCGGCCATTTTGTTTATGCAGTTTTAGCACGGTATCCATTATGTAATGCATCCATGGATCGATATGTGCATCGCAGTTCCTTTTTGAATATTACAAGTCTTCAAAGTAAGCAAGGAGCAATCGTTGAATGCTTCAAGATTGTTGAGTTCACAGCCAGGGGTTGTGACGGGTGGCCAGGGCTATGCGACAATTTATTTCGGGGGGGGGGGGGGACAAGAAGGCTAACAAGAATTGGTCCAGCAAGTGGACTCTACTAGCTAGGGTTAGGCTCGCTAGGGTTAGGTTCGCTAGGGTTAGGTTCGCTAGGGTTAGGGCAACTAGGGTTAGGGCAACTAGGGTTGGACTATTTTTGAGGACTCTTCGCATCTTGTTTGCAAGACTGATGTTTTTATAAAAAAAAATCCCCGGTTTTGGGGATAGTTGACTGACTTGGGGGTCAAAGAAAAGGTGTTTGATAAAGCAAACGCGCAACAATATCACTGGCCAAAAGTTGCTACCCTCGTCACGGGTAACCCTCTTTGCTATGCTCTCTGTCTTTGCATGAATATAAAGAACTTCACTAAAAAGGCTGAAAAACAAGCACAAACAAATGAAAATCCTAACCCATATTTGTTTTGCCGAAATAATTCAAGCTCAGTCCACTCCAAAGCGAAAATACAGTTATTTACGCAGGGGAATCCCCAAGCATTTACACGCACGCGCGTTGACTATGGCAAACATGGCCGCCGTATGCTTTATTTCGGAAAAATCTAATTTATGGTAATTTTAATGGATTTAAAAGGAAACTAATAGTTGAAAACGACATGTCAGATAGTGCAAAAGTTGTGTCCGTCAATATTTTCTGCCTACAGTTCACTTTAGCGACATTTAAAGGGCAAAATTGCAACGGCATGCCGCCATCTTGGATTTCACTATATAGGGTGCAGACCAGTAAATAAATTCCCATAGGCTCCCACGCAAAATGGCCAATTTCAAAAAAATATTAAAAATACTCAGAAGTTTCTGAGGCAATCGACCAATACGGCAAAATAAAGGTGAAAACTTAAATTTTCATTTTCTTTTCAATTTCCTATAGGTTAACCGATGACTTTTTCCGAAAAGTACATTCAAAGAAAAGTACCCCTAAAACGGCCGAATTGACCGGTGCCAGACCAAAAATAGTACCCCTCCACTACAGGGCAAAAATAGAGCGAATTTATGGCCTGATTTCATCCAAACGGCTCAAAGGTGAAAGTCCAAACTCTGGTGATCGGGTTCCATCCATTTTGTCTACAAGACTTACCACGTAGGGCTCACCAGACGCTTTAAGAGAAAAGATTTTGAGGGTATACAAAAAATTAATGAGCTCCGCGGACCGATTTGGGCCTATTTACTGGTCTGCACCCTTTATAGTGCATAAAGTATTTTATTTTCTTATAAAACCACCCTTAAGACAAAGGGAAGTGGTCACTGACCATGAATCTGCAAAAAAAATTGAACAAAATTGAACCCTTTTCGAAATACAGGCCAATCTTGGAGGAGGGGCGGCCATTTTGTTTATGCAGTTTTAGCACGGTATCCATTATGTAATGCATCCATGGATCGATATGTGCATCGCAGTTCCTTTTTGAATATTACAAGTCTTCAAAGTAAGCAAGGAGCAATCGTTGAATGCTTCAAGATTGTTGAGTTCACAGCCAGGGGTTGTGACGGGTGGCCAGGGCTATGCGACAATTTATTTCGGGGGGGGGGGGGACAAGAAGGCTAACAAGAATTGGTCCAGCAAGTGGACTCTACTAGCTAGGGTTAGGCTCGCTAGGGTTAGGTTCGCTAGGGTTAGGTTCGCTAGGGTTAGGGCAACTAGGGTTAGGGCAACTAGGGTTGGACTATTTTTGAGGACTCTTCGCATCTTGTTTGCAAGACTGATGTTTTTATAAAAAAAAATCCCCGGTTTTGGGGATAGTTGACTGACTTGGGGGTCAAAGAAAAGGTGTTTGATAAAGCAAACGCGCAACAATATCACTGGCCAAAAGTTGCTACCCTCGTCACGGGTAACCCTCTTTGCTATGCTCTCTGTCTTTGCATGAATATAAAGAACTTCACTAAAAAGGCTGAAAAACAAGCACAAACAAATGAAAATCCTAACCCATATTTGTTTTGCCGAAATAATTCAAGCTCAGTCCACTCCAAAGCGAAAATACAGTTATTTACGCAGGGGAATCCCCAAGCATTTACACGCACGCGCGTTGACTATGGCAAACATGGCCGCCGTATGCTTTATTTCGGAAAAATCTAATTTATGGTAATTTTAATGGATTTAAAAGGAAACTAATAGTTGAAAACGACATGTCAGATAGTGCAAAAGTTGTGTCCGTCAATATTTTCTGCCTACAGTTCACTTTAGCGACATTTAAAGGGCAAAATTGCAACGGCATGCCGCCATCTTGGATTTCACTATATAGGGTGCAGACCAGTAAATAAATTCCCATAGGCTCCCACGCAAAATGGCCAATTTCAAAAAAATATTAAAAATACTCAGAAGTTTCTGAGGCAATCGACCAATACGGCAAAATAAAGGTGAAAACTTAAATTTTCATTTTCTTTTCAATTTCCTATAGGTTAACCGATGACTTTTTCCGAAAAGTACATTCAAAGAAAAGTACCCCTAAAACGGCCGAATTGACCGGTGCCAGACCAAAAATAGTACCCCTCCACTACAGGGCAAAAATAGAGCGAATTTATGGCCTGATTTCATCCAAACGGCTCAAAGGTGAAAGTCCAAACTCTGGTGATCGGGTTCCATCCATTTTGTCTACAAGACTTACCACGTAGGGCTCACCAGACGCTTTAAGAGAAAAGATTTTGAGGGTATACAAAAAATTAATGAGCTCCGCGGACCGATTTGGGCCTATTTACTGGTCTGCACCCTTTATAGTGCATAAAGTATTTTATTTTCTTATAAAACCACCCTTAAGACAAAGGGAAGTGGTCACTGACCATGAATCTGCAAAAAAAATTGAACAAAATTGAACCCTTTTCGAAATACAGGCCAATCTTGGAGGAGGGGCGGCCATTTTGTTTATGCAGTTTTAGCACGGTATCCATTATGTAATGCATCCATGGATCGATATGTGCATCGCAGTTCCTTTTTGAATATTACAAGTCTTCAAAGTAAGCAAGGAGCAATCGTTGAATGCTTCAAGATTGTTGAGTTCACAGCCAGGGGTTGTGACGGGTGGCCAGGGCTATGCGACAATTTATTTCGGGGGGGGGGGGGGACAAGAAGGCTAACAAGAATTGGTCCAGCAAGTGGACTCTACTAGCTAGGGTTAGGCTCGCTAGGGTTAGGTTCGCTAGGGTTAGGTTCGCTAGGGTTAGGGCAACTAGGGTTAGGGCAACTAGGGTTGGACTATTTTTGAGGACTCTTCGCATCTTGTTTGCAAGACTGATGTTTTTATAAAAAAAAATCCCCGGTTTTGGGGATAGTTGACTGACTTGGGGGTCAAAGAAAAGGTGTTTGATAAAGCAAACGCGCAACAATATCACTGGCCAAAAGTTGCTACCCTCGTCACGGGTAACCCTCTTTGCTATGCTCTCTGTCTTTGCATGAATATAAAGAACTTCACTAAAAAGGCTGAAAAACAAGCACAAACAAATGAAAATCCTAACCCATATTTGTTTTGCCGAAATAATTCAAGCTCAGTCCACTCCAAAGCGAAAATACAGTTATTTACGCAGGGGAATCCCCAAGCATTTACACGCACGCGCGTTGACTATGGCAAACATGGCCGCCGTATGCTTTATTTCGGAAAAATCTAATTTATGGTAATTTTAATGGATTTAAAAGGAAACTAATAGTTGAAAACGACATGTCAGATAGTGCAAAAGTTGTGTCCGTCAATATTTTCTGCCTACAGTTCACTTTAGCGACATTTAAAGGGCAAAATTGCAACGGCATGCCGCCATCTTGGATTTCACTATATAGGGTGCAGACCAGTAAATAAATTCCCATAGGCTCCCACGCAAAATGGCCAATTTCAAAAAAATATTAAAAATACTCAGAAGTTTCTGAGGCAATCGACCAATACGGCAAAATAAAGGTGAAAACTTAAATTTTCATTTTCTTTTCAATTTCCTATAGGTTAACCGATGACTTTTTCCGAAAAGTACATTCAAAGAAAAGTACCCCTAAAACGGCCGAATTGACCGGTGCCAGACCAAAAATAGTACCCCTCCACTACAGGGCAAAAATAGAGCGAATTTATGGCCTGATTTCATCCAAACGGCTCAAAGGTGAAAGTCCAAACTCTGGTGATCGGGTTCCATCCATTTTGTCTACAAGACTTACCACGTAGGGCTCACCAGACGCTTTAAGAGAAAAGATTTTGAGGGTATACAAAAAATTAATGAGCTCCGCGGACCGATTTGGGCCTATTTACTGGTCTGCACCCTTTATAGTGCATAAAGTATTTTATTTTCTTATAAAACCACCCTTAAGACAAAGGGAAGTGGTCACTGACCATGAATCTGCAAAAAAAATTGAACAAAATTGAACCCTTTTCGAAATACAGGCCAATCTTGGAGGAGGGGCGGCCATTTTGTTTATGCAGTTTTAGCACGGTATCCATTATGTAATGCATCCATGGATCGATATGTGCATCGCAGTTCCTTTTTGAATATTACAAGTCTTCAAAGTAAGCAAGGAGCAATCGTTGAATGCTTCAAGATTGTTGAGTTCACAGCCAGGGGTTGTGACGGGTGGCCAGGGCTATGCGACAATTTATTTCGGGGGGGGGGGGGGGACAAGAAGGCTAACAAGAATTGGTCCAGCAAGTGGACTCTACTAGCTAGGGTTAGGCTCGCTAGGGTTAGGTTCGCTAGGGTTAGGTTCGCTAGGGTTAGGGCAACTAGGGTTAGGGCAACTAGGGTTGGACTATTTTTGAGGACTCTTCGCATCTTGTTTGCAAGACTGATGTTTTTATAAAAAAAAATCCCCGGTTTTGGGGATAGTTGACTGACTTGGGGGTCAAAGAAAAGGTGTTTGATAAAGCAAACGCGCAACAATATCACTGGCCAAAAGTTGCTACCCTCGTCACGGGTAACCCTCTTTGCTATGCTCTCTGTCTTTGCATGAATATAAAGAACTTCACTAAAAAGGCTGAAAAACAAGCACAAACAAATGAAAATCCTAACCCATATTTGTTTTGCCGAAATAATTCAAGCTCAGTCCACTCCAAAGCGAAAATACAGTTATTTACGCAGGGGAATCCCCAAGCATTTACACGCACGCGCGTTGACTATGGCAAACATGGCCGCCGTATGCTTTATTTCGGAAAAATCTAATTTATGGTAATTTTAATGGATTTAAAAGGAAACTAATAGTTGAAAACGACATGTCAGATAGTGCAAAAGTTGTGTCCGTCAATATTTTCTGCCTACAGTTCACTTTAGCGACATTTAAAGGGCAAAATTGCAACGGCATGCCGCCATCTTGGATTTCACTATATAGGGTGCAGACCAGTAAATAAATTCCCATAGGCTCCCACGCAAAATGGCCAATTTCAAAAAAATATTAAAAATACTCAGAAGTTTCTGAGGCAATCGACCAATACGGCAAAATAAAGGTGAAAACTTAAATTTTCATTTTCTTTTCAATTTCCTATAGGTTAACCGATGACTTTTTCCGAAAAGTACATTCAAAGAAAAGTACCCCTAAAACGGCCGAATTGACCGGTGCCAGACCAAAAATAGTACCCCTCCACTACAGGGCAAAAATAGAGCGAATTTATGGCCTGATTTCATCCAAACGGCTCAAAGGTGAAAGTCCAAACTCTGGTGATCGGGTTCCATCCATTTTGTCTACAAGACTTACCACGTAGGGCTCACCAGACGCTTTAAGAGAAAAGATTTTGAGGGTATACAAAAAATTAATGAGCTCCGCGGACCGATTTGGGCCTATTTACTGGTCTGCACCCTTGAGTTTGAAAGGTGGAACAGCCAAAACGGCATTTCGCATGACGTGATTTGGTCGAGATGGCACACTGCGCACTATTCAAAATGGCCGATTGACGGCGAACGGAGGGAATCTCGACACCTTCGGTAAGTTTTGGGTCATTTTTTCTAAAAAAAAATGATCTTTCGATATTCAAAGTGGTTTTATATGACTCATTGATAAGTACCGATCAGATCCATGTAGTCAGATTTTGTGTTTGGATTTTGGAAAGTGGAAAACTAAGTGGAAACGTACTTCAGGAGTTGGCCAAAAAGTTTTTCTCCAATGTTTGAATGAACTTCTTCGTAACCCTAAGGTCCCTGTCCCCATGTCAGACCTAGGGTTACGATCATCGCAACTATGTCTAAACATGTTCAATGTAACTTTGGTTTCATGAACATTTTGTTTGAAGTTTTGGCAGTTTGGAACAGTAATTACTTAGAAGCTATTATTTTGTGGAAATAAACCTGTTGTACTAAACCTCAATAACCCCCTAGACAGCTAGAAGTAGAGTACAAACCATGGGTAAACAATGATGCATCGATGGGGCAGTATACATATGTACAGTGAGGGACGATAGAAAAAAAAATGGCCTTTAGTAAAATAGCTCTCGATTCTCCATCGAGTGTCCATTGCAATCGCATGCAATGTTTGTGTACAACTTCCACAAAAACAAAGTGATGACCGTGGAATTCTTCTCAAATTAAAACTAAAAAACTAAAAGGATACGGCTTAATAACAACTGGAGCATGAAGGCACATGGAAGAAGGAAGAGAAAAATGCAATCTTACCGTTTTAATGAACGAGAAACTTGCAGAACTTGCCTGCTGAAAAACACCGTCTGTCGAGTACGAAGTCGAGTCAAGTCAAATTTACCACTTTACAATTTTGCCTTGCAAATCCAACCAATCAACGATCAGATTTTCATCTGTGTTTGTTGTGATTCTTAACTCCACGCAATTTATTCTCAAGATGGCGGCTTCCATGGAACTGAATCGGGAACAATGTACGCAGATCTTTACGACGTTTGAAGGATAGAATGCAGTCCGTGGGGGCCCGTTCATTAGGATCATCTGTTATTGTACGTATCAAAGGAATATATGAAAGTGAAATTACAATTTCTTCCATAAAGAAACCAAGTACGTCAATCTTCCAGGTACATTGTAGGCCTACTTTTTTTTGTCGAATTATTAATAATAGTTAATACCATAATTAATTAATTTAATAGGCTAGGTTTGGGTTATTAATTTTTTGTACTCGTACCGTATAGCCTATCATACAGTATGTTATACAGTCTTGACATATCAGACATTGGATGCGTTCGTTTAGCTTCCACGAGTCAACACCAGTCAATTTCATCCGCGCACTCGGTTGTTTCGTGCAGTATTTACCGTTTACGTGACCATTCAAAAGTCAAGGCTGCCCCATGGAAGCTAAATGAACGCACCTTTTCTTGTTTTATGTTTTCCTCCTGTTTCGAGTAATCAGCATTGTCACTGTTTCCTCTTCTTTTTTGCGTATGTACGCATTTATTGTATGTAGGGCGATTGTGGGTTGACGGGATCCCAAAACACATCCATTTTTTTTGCTCTGAACTAACTTCTACTCCTCAAAAATGATACTTTTGAATTTCAGCAAATGTTCCTGGGTCCTTAAAAGCCTAGATTGAAGAAATTTGTTAATTATTTCAGGGTTAAAATTCAATTTTCTTACGCGCTTCTTGTAAACTTTAAAACAGACCGTCTGATCGCGTGAGGCCATTGTCTGGTCTGGTTAGTCTAGTGCCCAGACCCAACAGATCAAGAGTCCTCAAAATGTCAGAGTGGAAACCAGACTATTCTCGTCTGCGGCCGTCCGTGCGGCGGTGAAATGTTACAATCTTGGTTACCGTTTTTACCCCATAATTTCCCTCAAAAATCAAAGCCCTGCCCTCTTTCCAAAAATTTTACCTTGGTAATATAGAGGAGGAGACCAACAAAGTATATCTAGGTAAGTTACTTTTCAAAAAGTAGTTTCCTTTCCTTTATAGTTTTAGGACCCGTCAACCCACAATCCCCGTATGTAGCATAGAAAAGATAAGTTATATAGTGGAGGCAAAATTGTCGACCTAATGAGAGACTTTGGAGAACCAGTCTTCAAGTCAACAGCGCATGCGCACACACGCGCAATACAACGCGCGCATGCTCACAATTGCGCAAGCATGGTCTGCGCGTGCGCTATTGACTCAAGACCGACTCTCCAAAAGTCTCCCATTAGGTCTTGTTGTGATAGTCAACACACACATGTGTATATCATCGCACATATTTATGTGCATCATTGAGCTCGGATGAGCACTGATTTTATTTTTTTTATCTTGTCCATGCTATCTTATTCTCACAGTGCTATACACACACAAACATTGTTGTGTTGCCCTCAAGTGGAAAAATTAAAATTTTGGGTCGGTCGTTCTATTTTTTATTTTATTTTTATTTTGGCAGACTTTCAAACATTTAAGAATAAATACAGGATGTATGGTCACCAGGGCTTATAAATCAACGGTCTTGGGTCGTTTTGAGGAGACACGTTTTTTTACTGCTATATCTTACATTTTCTGTCAGAAAATGGTGAGTTTTTATACTTTAGGACTCAGAGAAAAAATTTTTTTTTTAAAAATCCCGACTCAAAGTTTTGGCATTTTACGGTCGGTCGCTGAGGGCAACACAACAATTTTTTTTGTTAGGCCTAATGTTTTTTTGTATGTAGCTGTGTGTACAAAGAGCACATTGAGCATCCCTTTTGATTGAATTATTATTGTCATAGTATAAATGTGTATATAGGATATTATCTAGGGTATGTGTCCTCCCCCCTTTTTGTCAAAGAAATACAGATTCATGGGCAAAAATATCAAGGAAGATACAGTAATAGTCATCTGTGAAAATTTCAGTCCCATACGGTGCCCACTTTTTGAGAAAACAGTGAAAAACGGCCACAGTATTTCTAAGTCTTTCTCTTTTTTTTTTGGTCACTGGTTTTACTCTTTTCTGGATAAGTCCAGCATTTCAGGGAGAAAAAATTTAACGGTATGTTTCTACCATCACCATCTTTATACCCTGTAATTTATAGGTAAATCTGTGAACATTTCTGTTTTGGTTTGCTACCACAGTATGATAGTACCTTAAACACTATGAATGCTTCATCACATTGCTGGATAGCTCAAGGATGATGAAGCCCTGAAACTCAAACATGACGTCCTTACGGTAAATGTTAAATTGCACACCCTTGTATTGAATGATAAAAATGTCTGACCACATCATTTGATGTAATACATGATGTAATTCATTGTCATTGTCTATTACTAGATGGTGATTATTTCATCACTGTGTGAGCAATCAACAAAGTAGAGTTCGGTGGCCCTATGGAACTGTCAGTGTGTCATGGCACCCCCCTGATTATTGACAACACTCCGCCCATAATTTACAGCATCTATGATATCACCTATGATTCAGCCATCGGTTGGATTGGAATGCGTGTCAATGCAACGTGAGTAAATTGTCCCAGAAGAGAATTTGAACCTTGTACAAGCAGATTGAATGTATGTAGTTGGTAGCAACTTACAACATTGCAGTTCACTGGTCTTGGGTTCGCATCCCACCTGACTGATATCTGTTTGATATTTTGTTCTCAGTGGTGATCCAGATTCACACTTGTTTGAGTATCACATCGCAGCTTGTAGGACTCCAAGGGATGTATCATTGCGAGACTGGGAACGTCATGTCCTAGCAGAGCAGCTCTTTGCCGACTTCGAGATACCTAAGGCCACATGAAAAAAAACAATTGTTTAGCGTCCACCTCTTCCAAATTTTCTAGGTAGGGAGGGAGGTTTTTATTTTTATTTTTTATTTTAAGGATAGAATGGCAACATGCCTGTGGAAGAAAAGATACATGGTATTCATGGTCAGAAAACATGTTAGGAAGATACTGAAGACCATAGAAGCTTTCAAGCTAGATATCTGACCATTGGAAATTTCAGTAGACTAGAGAAACCTAAGTATGTTGACTTGACTCAAGTCGGGTTACGGTAGATCTAGTCATGCGCTCGGCTGATATTCCTTCAGTCCGCCACATCGGTACAAATTTTCGGAACGTTGATTATCAAATGTCCCTTCCGCTTAAATTTGTACATTTTTCGCATGCTGCGGCTTCTACCCCAGGTGGCCTTCATGATTTTTAGTCCGCAAAATTACGGTAGATATAAGCGCACACTGCTTTAACATACAAGAAATAATTGTTTTCCCCCAATATTTATTTTTTTTTAGACAAATAAAAAAAATAATAATAATACAGGTCGGGCTCATATCGGAGGTCGGGCGGGGACGCTAAACAAGCAATTTTTTTTATGTGGCCTAATGGAATTCCATGTTGGATGAAAGTCAGAGCCGTCAATAATGGTAATGGTGTTTGTCGGGGTGTTTGTTTGTTTGTTTGTTTGTGTAGTTGATCTGAGAGCCATGGACCATGCTGATGAACCAATCCTTGTGGATGACACTCATATTGTTTGTTTGTTTAGTTGATCTGAGAGCCATTGACCATGCTGATGAACCAATCCTTGTGGATGACACTCATATTGTTTGTTTGTGTAGTTGATCTGAGAGCCATTGACCATGCTGATGAACCAATCCTTGTGGATGACACTCATATTGTTTGTTTGTTTAGTTGATCTGAGAGCCATTGACCATGCTGATGAACCAATCCTTGTGGATGATACTCATCAGGCGACTGAAGAACTGGATGCTGCGGAGTCCGTTATATCCTGTAGGGCGGGATTCGCATTCACAATGCCGTGATCAGTGGACTGTGGACAGGTCACTCCAGCAGAGGTCGTACAGCTCACTCTGCTGTCTGCTATGTAAAGTATGTATGCGTCAAAAGTGAGAATGGTGCAGGAGCATTCAGTGATGTCCTCTGCTCCTCACCTATCAGGGTAGTCAAAGAGGATCAGACAGGTTAGTGTCTAGGGACCGAAATCTTTGAGACAATCAGGGGTCAATTTCATAAAACTGTTAAGCACAAAAATTTGCTTAGCACAAAAATGTTTCGCCCAATAAAACAAACCACCATTGAAAATTCTATTTGATATTCATGGTCAGCGAACAACAACCAAAGAACAATCACAAGTGATACACAACACATGAAAATTTGGTTGTTAACCCTGTTTTTATTAAGACAGAAATGTCATGCTTAGCAAATTTGTGTGCTTAACAGTTTTATGAAATTGGCCCCAGGTGTTTGGGAATAGAGCACCAAATGGAGAATGGGAAACATTGCCATCAACTTGGATGGAATGTCTTGTACTTTCTTGAATAGGTGTTGTGACAGATGGTTGATGCTCAACAGGAGAAAACAGCCGTCACTATTTGGTTTGATGATTTTGAGGTAGGTTGCATTTTGTTCACCGTAGCCTACATTGTTGTTGAATTTCATTTTCAAGCGAGATGATGATTATGTCCAACGTACCTGCAGTTATTAATTGTTTAAAGAGTCCTCTATGCACGTGGTTTAATTTGAAAGTATTATTAGCTGACAGGTGTATTGTTTACTTGTTTTTCTTCTCTCATTTTGTACTGCAGAGTGAGTTGCATGGGATTGGACACTATGAATGGGCAGTGGGTACAAACCCTGGGGGTGAGGATGTACAACCTTTGACCAGTGATGCAATAGTTGCCTTTAGCGATGTAAGAGCTCGAGGTAATTCCCATTTACTACTCAGAATGTTTTTTGTTTTTTTTAAATTAAAAAAGCAAATCAAATCTCTTGGAAGCATCATGTGATGGGCAGTCCACAGAGAATCCGTATATGATGTTGAGTTGTCAGCGCTCCTCTTCAGAGAATTAAATTTCAGAGGAATTTTTGTTTAGAGACGTCCTTGTCCCTGCCTCCCTTACTCTCTAACAATTAAATGACACATTAAGTATTTTAGACTTTAAAGTTCAATACAGGATTGGTTACATACCCAAACAGAAATAATATAAACAGATATACGTATAACTTTCAGGGTATGAAGATGGTGCTGGTAGAAACATACCGTTAAAATATTTCTGTCTGAAATGTTGTATTTATCCAGAAATTGGTATTAAGACTGAAAACAGTTTTGATCTTGTGTATAAGATCAAAACCATTCTTTATGTTTATATATAAAACATTGAGTATGTTTTTGATATTTTCTTGTGACTCGGATGTCCGATTGAGCTTAAATTTTCACAGTTGTGTTATTTTATGTACATGATGAATTAGACAACTTCATCTATAAGGAGCACTTGCATCATACGTCAGTGAAACAAAAATATTATCAAAACCTACTTCAGTTGTTGCTGGCAATATTGAACACAAGCTGTTAAGTCCATTAACAGTTACAGCTTGAAGGAAGATGATTGGTAAAGGTCAGAGAACAGCTCTCACACTCACAGCACGTACATGAAATAATGAGTGTGTGAAAATTTGAGCTCATTCGGACATCTGAGTCAAGAGAACATAGCGAAAAACCGACTAAATTTTTCTTATAAAACATACAAAAATAGTTATGATCTTACCCCGAGATCAAAACTGTTTGCGGTCTTTGATTGACTATTTTCTGGATTAATACACCATTTCAGACGGCACCATTTTCATACCCTGAAAGTTATAGGTAAATCTGTGAACATTTCTGTTTGGGTATGTTACCAAACCTGTACTGTTCCTTTAAAGGTAGTATCATACTTTGGTAAGGAACCAAAACAGAAATGTTCACAGGTTTACGTATAAATTATAGGGTATGAAGATGGTGGTGGTAGAAACATACGCTTAAAATCTTTCCACATGAAATGGTGTATTTATCCAGAAATTAGTAAAACAACAACCGAAAATCTTTTTGATCTTTTAAAATATCAAAAATAAAAGAGAAAAGACTTAAGAAATACTGTGGCTGTTTTTCACTGTTTTCTCAAAAGTGGGCACCGTATGGGACTGCAATTTTCACAGATGACTGTTACTGTATCTGTCTTGATATTTTTGTCCATGAATCTGTATTTCTTTGATAAAAACCAAAGTATGATATTACCTTTAAACTGATCGTTTTGTCTGGATTAGCTTATGCTGATCCTTCTTGCTTATTTTATTCAAGATGTGGCTTGATTGAAATTTGAAAACAAACTTCACAATCACTGACTCAAATCCTTCTACTACTGTACAATGTCATATTTTTCTCCAGTTTGGAGAGAAACAATCACAAAAACAATGATCCAAGCCCGGAATGAAATAAACACAGGCCACAGAGGCCATGGCCTTCGTTCTTGGCCTTGGTGCCCTTTTAAATGTTTCCATAGACAACATGATTTTCCAATGGAAGTGCCCCTTGCAATGGAAAATTGGCCTTGCCCTCACCAAACCTGATTTCCAGCCCTGTGATCTACTCACTGGCTGATGCATTATGTGGACTAGACACACTATATAATAAATGATAAGCTTGAAACTAAAAATATGTTGATTTTATGGAAAATGTTTCTCTCTCATTTTATTCCCACAGCTCTCAACATACTATTCCAGTTTCAAAAATTTCAGAGGGACAGATCTCCTCCAGGATATTGACTCGAATGAATCTGATCTGTAAAGGGCCTGCCTGCTACAGTACACAACACTTGGCTCAACAGCACAAATATCAAACATTCGGTTTCAAAACTTAACTTTATTCATTCTTAAAAAAAAAAAAAAAAAAATGAGCAACATGATAAGGGAAAAATGTTTGATTGTTTGAATGTTTGTTTTAGTTTGCCTCTATTACCCAGATGCCATTTTGCTTAAATAATAAATACAATGTTTGTTTAAAAGAGATTACCATAGAGATTTGCCATCTCTATGGTAACTCAGGCATGGTTCTAGGGGGGGCTACAGCCCCCAAAAAATTTTGTCTAGCCCCCCCAAAAAAATGCAAGTGAAAAAAAAGTTCTTGAAAATACTGGATTTTTTCAGTTATTAAGCGCCAGTTACATAAAAATGCGTTGTGTGGGCTATAATGTGCATGTTTTTCGACCCCTAATAAGACATAGCAGAAGCGAGTGTTAGAAGAACCCAAAATATTGGGTCTTCTAGCCCCCCCCCCCCAAAAAAATAATGGCTCTTCTAGCCCCCCCCAAAATTTTGGCTCTAGAACCGCGCCTGTGGTAACTGCAGTTGTATTATCATTTCATAAAATCGAGACAATATTCAATGTTTGCTCATTTATTTAAGTTTTAATTAAAGAAGAAATATACAAACAATGACAGAAAAATAAGCCATGCATACTTATTGCAAGATTGCAGAGCTTATGTAAAAATAGATCAACACATTAGAATAACTGGAAAGAAATAACAATATCAATAAAATTGTATGAAAATAATGTTTTTATGATGTGAGATATCAAGAGTAATGTTACTCAGAAAATAATATAAAATTTAAAGGCTTAGATGTATGTGTAGCCATTTAAATTGGCAGTTTTGATCCTAGATAAATTCAACCAGCATGTCATACCCAGCAGAAATTTGATGAATATTTTGGCCTAAACAATCAAAATTTCCAAAGTATCCATTCTTATTTTTTGGGGGGAGATACGTTTGTGCTTGTCTGGCATTAGATAAAGCTGATTTAGAAGAGATGCAAGTGAATACACATGTTTGTTCCATTGAGTTTGAGGTCATAAAAAGACATGATAACTTGAGTTGGATTTAAGACATAATTATATCATAATCAGAGTGTCAGAAAGTTTAAGAATTGTATTTTTGTTACATTGTATGCTACTTTGATTTTGCTGTGGTAATATACTGGATAAGTTTGTTTTTCCTATACACAGACTGGAAGCATATTTGTTACATTACTTGGATTTTGCAGTGATAATACACATGAAAAGTTTGATTCATATACTCAGATGATATTGAAATACATGTAGTTAATTTTTAATGAAAAATATCAATTTTTGTATTTTCTCTTTTTAACAAGATTGTTTTGAAATGTTGACACACTGATGTCGTATGTGGCTTAATCTGCCCAAGCACATTCATTCACACTTGAAAGAGTTTACGGTGTCCTATGACACCATGATCAACAAAAGACAATTCAATATTTAGAAATTTGGCATATCCATTAATTTAATGAAATACCCTTAAAAATACCCACTTAGTGATTGGAAATGCAAAATGTAATACACACATAGATAAATATTGTGACAAATTATTAATTTAAGAAAAATTACTAATTTGCATTTCATTCATGATATGCCAACAAATGGATAAGGCTAATAATAGGTTAATAATATATTGACTAAGTTGATAGTATTACTGTAAACATATCATGGCATTAATGAGAGTAAGAATCATCACTTTGAACTTGGCTATCGATAAGAGTTGGAAAGAAATTTATGTCTTAAATCAAAACAATGTTTTCAATTTATTTTGCAAAAACTACCTTGTCTGACAAACAATATCTAACCTTTTAACATCTAAGAGCTTCATCTCCCGCTCAAGGCTTTGGTTGCTTTTTTGTGAAGTTGAATTTGGATTAATAAATTCACAGCAAACTAGATACAAACAGCCAATGAATGTTACTGTTTGTTACTTGTATTTATAAGCGTTCAATTACACTTGTATAAAATGAAACATTCCCGCCTTCATTGTAAAAATACCCTTCCTGGGGGAACATGCATTTTCAAATTATTCTTAAGATTAATTTTCCGTGTCCCAAAAAGTTCCAACAAACTATGATGACATTTTGCAGGAATGTTTGCATTTTTGAATAGTGGATCATCTTCAGTGACAGGTGTTGTAGTACGTAATGGGTGGTCCCATGAGAATGGATCTGCCAGGGAAGCAGCTTACTTAATATTAATTGTGTGAGGATTGTATGGTCACTACACCAAATTTCACTCTTAAAAAAAACAAAACATTTCCATAAATAAGATGGTTTCCCAGAGGATCAAATTCGTGCTAAAATCACGCAAAAACGTCAGCACAGCACCATGATTCTCTCCAGTCTCAAACTCCACGGTGACGGTAACCTTGACATGCTTAATCAACCGCCACACGCAAACTTGATGAAAATTAAGGGTCAATGTTTTCTTTTTATGATATCCCTCAAGTACAATTTCAAAAGAGGGGGCCCCAATGCCCTTGGTACCTGTTTATTCTTGCTACACACTATACAAGCGGTTTAATAACATTTCATCTGATTTATGTAAAATGTACGCATGTCCTTCTTTGATGAGAAGCAATTATTCTAAACGTTATGGAAGCAAAACCCATGGTTACCCGGTGCTATTGATAAATTTAACCTGGCAACTGACATGAACAAACCTTTGAGGAAGTACTTTGTCACAATTGCCACATCATCTCTCTCTGAATGTATGGATGTGTGCAGGAATTCAACAAGCGTACGTCTCTTCTTATCATCCTTAAAGATGATATCTCCTAATTTGGGTCTGTTGATGGTATTGTACTCCTTCAGGATGCCATTGCCGAAGTGTTTAACAATCATTTTCCACAAGGGCTTGTTGGGCTCAACCACTTGTGCAAGAGAAGGAACACAAATTAAAAAAAAATTAAAAGTCCATCAGGATACATTTTACATAACATGTTAAATAAAGGTGATATTATGTACTAGTAGGCCTACAAGTACTATTTATAGCGTACTACTAGTACTGTACTTAGTTGCGATTTGAGTAAGCCTAAGGTCCCAGTCCAAAAAACATAGGGTTACGATCATCGCAACTATATTGTACTATACTCTGTAGTAAACAAATTCAAGTTCTAATTAAATCAAAACCAGAAATCCTCAGTCTTTAGTTGATTTTATTTTAAAACGAAAATTTCTATTACGGTACAATTGATATTATACTAACGTTAGTTGATGAATTCGTACGCTAATGAAATTGGGTCTAAGTTAGTTGGCCCAAGAAATGTGTAATTCTTTCCTCCATGGTTGGTTGGCCTAGTCCGTAGTCGTATGACAATGATCTGTAGGCCTATATCCTTTTTATACCTCCATATGGTATGAGTATGGAGGAAGTCTATTTCCTTCCTCCATGGTATGAGTAACTGTTACTACTTTTACTAGTTGTAAAATTCACATACCTTCTCCCGGTTTTCTGCAGAAATTTAATTGACATGACAGGTATAGCCCTCATCAGCTACTTTTACTAGTTGTAAAATTCACATACCTTCTCCCGGTTTTCTGCAGAAATTTAATTGACATGACAGGTATAGCCCTCATCAATTATCAAGTGCGTTGCGACTATCACATTGTCCACTAATCAGGTGATCACAATATGATATCATGTGACCTAGAGCTGAGCTCAGAGTTAAACGCTTTGTGATTCGATGTGGGCAAATAGGTTGGCCAATTAAAATTGCCGTCATGAAGCAGTACGTTCGTCTTCATTCGATAAAATGGCGGTGTTCAGTGTAGTCTTGGTCCACGACTATGTTATTACCGTACTCGACCGTACGAACCGATTAATTTACCCGCACGTACGTAAAGGCCTATCTATGACATGGTATTAGTGATAGCTCCGTGCGTATATGTGTGCGGATCCCCTATACGTACATACGGGGGTCAGACAAGTCGACCGGTGGGACAACTCGACTCGAGACAGGTCGACCGTTGGGACAGGTCGACCTGTCTCAAGTCGAGTTGTCCCACCGGTCGACTTGTCTGACATTCGTACATACGTATCGTCAGTGCGGTTCGAGTATCCACACCAATACCGTCTTGAACCAAGACTATGATGAATCGTGACGTATCCAGCACATGCACAGCGAGATTCATTTCACAAGCCGTCAGCTGGGATTGGGGACATCTTGCATCAACTTCATTCAAAGTGAAATAAGCTTTTTGTATTTACCGTGACGTAAGAAATAAATTTCATCACATTACAATGATGATCCTGGACAAGGCAGCGACAATTTGCATTTGAATAAAGAAGAATTTGCTGCAGCTCTGCGATTTCCCGCGTTTGCATAGTCTGTGTAACGTTAGGCCTAACGTTACGTGAAAATTGGACTGTCGAGTGTGTCAATGTCGTCACGGAATGTCACGATGAACTGTCAAATAAACCCGGATAGCCATGATTACTGAGAACTGTCACTCGAACACTCCTTCTTTCGTGTCCTTACACGATATTCATCATCATTGCTGCACACATTTTTGGTGCCCGTGGATAATTTAGCGCCAGATCGCCGATTGAAAAAGCTGAACTGAGCTGTGGACCTCGATCGGCTAAGCTCCAGGCACAAGACACTATAGAGACCGGGTATCTCACTGCAGGCCTATGCAGTATGTGTATTTCATTAAGTGCTGCATTGTACGTTTGACTTTGAGGTTCTTACCAATCTTGGATACAGTCACACATGGACCGATGTGGACCGGATGATGTAGCCAGACTTAAATTCATGGACACCCTGCATCGATGCCATGATCGAAGACGGTTTAGCCTAGCCTAGGAAATGGTTTACTTCATGCGGCATTCACATGACAATGGAACATGCATGACACGTAAGCAGACAAGTTAGTTACCTTTTTACTGTCATCATTTATATTCAGTTGTTTGGGGTTAGTGTGCAAAGGGCCTACGGAAAGAATTCCACTAACGGCCATGACGGAAACAGGGTTATTTCCTCAAAGAGTTAACTTATTGGATGCAAGTCATGATGAACTTCAATCTCAGGAGTGAAAACTGGTTGTAGCTTATCTAAAAAGTGAGATTTTCAGGGTTTTTTTTACCTACAATTATACACTTCGAATGCATTGCAGAGGTAGCCATTTTTATAAAAACGCCCTCTGTTGGTCCCATAGGTTTGTGCACTTCAGTGATACCCGTCAGTGGAATTTCCAAGTGGTACACACCTGAGGTTGAAGTTCAATTGACTTGCAATTTTTTCATCCAATAAATTAATTCTTGGAGGAAAGAATCATTTCTCCATAATTGCCGTCAGTGGAATTCTTTCCAAACCCTTGATATGGTGATTTTTATTCTTCAGTTTTAGTTGCAGTATGTGCATTTAATTAAAGTGGAAGTCTTGTTCTTTCAAAACTGCTTTATTTATTTATAATTAAATACATAGGATGTCTACAAGTCAAGTTATGCTCCCATGATCGAAGTTCGAAAGACCGAGATCACCTCATTTTGAGAAATAAAGCTTTAGAGGATAAATGACAGAAAAAATTACAGCAGCTGTAACAACATTATCCTGTAGTTATCGGTTTTCGCTCGGATAACGGGAAAGTTTCTCAAAAATGGAAACGAAATGGAATATCAGAAAATCACTCCTCACACCTTTTAAATGGACACTTCCAGATAATTATCTGTAAAAAACCTCAAAGTTCAAGTCTTTTCTTTGAAAATATTGTCCGTCATTTACAGGGACACCAATTACACTATATGTAAACGCAACGTCATGTGTTTTCAACCTTTTGGCTGAGCGGCAAAGTTCATTGACATCAGGGTAGCTATGGCGCACCAAGTTACATAAAAATGGCTTGAATATTGTCCTGACTCGATTCTTCTTACTGGGTCAATTGAGTTTATTTTAAAAAGGTTCTAAAACAGTCTAGATTCCAAGATTGTGAATTATAGATAATTTATCAACTATATCATGCGTGACATATTTTTTTATCTTGATGCGAAATAAGCATTTTTCATAATATCTGGCATCATTATGAGCGGTTACACTAAATACCGGAAAACACCGGAAAACACCGGAAAACACCGGAAAACTACCGGAAAACACCGGAAAACACCGGAAAACTACCGGAAAACTACCGGAAAACACACTAAATACCGGAAAACACCGGAAAACACACTAAATACCGGAAAACAAATACCGGAAAACACACTAAATACCGGAAAACACACTAAATACCGGAAAACACCGAAAAAACACCTGAATATACCGGGAAACTACATGAAAACACCAGAAAACTTTTAACATAAAAGAAAACTACCGAAAAACACTGAATATACCGGGAAACTACATGAAAATACCGGAAAACTTTAAACATAAAGGAAAACTACCGGAAAACACCTGAATATACCTTGTTTTAACTGTATTATTTTGATGTATGTATTTTGACTTATAGTTTGTAATAATGTGTTCTTAAGAATTTGTATTAGTCGTCTTAAATTTAGCTATATTTTTATGTCTATATATATTTTTAAACATCTTGTTGTACATGTATACTGTAAAGCTGAGCACCCTTTGAAAAACAGTGCCTCACTGAAGGTTTTCCCCAGCGTAAATAAGAAATAAATAAATTTATAAACTCCGGAAAGACCGGAACATGACCAGAAAACTACCGGAAAACACCGGCACTTATTTTTATCGAAATCTGATTATGCGTGCGCGGAATTATGGTTTGAACATGTGCCAATAAAAAAATGTACATGGGGACTGTGATTTTACCCACTTCCTCATACTGATTCAGGGTTAAAAACAGGATTTTTGCTTTGTATGCTAATCAACATTTCCATATTCATGAGCAAAACTGTGATGTCATCTGGGGAACTGAGAGCAGTAACCCAATTGATTTGTGCACAAAAAGTTGCGGTTGTTTTATAGGTTTTCTGACAGACCTTTTCCTCCTCATTCCTCTATGGGTTTTATTTTTCCAAATATGTTCCTTTCATTCAACTGGTGGTGTAATTTTTTTACCAAACCATTTCTGTAGGTCAAGTCTGCCTCTTCATTTGTTATGTTTTTTCATTATATTTTTGCTGTTGGTTCCCTACATGAGTATGCGTGAACTTGAATCCCGCATTTTACAAAGCCATTCAAATGAAAACCAAATGCTGGTTTGAAACCAAAATAAGACTTGCCATTCATTATTTGTTAGTATATTCTCTGTATGAAGGCAATAAAATAACCTGACTGAAAAAAAGCACTGCAGGAACCCTTTAAAATATCTTACACTTAATTTAAACGCTCGCCAAATGATCTGATCAATGATGAAATAATATGCAACTCATCCATCTATCACTTATTGCAATAAAGTCTTGAGTCATTCACAACTAAAATAATGCTCAACGGTAAGTTCGCAATCGGTAAGGATTCGCTGCCGGCTTATGATGTTGACATGTGCATGGCCAAACAAAAAATGAAGTCATGTATTCAACGGTCAACAGAGGGCGCAAGTTCGATAAATCAATGCGCCGAGCTGATTATCATAATGTGTGTACCCTGAAATGTTTTTTAAATGTGCAATTTGGGGGGGGGGGGGGGGGGGTCGTGCAATTAATATATTGTGTAATTTTGACTGGTTATGGTGTGGTGCACCCGACAACAATAATCATAGGGAGTGGGACTGACACCACGACTGACATCACGACTGACATAACATAAAGCGCAGTAACTTGAGAAGCCCCTTACCTTTGTCAGCTTTTGGGGGGTATTCTCTGGGTTATTTTTATTTTTTTTTTTTGCGGGTTTTTGGCGGTATTTGTGAGTTGTTTTCCCAACAGTCCTGTGTTTCCCACTGTTTTCCGGTGTTTTCCGGTATTTAGTGTGTTTTCCGGTGTTTTCCGGTATTTAGTGTGTTTTCCGGTATTTAGTGTGTTTTCCGGTGTTTTCCGGTATTCAGTGTGTTTTCCGGTAGTTTTCCGGTAGTTTTCCGGTGTTTTCCGGTGTTTTCCGGTAGTTTTCCGGTGTTTTCCGGTGTTTTCCGGTGTTTTCCGGTATATAGTGTGACCCATTATGAGAGGCCTTAACATGGATGTATCAGCTTATTTAGAAAACAAACACTGTCACTCCAATTTGAGAAAGACTTTAACACTTTTGTCTCATTGGCATGCCATAAAAACCCTGATTGCAACAGGGTCACATCACCTGCCGTCTGACATCGGAAGAATGAAAGTTGCTTGAGCAAACAACAGTTTAGTTTGGAATATTTGACCACGGATTGTGTCTTTTATAAACGTTTGAACATTAGCCTTAAAATGCATTTAGTAAATACATGTACACCCAAAATCACATAGTATTTTAACTTTGAGTAGTTTTGAGTAACTTTTGAGTATCACTCACGACTGGAAACTTTATTCTCAACATCCTGAATGTCGGAGATAGCCTAGTCTAGATTGCTAGACGTTGTTATCATTATTATGCGCGATAACCTGCCACCACAAGAGGGCGTATCATGACAATCCGCTAGCGACGCACGAGTGCACGACTACTAACTTGGACTTTGATAACTGTACGTGTAGACGATCTCTGATTATTTTCCTGCGAAAATGGGGGGAAAACGTGCGCGCGTGATATTGTTGAATAATTTGCGCTTCACACACGTATGTGCACACATGCCACGAAAATTCAAAATAGCTAGGTGCGAAGCCTCTGTTACTAGGTACATGTGGGCAAGGGCAACACACTACATGACTGACTTTTTCCGGTCATTTAATTTCTCTCTCTGTTTGACATTCGGGAATCTATGATTACAGGGGCTAGGTGTTGGTAGGAAAATAATGCTCTTTACACATATCCAGTTGGGCCCAGTACTTCAACATTGTGTAATGTCCCTACCCTCCGAGCTACATGTTCGTGTACATGTACATTCTGTACAATCAAATATTCTGTAGAATCATGTATACATGTACGTAGACCACATGTACATTATATGTACATCTAACATGTACGTATACATGTAGGCCTACGTACTTTACGTATGTACTATCAGGGGTCGAAATTAACGCTGGCCCGCTGGCCCGAGACCAGTGAAAATACGTCCGGGCCACCGATTACACCAAAAATATCACCGTATTTTCCATTGGGAAAACCAGACCCTTTTTCACATAATTTACCTTGCAGGCCTGCAAAATTTGTAGCTTTTTGCGATGTCTTTTCGTAAAATATGTGTACCAAAGCCGAACGCGAGCACGAGCCACGGTATATCCGAGCATTTCTCGATTGTATGTACACCATCACATACACGATCCGAGACCTTACCACATTGTACACTAGCACTATAGAAGCACGTGATTGGGTTATTTCGCTGGTGTACGTTTGCATTGACGGAAATTGTGGCTATTACGCGCGCGCGGATACCAGTTGGGGAAATTTCAGCTGGTCGTGCTGTGACTTCACTGTGCATGCAATGTATATGACTGCACGTGGTGTGCAATGATGATGTTTACGTCTTTTTCAAGAGTGCGATCGTTGCTTTCGGAAGGCCTTTAACAATATTTTTTCGATCAAGTTTGTGAAAAGTGTGTTTCTACTTGGCTAAATGGACAAAATAACTGGCTGAAATTCAAGTAAGATTTAGATGATCAGGAAAATGCAATTTATGGTACTTCGGAAGGACGGTCAGAAAATTTTCACGGAGATCTGTCAACGATAAATCTAATGTTTACAAATGCAACATCGATCTCCGTGTTATAATAATTAATAGGTCTAGTAGTTAACTAGTAAACATTTTAGAAAAATATGACGCCCAAGGTTTCAAGATAATGTTGAATTTATATATTTTCTTCACGATGTTTTGACATGCCCAGAACTGGATATCGAACAATCTCAAGCTCAAATGTACACATGCACGATAGGCCTACGTCCGATACGTGCAGGCATGTGATGATGTCTATGTTGGTGCATGGAGGAGAAATATTTCTTCCTTCATGGTTGGTGTTCGATGTCGGAAAAACAAACAAGATCACGCTAAGTTTTGTTTGGTCTGTCACGTCGGTAGAAACAGCAGAAATTAAAATTTGCTTATGCTAAAGTCGGGGAGCCTTGGGACTTGGGAGGGTCTGGTCAATTCAAAATATAAAAGCATGCCATTAACAATATGCCAATGAAACCTCAGTACTTTCACATTCTTATTTTCTAATACTTTACATTAAGTTTTGGTGACCCGATGATTATACAATGTTATATTTTATTTGGGTACCCGATTCCCCCAAAAGCCTTAGTAGTAGTAAAAATTAGTAAGAATTAGAAAATAAAATATGGTAAAATATATAAACAGACAGATGGCGAAGAAATGACAGGTATCCCCCTAATGCTGCTGATTAAATACAAAATGGTGTCGGGCCACCAAATTTTCTGGCGGGCCAGTAACTTTTTTTTTTCTGCTGTCCCTGCCGGCTAGTAAGCAATGTACTTTAATTTCGACCCCTGATATGTAAGGCAGCAAGGGGAGTCAGGGGATAAGATACACTGTACATTAATACATGCATTGTAGTGCTGTGCAAAATAGGGTAATTTGGTATTCGTTTACAGAAGTAAAAAAAATACAGATCCATGTTATACGATTTAATCGCCTTTTAAATGACAGCACTAGCAGGCGGCGATCGTGCGTGTTCAGTGAAGAAGAAAAATGTCTGAATAAAAGCAGTACATGTTGACATTAAGCTTGTTTGATATGACGAAATTTATCGATTATCGCAAATTTTTTTTTCAAGTGGAAAATCATATATAAATGGAATATCGCGATATTATGGTGGCGCAACTTCATACAAAACAAATCAGAGTAGCTCATGAGCTTAAAGCTACTTTTTGCACTTTTCGGGACGACCAAAACAAACAGATTACTGCAAATTTTGTAGCTGGTTGCGACGTTAAAATCAGATTTCTTACCGCAAAATCTGCACAGAAGCGTTAAGCCGACAGTAATGCCATCCATGATCCAGAGCGCTACTTGACACCACAAGTCATGTCCACTCCATGTACGTACGCTGCACTTCCGGCCTTCATGACTTAAGCCTACACGTGCGCTGGCCATGCTGACTTCACTGTGCTGTGAGCACGTGCATGGGATGCTGCGTTGCACACAATTACATACATTGTGCAATGACTATGCTAACCGCTTCTTGCCAACATGACTGAAGCTAGCAGCGTATTGGGCTCATGGATTGGGCGCAATAATTCCAGACTACATGGAGTAAGATCTGATTTCGCTATTTCGCGTTCAATCTGTGTGGGTTACTCTATATCCGAATAAAAAGCACAGCACTAATGCATTGTTTGGCGTTATTATGCAGGCGAGTGTCATGTACATGTATATTAGGCAAAATACATGTAGGTGCGCGCATACGGTAAAAATTCAGAGACCGTCTGGACGTTGATATCAAATTCCAAGTCAGTAGTCATGCACTGGTGCGCCGCTAGCAGATTGTCATGATATGCCCTCTCGTAGTCGCGGGTTATCGCGCATAATAACTATAACAACGTCTAGCAATCTAGACTAGAGATAGCCCTGAGTGTAGTCATCACTTCAGGGATACTGATCACAAAGAATCTCGCACGATCTCGTGGTAAACAGGAGTCGAATTTCTGGAGCGAAAACAGGTGTCGGGTGAAAACACATGACCGGACGATACAACCACTTTGGGGAGGTTTGGGTGGAATCGGATCTATGTTTATCTGTTAAATAGTATAAAATCCACATTCTTGTATCCGGCAATGCCTACTACATGTACCTTCCTTTTTAGGGGCGTGGCCCCATTTTACCATGAGAGGGAGGCCAAGTCAAGCCAATAATTTTAATAGGATAAATGTTGGAAATGGAATTTGTATGAGTTTGATTGATTTAATTTGATTGACTTTAGTGTTTGAGTCACTCTAGTTCCTCTGTTTTTGATGGGGGGGCACACACCTAACAACTCGTACGCTGTCCAACTTGTACACCGACAAACTCGTACACTGACAGATTTTGAAGTACGCCAACTGATGAAATGACTTTTCTTCTCAATTTGAAGGATTAAAAAAAAAAACGATAAAAAAGCAACCAGTCCCTCAAAAAAGAAATTGAATTGATTATTTGAGTGGCGTGCGAGTTGGTCGGCGTACAAGTTATTATTATTATTATTTATTAGGCATAAAAGAAACAACAATAATTTACAGAAGTTTAAAAGACAGAAACAATATACAAAAGACAGAGGCATATGCCAGGACTTAAAAAAGTTTACTTAAAAACTGTGACCCGAGGGCCTTCAATTCCAATTCCTCAGGCTCTGTCTTCTTCTATGTAATATATATTTAAACAAAATCTATTTAAAATTATGAATAAAAGACACATTAAAAACTTGGGTTAAAATTGATCACTAAAAAAACACGGACAGAAAAAAATAAAATAAAAATTTATTAAATAAATAAATAAACAGAAAAGCCAGTTCAGAATACTGTGGTCGACAGAGGTGACATCAAAGGGAATTAATCCAACTACACGTATTTAGTGATAGTTAAACCACACCAGACCTCAATGATTCCGGAAGCTCATCCCATTCACAAGCAAATACATTCACGGCTGAGCCGTGAAGTCTTTGTGTGCAAGCTCTAAGATGACAAAACCGCACAGTTTCTGTGTGTTGACTGTTGACCAGGATGCCACGTTTGACAATGTTACAAGTAATATATAGCCATACAATGCTTTCATGACACGTGTACGACAATAAAAGGATTTTTCGTCGCGCCTCAAGAGAGGACCAATAAAGAACATTCAGCCGATCAGTGTAGCTCATTTCCATTCTTCTTTGTTTCAGAATCACTCTTGTAGCATGACGCTGAACACTTTCAATTTTATCAATGAGATGATTATTATGAAGATACATGTACTACACTGGCTGGCCATATTCTAGAATGGGTAAAACTATGGCCTTATAGAGAGCTAGTTTAGCTTAAGTTGTTTAACTTATGAGTTGGTCGGCATACGAGTTGACCTACTTCGACTTCTACATTTAAGTACTCCCAGGCACTTGAAATTTGCGCCTGGAACTTAGGTCTAAAATAAACTCTGCCGCCCTGCACGAATTTCCGCAGAGTGAATAAAAGTATTGCCAATATTGTGAATTTTGATCACATTCCTGAATAGAAGTTCATTCTTTTCTGTTATACATCTCAAATTCATTGAATATCAGTCCTTAAAATGTAGCTTTATACCATTAAATGGTGCTGCCGTCGGAACGGTGAAAATGTTGGCCCTGGACCTTGATCATGTTGCGCTGCATTTTTCTCACAACGGCTCAACTTCATTTCTAGAGCCCACCACTAAAATTGGTCTGGCTAGAACCCTGAGTACTACAACAATTCGTTATTAATTAACATTTAACGTTATATTATGATTTATAGGCTGATATGGCCAAAGCCTGAGGGATAACACAGAAGAGAGGGTAACGATGTACAAGCAGGTCTGATACTAGCTGCAGTAACTGTAGCCCATATTACTCCTGATGTTGTTGTCGTATATAGGGCTACAGGTCCGTCAACATGGAAATCACGCGGTGAGAATTCCCCACCCCTAAAATGACTGTTATTTAGCGATCTGTGGCATTTGACTCACCCTGGTGTTCCTGATGTCGTGAAGAAGCATTCAGAAGAAACAAAATTCAATTATCATTTTGGATTTCAACAAAACGAGCAATTTTCGGCCCAAATCTCAGTACATACAAAAATGACTTGGATTCTGAGACAAATTTCCCATAGTGCTTTGCGAAATAATATAAGGAAATACATAAGAATTTAACTCTACCCTAGTACCCTG
Source organism: Astropecten irregularis (assembly GCA_963971285.1). Lineage (NCBI taxonomy): Eukaryota > Metazoa > Echinodermata > Asteroidea > Paxillosida > Astropectinidae > Astropecten > Astropecten irregularis. Next base: position 16,636,844 of record OZ020247.1, read on the forward strand.
TCCAGTCTACATTTGATTTACTTGCAATGGAGCGAACCGGAACGGCACCAGTCTACTCCACTGATCTACACGTGCAGAATTCCATTAATGGAATTCTTGCTCCGAAAATTGCTCGTTTTGTTGAAAGTGAACATTTCTGTTTTGGTTTCTTACCAAAGTATGATAAGTACATGTAGTTACCTTTAAGCGTTATCTGTAGGGTATGATAGCTATAAAGGAAATAAAAACAACTTAAAGGGAGGGTACAGAATGGGTAAGGCAAAATACACTTCATGATCACAGATTCACATAAAACTTACACAGTATAATGGTGATGATAGGAGAAAACATCCCATGAAATGTTTTTGTCTGAAATGCCATATTCGTTGAGAAATTAGTGAAACTATTTTCCGGTCGGAATAAATCGCTTTGAAGCGTTTTATTCATTCGTTGAAATGTGTACAGTTCTCTGTACACGGGTTTTCACTATTTTCTCATGACCCAGATGGCTGATTGACCTCGAACTTCTACAGGTTTGTTAGTTAAGGTATATGATCAGGCCTTGCGCTAACTTTTTTTCCTGGCTAGCCCACCGGGCTAGCCAACTTCAGATTTAACTAGCCCGTTAAGAATTTTACTAGCCCGTGCATTATTTTAGATTTTAAACAAGTTTTACAGGGGACTCTGTTTCAGACACTACCATAAGAGTAGAAGTTATGATCACTACAGGAAGGCCATTTTAACAATATGAAAGAAAAATGTGTACCAGTGTTTTCCCCTAGGTTGCTGGTATTGGTAGGTGTACGTGTGCATGGAGTGGGGCATGCAGTTATAATACCTTACATATTAACATGACATATATACGTTTTCCTTTTGTTTTCTTTAGTTTGAACACTGATCCTTGTTAAAAAAAATAAATTTAAATTTTTTTTTTTTTTTTTATGATTAATGATTTTAGAAATTGGTAAAACAAAAATATAAACAAAAACATGTCCAAGTGTAGAATATTAGCCTTTAGTGATCACAAGTTGAATTCAATAGTAATGATTACTTAGACACACATCGAAAAAACTGAATTCACATGTTCGATCGGTCTGACGTGTTCAAAAGTTACTGAGAAAATGGAAGGTATAAAACAAAATGCTTACGATAAACCAGTGATAACTTGTTCAGAACTTTTTTGGTTCTCCTGTCTGAGAGTCTGTTGTGGTTTAATTCACCATCATAATGACTCTGCCCGTAGCAGGTTTTTGGCGCAAGTAAATGAGCATCCACTGTGGATCATGGAAGATTTCCTTTCCTAGCTAACTTGTGACAACAATAAATGTCGAAAAGACGAAAAGTATTCCTCTGCGGCCGGCCATTCATTACGTTCGTTCAGAAACACTCGCTTTGACTTCCGCATCCACCGCTGATCTCTCAAAATGCAATGCATGTGCGCAACGGAAGGCTGGTTACGGCTTCACGACCAGTACATTATACATGACAAAAGTAAACTAGTAGTCCAATACCAGATTAGTAGACATGCATCAGTCTATTTTGCAGGAACCGCGACGCGACTTCTGCAAAAAGCTGTCACGTGGTCATAGCGGACCGTAAGCACAAAATTGAATCGACTCGATAAATAATAGAGTGCTTGCTTATTTCCACTACTTGTACATGTATGTTGAACTATTAAACCAATCACAAGAATCATCGTAACGTATTCAGAATGGTAAAATGACTGAGACAAGTCCAATAATTCCGAGCAACGAGCCTACATTGAGCACACGGCACGCAGCGTGGTCGCTGTGTGTACTAGGCATAGTGCAATCGATCATGTGGCGGGCGTTATGTGAGCTGTTGCCCGTGCACGCTGTGCAAGTGTTACGCTATGCGTTCGGTGTTTAGAGCTTGAACGGAAAGAAAGCGCTTCGCTATTCGGGACGTACGTATGCTCGAACGTATCATAAATAAAATAAATCGCAACACATTTTGTACACACTCAGTTTACTTTCATCTTTTTTCAATTCAATTCAAATAGACGTTTATTTCATACTCAAAACAATGCCGTTAGAGAGAACATCATCAGTACATATAGGGATATAAGAAACGTAAAGAAATAATAGTGATAACAACTATGTACGATAATGGTAATACGAGAGAAAAAAAAACAATAATAGAGTATGAGGCTGTTTAAGTAAGCCGAGGCTTGTAGGAAACAGCCTGTGACATAACAACTAACAGGGACAGACAGGACAGAACAGGGACAGGACAAGATACAGACAGGATAAATGACAAAGAACTGACAAAGAATTAAAGTAATGTAATAAGACATAATATGCCTGATTAGATAAGGAGAGGAAGCTATGTTACATACTGAGAAAGAAGACAACGCTTAAATGAAGACTTAAATCGATCCACGGACGGCATCGTTCTAATGTCAGTTGAGATGGTGTTCCATAGGCGAGGACCTGAGTACCTAAGTGTATTAATGGAGTACAGGGTGCGGGTGAATGGAAGAAACAGATTGTTACATTTATCAAAAACCCGAAAGCAGGTTGTTCATTTTTTACTAGCCCACCGGGCAACCAAGGAAGTGAGTCTAGCTAGCCCGGAGCGGTTTTCGCTAGACATTGTCCACTGGGCTAGTACTATTTCGAGCCCTGATGATGGATTACATGTGCTTTCACTGTCAGCAACGGTTCTGTCGCAAAAACCAGTTCTGTACCATCCCTTTAATAGCTTTACACATGTACATGTAAGTTACAGTAAGTGTTCCAAAATAATATTTTTGACTTAAAGCAGATGTTCCTGAGTCCTTAAAACCCTACAGTGAAGAAATCTGTGCAACATTACAGTGTAAAAATACAATTTTCTTACGCGCTTAATACAGTTATGAACTTCAAAACAGCCTGTCTGCCAATGTCTGGCTAGTCTACGTAGTTAGTCTGGTCCCTTGAACATTACCGTTCTTACCCCAAAATTTCCCTCAAAAACCAAACCTCGCCCTCTTTCCACACAATCACTTATGCTAATAATATTGAAGAGGACACCGCAGAGGTATTTTCAGGAAAAAAACTTTGCAAAAAGTATACCTTCCGGATAATGCTTACCAAAAAAAAAAAAGATGAAGGAGGAACTTGAAAGTAAATTTTGTGAGAAAGCATGCATTATCTCACCCCCACAAAATAGTAATTTCATGCTCCTCCAAAAATCCTACATGAACATGTAGCAATGCCCTGCATCCCTATGTCTTCTGAACAAAGTTTCAAATTTTCCAAATTTTTCCGCTCTCCCACTTGAGAGTGTTGGATTAAACAAAAAACATTAAGTAATGATAAAAATTAACAAATAAATTTATTGGAACAAAATTGCTTACAAATTAAAGGCTCAGATTGCACCAGAGAATATCTAGAGCCCCTGAGCTTCTAGGGGAATTAAGCTGGCCCTGGACCCTGGCCGCAAGTACTTCATCACGCTCATTTTCAGGAGCGGATCCAGGATTTTCCAAAGTGGGTGGGGCGTGGAAATAAAATGCGCCAATTCAATAACGACGGATGCATTTCATTGCGATCATAGCTAGCTAAGTTGGTCCCCCCCCCTCTTTTTCTTCTTTCTTTTCCTTTTTTTTTGGGCTGGAAGAAAAGGGTGGGGGCGTGCACCCTCATGCCCCCTGGATCCGCCCCTGCATTTCTCATATTGAAAAAAAAAAATTCTGGGTGTCCCCACACAAAATTCCAAGGGCCCCCTAGTGCCCCCTGCTGAAAAAAACCTAGCTACGCTGCTGTAGCCTGGTACAAAGTCTGCTCAAAACAGGATGCGCAAAAGCCCTCACCTCAGGCTCCTCCGACAGCAACTTGCAGACCTGACCGAGCTTACCCCCGCGACAGACTTTAATAGAGGAACGCAAGGCACATGTATGCGACCCCAGAATCCCCCATCCATAGGTGACTCTTGATCAGCCCTTAGGGATTGCACGGCTGGCCAAGAACTGCAACTTCCACGCCTCTAGGTTGCCATTCAGTCTAGCCTCCCAACTCTTGTCTATCAGTCTGAGCATACCCTCAGAGACAAAGCTCCTCCTGGCCACTCTTGGAGCTACAAGCCTCCAAAACTGCACTCATAAAAACCAATCAGTTGTGAAGAATCCTCCAACAACCGTCCACGAGAACATGATTGACCTCCTTCGCAACAACGCCGGTATTGGAACACCAAGTCCAACAATGCCACTCCAGGGGCTGATGCGAAGAGCCAGCAACTCTAAGTCCCTGACCCTTTGCAAGATCAAGAAGCCTAGTGCTATTCTGACCCCTGATACCAGACCCACTGGGACCAATACACCTCTCGTAGCCAACCCTGTCAGCACCGACGGAGGCATTGAAGTCTCCCATAACCAAGAGAACCAAGTTCTAATAGAACTGCATCTCTTTACGAGTTGCATGCAACTCAGAGGATTTATTTTGTGGGTGTAACTTGTAGATTTGTTTTGTTTTGGATGTCACATTTATTTTCCTCACAGGCTGTGTACAAATATTTTGGATATTTTCAGATTTGTTATGTCCTCTGTCAGAGCTGTTTAAAAGATAATTTAATCATTGGTGATGTTGGTCAATCTCATTCCTTAATTTGTACTAATAGCAAGCTTGTCCAAAACTAAAATTATTCATGTACATTGTACACAGCTTTGTTCTAAAATAAATTTCCAAATTAGATTTCAGTTGGTTACCATGTTTCTCATGTTAATAGTAAAAGAAAAATAATAATTTCATACTATTTCTTTTGTTTTTCAGAAATACATGTACTTCAAACTTTGCTCAAGATTCTACTCTCCCCCTTGGAGTCTAATGTCTGAATGATTCCGCTTGTCACAGATATGTAAGTTTTTTGGCATTTTGAATTTATAAAAAAGAAGCTGCTGCTTATTTTGTGCTGTATATTGTCCAAAGCCTTTTTATCTTATTTAAAACATATTTTAAGTATTGGTCATGTTGGTCAATCTCATCCCTCAATTTGTAGTAGTAGCAAGCTTGTCCCAAACTAAAATTATTCATGTACCTAGTTTTGTTCTAAACTAAATTTCCGTAAAAGTGAGGTAATTTACTAGAATACTTTGGTTACTTATTAACCAAAGTTGACATGAAAAACCGGGAAGTGGCCTGCTACCAGGCTTACCGGTCTTTCCACCAGAAAGTGGCCTGTCTACCGGACTTACAGGTCTTTCCATCAGGAGAAGGCCTGTTTTCTCTCTGATGTCTGCTACCAGTCTAACTTTCTCTATTCCTTCTGGAACTAAGTAAGCAGCGTTAGTGAGCAATGCAAAGCAGCATAGATGCAACTCGTAGGATATAGCTCTTGCGTGCAACTTCTACTTTTGTCATTTTTATTTGCAAGCTTTCTTTTCTCCATTTGGCATTAGCCCATCTTTCTACCGGGCTATATCCTGTCCCTTCCACCGGGAAGTGGGCTGTCTACTGGGCTTACCGGTCTTTCCACTGGACTTTATGGTCTTTCCATCAGGAGAAGGCCTGTCTTCTCTCTGATGTCTGCTACCAGTCCTAACTTTCTCTATTCCTTCTGGAACTATTAGTTATATCGGTCTCTTCCACCGGGAAGTGGGCTGTCTACCTTTAATCTATATCTAAAATGTAGACATAAAAATTACATTCAAAATAAAAATAAAACTAAGTTATTTGAGGGGTAGAAGAACTAACAACTTCTTCAGTCTTTCTTTTGGAACATTTACAAAGCTGTTCACTTAAATTATTATAAAAAGTGAGTCTAAATTTTGGAACGTTATAATGACGTTCACTTTAAATATTAGAAAAAGTGAGATAATTTACTAGAAAGTACTTTGGTTACTTATTAACCCCAGTTGACGTGAAGAATCTATATTTAAAATGAAGACATGAACATTTCATTCATTATAAAAATAAAAATAAAATAATAAAAAGCACCTTTGATGCTCACTGTAATAAAACTAGACAGCAAGAAGCACCTCTGAAGCTCACTGTAATTTAATAAAACTAGACAGGAAGAAGCACCTTTGATGCTCACTGTTATTTAATAAATCTAGACAGCAAGAAGCACCTTTGATGCTCACTGTAATTCAATAAAATTAGACAGTAAGGAGCACCTTTGATGCTCACTGTAATTTAATAAAATTAGACAGCAAGAAGCACCTCTGATGCTCACTGTAATTTAATAAAACTAGACAGCAAGAAGCACCTCTGATGCTCACTGTAGTTTAATAAAACTAGACAGGGAGAAGCACCAGTCTAAATTTTGGAACGTCTCAATGACGTTCACTTAAATTATTAGAAAAAGTGAGATAATTTACTAGAATACTTTGGTTAGTTATTAACCAAAGTTGACGTGAAAAATCTATATATTTAAAATGGAGACATAAACATTTCATTCATTATAAAAATTAAAATAAAATAATAAAAAGCAGCTTTGATGCTCACTGTAATAAAACTAGACAGCAAGAAGCACCTTTGATGCTCACTGTAATTTAATAAAACTAGACAGGAAGAAGCACCTTTGATGCTCACTGTAATTTAATGAATCTAGACAGCAAGAAGCACCTTTGATGCTCACTGTAATTTAATAAAACTTGACAGCAAGAAGCACCTCTGATGCTCACTGTAATTTAATAAAACTAGACAGGGAGAAGCACCAGTCTTTCTTTTGGAACGTTTACAATGATGTTCTCTTAAATTATTAGAAAAAGTGAGATAATTTACTAGAATACTTTGGTTACTTATTAACCCAAGTTGAAGTGAAAAATCTATATTTAAAATGCAGACATGCAAAAACTTAGTTATTTGAGGGGTAGGAGAAACTTTTTCAGTTTTCCGCCTGGCGTCATGACCCCAACCTTTGCGACAGACCAGTGAAGAGGGTCACTCCTTGTTTCTGGTCTAGGCAAAGGACTGCCAGTTTTCCTGCTTTCCCTTTACTACCCTTTCCTCGCGCTACTCATGTTCCCTGCATGGGTAGAATTTTTTCTGGACAGAGGCCCCTGTGGAGATGAATAAGTTGATGATGAAAGAGTCAATGAATGGAAGATAGAACGGATCGCGGAAGGGAACTTTTAACGGAACTTGGAATGGAACTTGGAACAGAACTTGGAGCAGAAGGTGGAATTTCACATGGAACTGACCATGGAATGGGAAGCAGAATGGGATGCTGAAGGTAACGGTTCATTCTGCATTTCGTTCTGCATTTCATTCTGCATGTGCCATTCCGTGTTTTTTTTTCCGTGCTTTATTATCCGTTATCCGCGCTCTAATCTTGTTCCGACCTCTGCATTCCGTACGCTGCGTTCCGTTCCGCGTTCCGCGTTCCGGTGTGTCTTATGTTTTGCATTCCATTGTGCATTCTGTGCCGCGTGCCTTTCTGCATTCTAGTCTGTGTTTCCTTCTGCGTTCCATTCTGTGTTTTTTTCTACAATTTGTTCTGTGTTCCAATCCACGTTCTGTTCCATGTTTTGTTATTTATCCCGTTCCACCTTCCATTCTTTCTTCCGTTCATGAGCTCTTTCATCAAAAACTTTTTTGTTTTCAACTAGGCAGTGAAGGTCGTCCTTGTTTCCGTACTTTTACTTTGCTATAGCCGGTCTCTTCCACCGGGAAGTGGCCTGTCTACTGGGCTTACCGGCCACCGGACTTAGCGGTTTTTCCATCAGGAGAAGGCCTGTCTTCTCTCTGATGTCTGCTTCCAGTCTAACTTTCTCTATTCCTTCTGGATCAAAGTCAGCGGCGTTAGTGAGCAATGCAAAGCAGCGTAGATGCAACTCGGAGGATATAGCTCTTGCGTGTAACTTCTACTTTTGTCATTTTTACTATCAAGCTTTTCTTGTCTCCATTAGGCCTTGGCCTATCTTTCTACCTGGTTGTATCCGGTCTCTTCTACCAGGAAGTGGGCTACCTGCCGGGCTTACCGGTCTTTCCACCGGACTAACCGGTCTTTCCATCAGGAGAAGGCCTGTCTTCTCTCTGATGTCTGCTTCCAGTCTAACTTTCTCTATTCCTTCTGGATCTAAGTAAGCAGCGTTAGTGAGCAATGCAAAGCAGCGTAGATGCAACTCGTAGAATATAGCTCTTGCGTGTAACTTCTACTTTTGTCATTTTTACTAGCAAGCTTTTCTTGTCTCCATTAGGCATTAGCCCATCTTTCTACCGGGCTATATCCGGTCTCTTCCACAGGGAAGTGGCATGACTACCTTTAATCTTTATCGAAAATAGAGACATAAAAATTACATTCAATATAAAAATAAAACTAAGTTATTTGAGGGGTAGAAGAACTAACAACTTCTTCAGGCTTTCTTTTGTAACCTTTACAAAGCTGTTCACTTAAATTATTATAAAAAGTGAGTCTAAATTTTGGAACGTTATAATGACGTTCACTTAAATTATTATAAAAAGAGAGATAATTTACTAGAATACTTTGGTTTCTTCCCAAGTTGACAAAAAAAATCTATATTTAAAATGCAGACATGAAAATTTCATTCATTATAAAAATAAAAACTTAGTTATTTGAGGGGTGGGAGAACTAACAACTTCTTCGGGCTTTCTTTTGTAACCTTTACAAAGCTGTTCACTTAAATTATTATAAAAAGTGAGTCTAAATTTTGGAACGTTATAATGACGTTCACTTAAATTATTATAAAAAGAGAGATAATTTACTTGAATACTTTGGTTACTTATTAACCCAAGTTGACGTGAAAAAAATATATTTAAAATGCAGACATGAAAATTTCATTCATTATAAAAATAAAAACTTAGTTATTTGAGGGGTAGGAGAACAAACAACTTTTTCAGTTTTCCGCCTGGCTTCATGACCCCAACCTTTGCGACAGACCAGTGAAGAGGGTCACTCCTTGTTTCTGGTCTAGGCAAAGGACTGCCAGTTTTCCTGCTTTCCTTTTACTATCCTTTCTACCGGGCTATATCTGGTCTGTCTACCGGACTCACCGGTCTTTCCATCAGGAAAAGGCCTGTCTTCTCTCTGATGTCTGCTTCCAGTCTAACTTTCTCTATTCCTTCTGGATCTAAGTAAGCAGAGCTAGTGAGCAATGCAAAGCAGCGTAGATGCAACTCGTAGGATATAGCTCTTGCGTGTAACTTCTACTTTTGTCATTTTTACTATCAAGCTTTTCTTGTCTCCATTAGGCCTTGGCCCATCTTTCTACCGGGTTGTATCCGGTCTCTTCTACCAGGAAGTGGGCTCCCTACCGGGCTTACCGGTCTTTCCACCGGACTTACCGGTCTTTCCATCAGGAGAAGGCCTGTCTTCTCTCTGATGTCTGCTTCCAGTCTAACTTTCTCTATTCCTTCTGGATCTAAGTAAGCAGCGCTAGTGAGCAATGCAAAGCAGCGTAGATGCAACTCGTAGGATATAGCTCTTGCGTGTAACTTCTACTTTTGTCATTTTTACTATCAAGCTTTTCTTGTCTCCATTAGGCCTTGGCCCATCTTTCTACCGGGTTGTATCCGGTCTCTTGTACCAGGAAGTGGGCTCCCTACCGGGCTTACCGGTCTTTCCACCGGACTTACCGGTCCTTCCATCAGGAGAAGGCCTGTCTTCTCTCTGATGTCTGAAAATTTCATTCATTATAAAAATAAAAACTTAGTTATTTGAGGGGTAGGAGAACTAACAACTTCTTCAGGCTTTCTTTTGTAACCTTTACAAAGCTGTTCACTTAAATTATTATAAAAAGTGAGTCTAAATTTTGGAACGTTATAATGACGTTCACTTAAATTATTATAAAAAGAGAGATAATTTACTAGAATACTTTGGTTTCTTCCCAAGTTGACAAAAAAAATCTATATTTAAAATGCAGACATGAAAATTTCATTCATTATAAAAATAAAAACTTAGTTATTTGAGGGGTGGGAGAACTAACAACTTCTTCGGGCTTTCTTTTGTAACCTTTACAAAGCTGTTCACTTAAATTATTATAAAAAGTGAGTCTAAATTTTGGAACGTTATAATGACGTTCACTTAAATTATTATAAAAAGAGAGATAATTTACTTGAATACTTTGGTTACTTATTAACCCAAGTTGACGTGAAAAAAATATATTTAAAATGCAGACATGAAAATTTCATTCATTATAAAAATAAAAACTTAGTTATTTGAGGGGTAGAAGAACAAACAACTTTTTCAGTTTTCCGCCTGGCTTCATGACCCCAACCTTTGCGACAGACCAGTGAAGAGGGTCACTCCTTGTTTCTGGTCTAGGCAAAGGACTGCCAGTTTTCCTGCTTTCCTTTTACTATCCTTTCTACCGGGCTATATCTGGTCTGTCTACCGGACTCACCGGTCTTTCCATCAGGAAAAGGCCTGTCTTCTCTCTGATGTCTGCTTCCAGTCTAACTTTCTCTATTCCTTCTGGATCTAAGTAAGCAGCGCTAGTGAGCAATGCAAAGCAGCGTAGATGCAACTCGTAGGATATAGCTCTTGCGTGTAACTTCTACTTTTGTCATTTTTACTATCAAGCTTTTCTTGTCTCCATTAGGCCTTGGCCCATCTTTCTACCGGGTTGTATCCGGTCTCTTCTACCAGGAAGTGGGCTCCCTACCGGGCTTACCGGTCTTTCCACCGGACTTACCGGTCTTTCCATCAGGAGAAGGCCTGTCTTCTCTCTGATGTCTGCTTCCAGTCTAACTTTCTCTATTCCTTCTGGATCTAAGTAAGCAGCGCTAGTGAGCAATGCAAAGCAGCGTAGATGCAACTCATGGAATTTAGCTCTTGCGTGTAACTTCTACTTTTGTCATTTTTACTATCAAGCTTTTCTTGTCTCCATTAGGCCTTGGCCCATCTTTCTACCGGGTTGTATCCGGTCTCTTGTACCAGGAAGTGGGCTCCCTACCGGGCTTACCGGTCTTTCCACCGGACTTACCGGTCTTTCCATCAGGAGAAGGCCTGTCTTCTCTCTGATGTCTGAAAATTTCATTCATTATAAAAATAAAAACTTAGTTATTTGAGGGGTAGGAGAACTAACAACTTCTTCAGGCTTTCTTTTGTAACCTTTACAAAGCTGTTCACTTAAATTATTATAAAAAGTGAGTCTAAATTTTGGAACGTTATAATGACGTTCACTTAAATTATTATAAAAAGAGAGATAATTTACTAGAATACTTTGGTTTCTTATTAACCCAAGTTGACAAAAAAAATCTATATTTAAAATGCAGACATGAAAATTTCATTCATTATAAAAATAAAAACTTAGTTATTTGAGGGGTGGGAGAACTAACAACTTCTTCGGGCTTTCTTTTGTAACCTTTACAAAGCTGTTCACTTAAATTATTATAAAAAGTGAGTCTAAATTTTGGAACGTTATAATGACGTTCACTTAAATTATTATAAAAAGAGAGATAATTTACTTGAATACTTTGGTTACTTATTAACCCAAGTTGACGTGAAAAAAATATATTTAAAATGCAGACATGAAAATTTCATTCATTATAAAAATAAAAACTTAGTTATTTGAGGGGTAGAAGAACAAACAACTTTTTCAGTTTTCCGCCTGGCTTCATGACCCCAACCTTTGCGACAGACCAGTGAAGAGGGTCACTCCTTGTTTCTGGTCTAGGCAAAGGACTGCCAGTTTTCCTGCTTTCCTTTTACTATCCTTTCTACCGGGCTATATCTGGTCTGTCTACCGGACTCACCGGTCTTTCCATCAGGAAAAGGCCTGTCTTCTCTCTGATGTCTGCTTCCAGTCTAACTTTCTCTATTCCTTCTGGATCTAAGTAAGCAGCGCTAGTGAGCAATGCAAAGCAGCGTAGATGCAACTCGTAGGATATAGCTCTTGCGTGTAACTTCTACTTTTGTCATTTTTACTATCAAGCTTTTCTTGTCTCCATTAGGCCTTGGCCCATCTTTCTACCGGGTTGTATCCGGTCTCTTCTACCAGGAAGTGGGCTCCCTACCGGGCTTACCGGTCTTTCCACCGGACTTACCGGTCTTTCCATCAGGAGAAGGCCTGTCTTCTCTCTGATGTCTGCTTCCAGTCTAACTTTCTCTATTCCTTCTGGATCTAAGTAAGCAGCGCTAGTGAGCAATGCAAAGCAGCATAGATGCAACTCATGGAATTTAGCTCTTGCGTGTAACTTCTACTTTTGTCATTTTTACTATCAAGCTTTTCTTGTCTCCATTAGGCCTTGGCCCATCTTTCTACCGGGTTGTATCCGGTCTCTTGTACCAGGAAGTGGGCTCCCTACCGGGCTTACCGGTCTTTCCACCGGACTTACCGGTCTTTCCATCAGGAGAAGGCCTGTCTTCTCTCTGATGTCTGAAAATTTCATTCATTATAAAAATAAAAACTTAGTTATTTGAGGGGTAGGAGAACTAACAACTTCTTCAGGCTTTCTTTTGTAACCTTTACAAAGCTGTTCACTTAAATTATTATAAAAAGTGAGTCTAAATTTTGGAACGTTATAATGACGTTCACTTAAATTATTATAAAAAGAGAGATAATTTACTAGAATACTTTGGTTACTTATTAACCCAAGTTGACGTGAAAAAAATATATTTAAAATGCAGACATGAAAATTTCATTCATTATAAAAATAAAAACTTAGTTATTTGAGGGGTAGGAGAACAAACAACTTTTTCAGTTTTCCGCCTGGCTTCATGACCCCAACCTTTGCGACAGACCAGTTAAGAGGGTCACTCCTTGTTTCTGGTCTAGGCAAAGGACTGCCAGTTTTCCTGCTTTCCTTTTACTATCCTTTCTACCGGGCTATATCTGGTCTGTCTACCGGACTCACCGGTCTTTCCATCAGGAAAAGGCCTGTCTTCTCTCTGATGTCTGCTTCCAGTCTAACTTTCTCTATTCCTTCTGGATCTAAGTAAGCAGCGCTAGTGAGCAATGCAAAGCAGCGTAGATGCAACTCGTAGGATATAGCTCTTGCGTGTAACTTCTACTTTTGTCATTTTTACTATCAAGCTTTTCTTGTCTCCATTAGGCCTTGGCCCATCTTTCTACCGGGTTGTATCCGGTCTCTTCTACCAGGAAGTGGGCTCCCTACCGGGCTTACCGGTCTTTCCACCGACTTACCGGTCTTTCCATCAGGAGAAGGCCTGTCTTCTCTCTGATGTCTGCTTCCAGTCTAACTTTCTCTATTCCTTCTGGATCTAAGTAAGCAGCGCTAGTGAGCAATGCAAAGCAGCGTAGATGCAACTCGTAGGATATAGCTCTTGCGTGTAACTTCTACTTTTGTCATTTTTACTATCAAGCTTTTCTTGTCTCCATTAGGCCTTGGCCCATCTTTCTACCGGGTTGTATCCGGTCTCTTGTACCAGGAAGTGGGCTCCCTACCGGGCTTACCGGTCTTTCCACCGGACTTACCGGTCCTTCCATCAGGAGAAGGCCTGTCTTCTCTCTGATGTCTGAAAATTTCATTCATTATAAAAATAAAAACTTAGTTATTTGAGGGGTAGGAGAACTAACAACTTCTTCAGGCTTTCTTTTGTAACCTTTACAAAGCTGTTCACTTAAATTATTATAAAAAGTGAGTCTAAATTTTGGAACGTTATAATGACGTTCACTTAAATTATTATAAAAAGAGAGATAATTTACTAGAATACTTTGGTTTCTTATTAACCCAAGTTGACAAAAAAAATCTATATTTAAAATGCAGACATGAAAATTTCATTCATTATAAAAATAAAAACTTAGTTATTTGAGGGGTGGGAGAACTAACAACTTCTTCGGGCTTTCTTTTGTAACCTTTACAAAGCTGTTCACTTAAATTATTATAAAAAGTGAGTCTAAATTTTGGAACGTTATAATGACGTTCACTTAAATTATTATAAAAAGAGAGATAATTTACTTGAATACTTTGGTTACTTATTAACCCAAGTTGACGTGAAAAAAATATATTTAAAATGCAGACATGAAAATTTCATTCATTATAAAAATAAAAACTTAGTTATTTGAGGGGTAGGAGAACAAACAACTTTTTCAGTTTTCCGCCTGGCTTCATGACCCCAACCTTTGCGACAGACCAGTGAAGAGGGTCACTCCTTGTTTCTGGTCTAGGCAAAGGACTGCCAGTTTTCCTGCTTTCCTTTTACTATCCTTTCTACCGGGCTATATCTGGTCTGTCTACCGGACTCACCGGTCTTTCCATCAGGAAAAGGCCTGTCTTCTCTCTGATGTCTGCTTCCAGTCTAACTTTCTCTATTCCTTCTGGATCTAAGTAAGCAGAGCTAGTGAGCAATGCAAAGCAGCGTAGATGCAACTCGTAGGATATAGCTCTTGCGTGTAACTTCTACTTTTGTCATTTTTACTATCAAGCTTTTCTTGTCTCCATTAGGCCTTGGCCCATCTTTCTACCGGGTTGTATCCGGTCTCTTCTACCAGGAAGTGGGCTCCCTACCGGGCTTACCGGTCTTTCCACCGGACTTACCGGTCTTTCCATCAGGAGAAGGCCTGTCTTCTCTCTGATGTCTGCTTCCAGTCTAACTTTCTCTATTCCTTCTGGATCTAAGTAAGCAGCGCTAGTGAGCAATGCAAAGCAGCGTAGATGCAACTCGTAGGATATAGCTCTTGCGTGTAACTTCTACTTTTGTCATTTTTACTATCAAGCTTTTCTTGTCTCCATTAGGCCTTGGCCCATCTTTCTACCGGGTTGTATCCGGTCTCTTGTACCAGGAAGTGGGCTCCCTACCGGGCTTACCGGTCTTTCCACCGGACTTACCGGTCCTTCCATCAGGAGAAGGCCTGTCTTCTCTCTGATGTCTGAAAATTTCATTCATTATAAAAATAAAAACTTAGTTATTTGAGGGGTAGGAGAACTAACAACTTCTTCAGGCTTTCTTTTGTAACCTTTACAAAGCTGTTCACTTAAATTATTATAAAAAGTGAGTCTAAATTTTGGAACGTTATAATGACGTTCACTTAAATTATTATAAAAAGAGAGATAATTTACTAGAATACTTTGGTTTCTTCCCAAGTTGACAAAAAAAATCTATATTTAAAATGCAGACATGAAAATTTCATTCATTATAAAAATAAAAACTTAGTTATTTGAGGGGTGGGAGAACTAACAACTTCTTCGGGCTTTCTTTTGTAACCTTTACAAAGCTGTTCACTTAAATTATTATAAAAAGTGAGTCTAAATTTTGGAACGTTATAATGACGTTCACTTAAATTATTATAAAAAGAGAGATAATTTACTTGAATACTTTGGTTACTTATTAACCCAAGTTGACGTGAAAAAAATATATTTAAAATGCAGACATGAAAATTTCATTCATTATAAAAATAAAAACTTAGTTATTTGAGGGGTAGAAGAACAAACAACTTTTTCAGTTTTCCGCCTGGCTTCATGACCCCAACCTTTGCGACAGACCAGTGAAGAGGGTCACTCCTTGTTTCTGGTCTAGGCAAAGGACTGCCAGTTTTCCTGCTTTCCTTTTACTATCCTTTCTACCGGGCTATATCTGGTCTGTCTACCGGACTCACCGGTCTTTCCATCAGGAAAAGGCCTGTCTTCTCTCTGATGTCTGCTTCCAGTCTAACTTTCTCTATTCCTTCTGGATCTAAGTAAGCAGCGCTAGTGAGCAATGCAAAGCAGCGTAGATGCAACTCGTAGGATATAGCTCTTGCGTGTAACTTCTACTTTTGTCATTTTTACTATCAAGCTTTTCTTGTCTCCATTAGGCCTTGGCCCATCTTTCTACCGGGTTGTATCCGGTCTCTTCTACCAGGAAGTGGGCTCCCTACCGGGCTTACCGGTCTTTCCACCGGACTTACCGGTCTTTCCATCAGGAGAAGGCCTGTCTTCTCTCTGATGTCTGCTTCCAGTCTAACTTTCTCTATTCCTTCTGGATCTAAGTAAGCAGCGCTAGTGAGCAATGCAAAGCAGCGTAGATGCAACTCATGGAATTTAGCTCTTGCGTGTAACTTCTACTTTTGTCATTTTTACTATCAAGCTTTTCTTGTCTCCATTAGGCCTTGGCCCATCTTTCTACCGGGTTGTATCCGGTCTCTTGTACCAGGAAGTGGGCTCCCTACCGGGCTTACCGGTCTTTCCACCGGACTTACCGGTCTTTCCATCAGGAGAAGGCCTGTCTTCTCTCTGATGTCTGAAAATTTCATTCATTATAAAAATAAAAACTTAGTTATTTGAGGGGTAGGAGAACTAACAACTTCTTCAGGCTTTCTTTTGTAACCTTTACAAAGCTGTTCACTTAAATTATTATAAAAAGTGAGTCTAAATTTTGGAACGTTATAATGACGTTCACTTAAATTATTATAAAAAGAGAGATAATTTACTAGAATACTTTGGTTTCTTATTAACCCAAGTTGACAAAAAAAATCTATATTTAAAATGCAGACATGAAAATTTCATTCATTATAAAAATAAAAACTTAGTTATTTGAGGGGTGGGAGAACTAACAACTTCTTCGGGCTTTCTTTTGTAACCTTTACAAAGCTGTTCACTTAAATTATTATAAAAAGTGAGTCTAAATTTTGGAACGTTATAATGACGTTCACTTAAATTATTATAAAAAGAGAGATAATTTACTTGAATACTTTGGTTACTTATTAACCCAAGTTGACGTGAAAAAAATATATTTAAAATGCAGACATGAAAATTTCATTCATTATAAAAATAAAAACTTAGTTATTTGAGGGGTAGAAGAACAAACAACTTTTTCAGTTTTCCGCCTGGCTTCATGACCCCAACCTTTGCGACAGACCAGTGAAGAGGGTCACTCCTTGTTTCTGGTCTAGGCAAAGGACTGCCAGTTTTCCTGCTTTCCTTTTACTATCCTTTCTACCGGGCTATATCTGGTCTGTCTACCGGACTCACCGGTCTTTCCATCAGGAAAAGGCCTGTCTTCTCTCTGATGTCTGCTTCCAGTCTAACTTTCTCTATTCCTTCTGGATCTAAGTAAGCAGCGCTAGTGAGCAATGCAAAGCAGCGTAGATGCAACTCGTAGGATATAGCTCTTGCGTGTAACTTCTACTTTTGTCATTTTTACTATCAAGCTTTTCTTGTCTCCATTAGGCCTTGGCCCATCTTTCTACCGGGTTGTATCCGGTCTCTTCTACCAGGAAGTGGGCTCCCTACCGGGCTTACCGGTCTTTCCACCGGACTTACCGGTCTTTCCATCAGGAGAAGGCCTGTCTTCTCTCTGATGTCTGCTTCCAGTCTAACTTTCTCTATTCCTTCTGGATCTAAGTAAGCAGCGCTAGTGAGCAATGCAAAGCAGCATAGATGCAACTCATGGAATTTAGCTCTTGCGTGTAACTTCTACTTTTGTCATTTTTACTATCAAGCTTTTCTTGTCTCCATTAGGCCTTGGCCCATCTTTCTACCGGGTTGTATCCGGTCTCTTGTACCAGGAAGTGGGCTCCCTACCGGGCTTACCGGTCTTTCCACCGGACTTACCGGTCTTTCCATCAGGAGAAGGCCTGTCTTCTCTCTGATGTCTGAAAATTTCATTCATTATAAAAATAAAAACTTAGTTATTTGAGGGGTAGGAGAACTAACAACTTCTTCAGGCTTTCTTTTGTAACCTTTACAAAGCTGTTCACTTAAATTATTATAAAAAGTGAGTCTAAATTTTGGAACGTTATAATGACGTTCACTTAAATTATTATAAAAAGAGAGATAATTTACTAGAATACTTTGGTTACTTATTAACCCAAGTTGACGTGAAAAAAATATATTTAAAATGCAGACATGAAAATTTCATTCATTATAAAAATAAAAACTTAGTTATTTGAGGGGTAGGAGAACAAACAACTTTTTCAGTTTTCCGCCTGGCTTCATGACCCCAACCTTTGCGACAGACCAGTTAAGAGGGTCACTCCTTGTTTCTGGTCTAGGCAAAGGACTGCCAGTTTTCCTGCTTTCCTTTTACTATCCTTTCTACCGGGCTATATCTGGTCTGTCTACCGGACTCACCGGTCTTTCCATCAGGAAAAGGCCTGTCTTCTCTCTGATGTCTGCTTCCAGTCTAACTTTCTCTATTCCTTCTGGATCTAAGTAAGCAGCGCTAGTGAGCAATGCAAAGCAGCGTAGATGCAACTCGTAGGATATAGCTCTTGCGTGTAACTTCTACTTTTGTCATTTTTACTATCAAGCTTTTCTTGTCTCCATTAGGCCTTGGCCCATCTTTCTACCGGGTTGTATCCGGTCTCTTCTACCAGGAAGTGGGCTCCCTACCGGGCTTACCGGTCTTTCCACCGACTTACCGGTCTTTCCATCAGGAGAAGGCCTGTCTTCTCTCTGATGTCTGCTTCCAGTCTAACTTTCTCTATTCCTTCTGGATCTAAGTAAGCAGCGCTAGTGAGCAATGCAAAGCAGCGTAGATGCAACTCGTAGGATATAGCTCTTGCGTGTAACTTCTACTTTTGTCATTTTTACTATCAAGCTTTTCTTGTCTCCATTAGGCCTTGGCCCATCTTTCTACCGGGTTGTATCCGGTCTCTTGTACCAGGAAGTGGGCTCCCTACCGGGCTTACCGGTCTTTCCACCGGACTTACCGGTCCTTCCATCAGGAGAAGGCCTGTCTTCTCTCTGATGTCTGAAAATTTCATTCATTATAAAAATAAAAACTTAGTTATTTGAGGGGTAGGAGAACTAACAACTTCTTCAGGCTTTCTTTTGTAACCTTTACAAAGCTGTTCACTTAAATTATTATAAAAAGTGAGTCTAAATTTTGGAACGTTATAATGACGTTCACTTAAATTATTATAAAAAGAGAGATAATTTACTAGAATACTTTGGTTTCTTATTAACCCAAGTTGACAAAAAAAATCTATATTTAAAATGCAGACATGAAAATTTCATTCATTATAAAAATAAAAACTTAGTTATTTGAGGGGTGGGAGAACTAACAACTTCTTCGGGCTTTCTTTTGTAACCTTTACAAAGCTGTTCACTTAAATTATTATAAAAAGTGAGTCTAAATTTTGGAACGTTATAATGACGTTCACTTAAATTATTATAAAAAGAGAGATAATTTACTTGAATACTTTGGTTACTTATTAACCCAAGTTGACGTGAAAAAAATATATTTAAAATGCAGACATGAAAATTTCATTCATTATAAAAATAAAAACTTAGTTATTTGAGGGGTAGGAGAACAAACAACTTTTTCAGTTTTCCGCCTGGCTTCATGACCCCAACCTTTGCGACAGACCAGTGAAGAGGGTCACTCCTTGTTTCTGGTCTAGGCAAAGGACTGCCAGTTTTCCTGCTTTCCTTTTACTATCCTTTCTACCGGGCTATATCTGGTCTGTCTACCGGACTCACCGGTCTTTCCATCAGGAAAAGGCCTGTCTTCTCTCTGATGTCTGCTTCCAGTCTAACTTTCTCTATTCCTTCTGGATCTAAGTAAGCAGCGCTAGTGAGCAATGCAAAGCAGCGTAGATGCAACTCGTAGGATATAGCTCTTGCGTGTAACTTCTACTTTTGTCATTTTTACTATCAAGCTTTTTTTGTCTCCATTAGGCCTTGGCCCATCTTTCTACCGGGTTGTATCCGGTCTCTTCTACCAGGAAGTGGGCTCCCTTTTCGGGCTTACCGGTCTTTCCACCGGACTTACCGGTCTTTCCATCAGGAGAAGGCCTGTCTTCTCTCTGATGTCTGCTTCCAGTCTAACTTTCTCTATTCCTTCTGGATCTAAGTAAGCAGCGCTAGTGAGCAATGCAAAGCAGCGTAGATGCAACTCGTAGGATATAGCTCTTGCGTGTAACTTCTACTTTTGTCATTTTTACTATCAAGCTTTTCTTGTCTCCATTAGGCCTTGGCCCATCTTTCTACCGGGTTGTATCCGGTCTCTTGTACCAGGAAGTGGGCTCCCTACCGGGCTTACCGGTCTTTCCACCGGACTTACCGGTCCTTCCATCAGGAGAAGGCCTGTCTTCTCTCTGATGTCTGAAAATTTCATTCATTATAAAAATAAAAACTTAGTTATTTGAGGGGTGGGAGAACTAACAACTTCTTCGGGCTTTCTTTTGTAACCTTTACAAAGCTGTTCACTTAAATTATTATAAAAAGTGAGTCTAAATTTTGGAACGTTATAATGACGTTCACTTAAATTATTATAAAAAGAGAGATAATTTACTTGAATACTTTGGTTACTTATTAACCCAAGTTGACGTGAAAAAAATATATTTAAAATGCAGACATGAAAATTTCATTCATTATAAAAATAAAAACTTAGTTATTTGAGGGGTAGGAGAACAAACAACTTTTTCAGTTTTCCGCCTGGCTTCATGACCCCAACCTTTGCGACAGACCAGTGAAGAGGGTCACTCCTTGTTTCTGGTCTAGGCAAAGGACTGCCAGTTTTCCTGCTTTCCTTTTACTATCCTTTCTACCGGGCTATATCTGGTCTGTCTACCGGACTCACCGGTCTTTCCATCAGGAAAAGGCCTGTCTTCTCTCTGATGTCTGCTTCCAGTCTAACTTTCTCTATTCCTTCTGGATCTAAGTAAGCAGCGCTAGTGAGCAATGCAAAGCAGCGTAGATGCAACTCGTAGGATATAGCTCTTGCGTGTAACTTCTACTTTTGTCATTTTTACTATCAAGCTTTTCTTGTCTCCATTAGGCCTTGGCCCATCTTTCTACCGGGTTGTATCCGGTCTCTTCTACCAGGAAGTGGGCTCCCTACCGGGCTTACCGGTCTTTCCACCGGACTTACCGGTCTTTCCATCAGGAGAAGGCCTGTCTTCTCTCTGATGTCTGAAAATTTCATTCATTATAAAAATAAAAACTTAGTTATTTGAGGGGTAGGAGAACTAACAACTTCTTCAGGCTTTCTTTTGTAACCTTTACAAAGCTGTTCACTTAAATTATTATAAAAAGTGAGTCTAAATTTTGGAACGTTATAATGACGTTCACTTAAATTATTATAAAAAGAGAGATAATTTACTAGAATACTTTGGTTACTTATTAACCCAAGTTGACGTGAAAAAAATATATTTAAAATGCAGACATGAAAATTTCATTCATTATAAAAATAAAAACTTAGTTATTTGAGGGGTAGGAGAACAAACAACTTTTTCAGTTTTCCGCCTGGCGTCATGACCCCAACCTTTGCGACAGACCAGTGAAGAGGGTCACTCCTTGTTTCTGGTCTAGGCAAAGGACTGCCAGTTTTCCTGCTTTCCTTTTACTATCCTTTCTACCGGGCTATATCTGGTCTGTCTACCTGACTCACCGGTCTTTCCATCAGGAGAAGGCCTGTCTTCTCTCTGATGTCTGCTTCCAGTCTAACTTTCTCTATTCCTTCTGGATCTAAGTAAGCAGCGCTAGTGAGCAATGCAAAGCAGCGTAGATGCAACTCGTAGGATATAGCTCTTGCGTGTAACTTCTACTTTTGTCATTTTTACTATCAAGCTTTTCTTGTCTCCATTAGGCCTTGGCCCATCTTTCTACCGGGTTGTATCCGGTCTCTTCTACCAGGAAGTGGGCTCCCTACCGGGCTTACCGGTCTTTCCACCGGACTTACCGGTCTTTCCATCAGGAGAAGGCCTGTCTTCTCTCTGATGTCTGCTTCCAGTCTAACTTTCTCTATTCCTTCTGGATCTAAGTAAGCAGCGCTAGTGAGCAATGCAAAGCAGCGTAGATGCAACTCGTAGGATATAGCTCTTGCGTGTAACTTCTACTTTTGTCATTTTTACTATCAAGCTTTTCTTGTCTCCATTAGGCCTTGGCCCATCTTTCTACCGGGTTGTATCCGGTCTCTTCTACCAGGAAGTGGGCTCCCTACCGGGCTTACCGGTCTTTCCACCGGACTTACCGGTCTTTCCATCAGGAGAAGGCCTGTCTTCTCTCTGATGTCTGAAAATTTCATTCATTATAAAAATAAAAACTTAGTTATTTGAGGGGTAGGAGAACTAACAACTTCTTCAGGCTTTCTTTTGTAACCTTTACAAAGCTGTTCACTTAAATTATTATAAAAAGTGAGTCTAAATTTTGGAACGTTATAATGACGTTCACTTAAATTATTATAAAAAGAGAGATAATTTACTAGAATACTTTGGTTACTTATTAACCCAAGTTGACGTGAAAAAAATATATTTAAAATGCAGACATGAAAATTTCATTCATTATAAAAATAAAAACTTAGTTATTTGAGAGGTAGGAGAACAAACAACTTTTTCAGTTTTCCGCCTGGCGTCATGACCCCAACCTTTGCGACAGACCAGTGAAGAGGGTCACTCCTTGTTTCTGGTCTAGGCAAAGGACTGCCAGTTTTCCTGCTTTCCTTTTACTATCCTTTCTACCGGGCTATATCTGGTCTGTCTACCGGACTCACCGGTCTTTCCATCAGGAGAAGGCCTGTCTTCTCTCTGATGTCTGCTTCCAGTCTAACTTTCTCTATTCCTTCTGGATCTAAGTAAGCAGCGCTAGTGAGCAATGCAAAGCAGCGTAGATGCAACTCGTAGGATATAGCTCTTGCGTGTAACTTCTACTTTTGTCATTTTTACTATCAAGCTTTTCTTGTCTCCATTAGGCCTTGGCCCATCTTTCTACCGGGTTGTATCCGGTCTCTTCTACCAGGAAGTGGGCTCCCTACCGGGCTTACCGGTCTTTCCACCGGACTTACCGGTCTTTCCATCAGGAGAAGGCCTGTCTTCTCTCTGATGTCTGCTTCCAGTCTAACTTTCTCTATTCCTTCTGGATCTAAGTAAGCAGCGTTAGTGAGCAATGCAAAGCAGCGTAGATGCAACTCGTAGGATATAGCTCTTGCGTGTAACTCCTACTTTTGTCATTTTTACTATCAAGCTTTTCTTGTCTCCATTAGGCCTTGGCCCATCTTTCTACCGGGTTGTATCCGGTCTCTTGTACCAGGAAGTGGGCTCCCTACCGGGCTTACCGGTCTTTCCACCGGACTAACCGGTCTTTCCATCAGGAGAAGGCCTGTCTTCTCTCTGATGTCTGAAAATTTCATTCATTATAAAAATAAAAACTTAGTTATTTGAGGGGTAGGAGAACTAACAACTTCTTCAGGCTTTCTTTTGTAACCTTTACAAAGCTGTTCACTTAAATTATTATAAAAAATGAGTCTAAATTTTGGAACGTTATAATGACGTTCACTTAAATTATTATAAAAAGAGAGATAATTTACTAGAATACTTTGGTTACTTATTAACCCAAGTTGACGTGAAAAAAATATATTTAAAATGCAGACATGAAAATTTCATTCATTATAAAAATAAAAACTTAGTTATTTGAGGGGTAGGAGAACAAACAACTTTTTCAGTTTTCCGCCTGGCTTCATGACCCCAACATTTGCGACAGACCAGTGAAGAGGGTCACTCCTTGTTTCTGGTCTAGGCAAAGGACTGCCAGTTTTCCTGCTTTCCTTTTACTATCCTTTCTACTGGGCTATATCTGGTCTGTCTACCGGACTCACCGGTCTTTCCATCAGGAGAAGGCCTGTCTTCTCTCTGATGTCTGCTTCCAGTCTAACTTTCTCTATTCCTTCTGGATCTAAGTAAGCAGCGCTAGTGAGCAATGCAAAGCAGCGTAGATGCAACTCGTAGGATATAGCTCTTGCGTGTAACTTCTACTTTTGTCATTTTTACTATCAAGCTTTTCTTGTCTCCATTAGGCCTTGGCCCATCTTTCTACCGGGTTGTATCCGGTCTCTTCTACCAGGAAGTGGGCTCCCTACCGGGCTTACCGGTCTTTCCACCGGACTTACCGGTCTTTCCATCAGGAGAAGGCCTGTCTTCTCTCTGATGTCTGAAAATTTCATTCATTATAAAAATAAAAACTTAGTTATTTGAGGGGTAGGAGAACTAACAACTTCTTCAGGCTTTCTTTTGTAACCTTTACAAAGCTGTTCACTTAAATTATTATAAAAAGTGAGTCTAAATTTTGGAACGTTATAATGACGTTCACTTAAATTATTATAAAAAGAGAGATAATTTACTAGAATACTTTGGTTACTTATTAACCCAAGTTGACGTGAAAAAAATATATTTAAAATGCAGACATGAAAATTTCATTCATTATAAAAATAAAAACTTAGTTTTTTGAGGGGTAGGAGAACAAACAACTTTTTCAGTTTTCCGCCTGGCGTCATGACCCCAACCTTTGCGACAGACCAGTGAAGAGGGTCACTCCTTGTTTCTGGTCTAGGCAAAGGACTGCCAGTTTTCCTGCTTTCCTTTTACTATCCTTTCTACCGGGCTATATCTGGTCTGTCTACCGGACTCACCGGTCTTTCCATCAGGAGAAGGCCTGTCTTCTCTCTGATGTCTGCTTCCAGTCTAACTTTCTCTATTCCTTCTGGATCTAAGTAAGCAGCGCTAGTGAGCAATGCAAAGCAGCGTAGATGCAACTCGTAGGATATAGCTCTTGTGTGTAACTTCTACTTTTGTCATTTTTACTATCAAGCTTTTCTTGTCTCCATTAGGCCTTGGCCCATCTTTCTACCGGGTTGTATCCGGTCTCTTCTACCAGGAAGTGGGCTCCCTACCGGGCTTACCGGTCTTTCCACCGGACTTACCGGTCTTTCCATCAGGAGAAGGCCTGTCTTCTCTCTGATGTCTGCTTCCAGTCTAACTTTCTCTATTCCTTCTGGATCTAAGTAAGCAGCTCTAGTGAGCAATGCAAAGCAGCGTAGATGCAACTCGTAGGATATAGCTCTTGCGTGTAACTTCTACTTTTGTCATTTTTACTATCAAGCTTTTCTTGTCTCCATTAGGCCTTGGCCCATCTTTCTACCGGGTTGTATCCGGTCTCTTCTACCAGGAAGTGGGCTCCCTACCGGGCTTACCGGTCTTTCCACTGGACTTACCGGTCTTTCCATCAGGAGAAGGCCTGTCTTCTCTCTGATGTCTGAAAATTTCATTCATTATAAAAATAAAAACTTAGTTATTTGAGGGGTAGGAGAACTAACAACTTCTTCAGGCTTTCTTTTGTAACCTTTACAAAGCTGTTCACTTAAATTATTATAAAAAGTGAGTCTAAATTTTGGAACGTTAAAATGACGTTCACTTAAATTATTATAAAAAGAGAGATAATTTACTAGAATACTTTGGTTACTTATTAACCCAAGTTGACGTGAAAAAAATATATTTAAAATGCAGACATGAAAATTTCATTCATTATAAAAATAAAAACTTAGTTATTTGAGGGGTAGGAGAACAAACAACTTTTTCAGTTTTCCGCCTGGCTTCATGACCCCAACATTTGCGACAGACCAGTGAAGAGGGTCACTCCTTGTTTCTGGTCTAGGCAAAGGACTGCCAGTTTTCCTGCTTTCCTTTTACTATCCTTTCTACTGGGCTATATCTGGTCTGTCTACCGGACTCACCGGTCTTTCCATCAGGAGAAGGCCTGTCTTCTCTCTGATGTCTGCTTCCAGTCTAACTTTCTCTATTCCTTCTGGATCTAAGTAAGCAGCGCTAGTGAGCAATGCAAAGCAGCGTAGATGCAACTCGTAGGATATAGCTCTTGCGTGTAACTTCTACTTTTGTCATTTTTACTATCAAGCTTTTCTTGTCTCCATTAGGCCTTGGCCCATCTTTCTACCGGGTTGTATCCGGTCTCTTCTACCAGGAAGTGGGCTCCCTACCGGGCTTACCGGTCTTTCCACCGGACTTACCGGTCTTTCCATCAGGAGAAGGCCTGTCTTCTCTCTGATGTCTGAAAATTTCATTCATTATAAAAATAAAAACTTAGTTATTTGAGGGGTAGGAGAACTAACAACTTCTTCAGGCTTTCTTTTGTAACCTTTACAAAGCTGTTCACTTAAATTATTATAAAAAGTGAGTCTAAATTTTGGAACGTTATAATGACGTTCACTTAAATTATTATAAAAAGAGAGATAATTTACTAGAATACTTTGGTTACTTATTAACCCAAGTTGACGTGAAAAAAATATATTTAAAATGCAGACATGAAAATTTCATTCATTATAAAAATAAAAACTTAGTTATTTGAGGGGTAGGAGAACAAACAACTTTTTCAGTTTTCCGCCTGGCGTCATGACCCCAACCTTTGCGACAGACCAGTGAAGAGGGTCACTCCTTGTTTCTGGTCTAGGCAAAGGACTGCCAGTTTTCCTGCTTTCCTTTTACTATCCTTTCTACCGGGCTATATCTGGTCTGTCTACCGGACTCACCGGTCTTTCCATCAGGAGAAGGCCTGTCTTCTCTCTGATGTCTGCTTCCAGTCTAACTTTCTCTATTCCTTCTGGATCTAAGTAAGCAGCGCTAGTGAGCAATGCAAAGCAGCGTAGATGCAACTCGTAGGATATAGCTCTTGTGTGTAACTTCTACTTTTGTCATTTTTACTATCAAGCTTTTCTTGTCTCCATTAGGCCTTGGCCCATCTTTCTACCGGGTTGTATCCGGTCTCTTCTACCAGGAAGTGGGCTCCCTACCGGGCTTACCGGTCTTTCCACCGGACTTACCGGTCTTTCCATCAGGAGAAGGCCTGTCTTCTCTCTGATGTCTGCTTCCAGTCTAACTTTCTCTATTCCTTCTGGATCTAAGTAAGCAGCGTTAGTGAGCAATGCAAAGCAGCGTAGATGCAACTCGTAGGATATAGCTCTTGCGTGTAACTCCTACTTTTGTCATTTTTACTATCAAGCTTTTCTTGTCTCCATTAGGCCTTGGCCCATCTTTCTACCGGGTTGTATCCGGTCTCTTGTACCAGGAAGTGGGCTCCCTACCGGGCTTACCGGTCTTTCCACCGGACTAACCGGTCTTTCCATCAGGAGAAGGCCTGTCTTCTCTCTGATGTCTGAAAATTTCATTCATTATAAAAATAAAAACTTAGTTATTTGAGGGGTAGGAGAACTAACAACTTCTTCAGGCTTTCTTTTGTAACCTTTACAAAGCTGTTCACTTAAATTATTATAAAAAATGAGTCTAAATTTTGGAACGTTATAATGACGTTCACTTAAATTATTATAAAAAGAGAGATAATTTACTAGAATACTTTGGTTACTTATTAACCCAAGTTGACGTGAAAAAAATATATTTAAAATGCAGACATGAAAATTTCATTCATTATAAAAATAAAAACTTAGTTATTTGAGGGGTAGGAGAACAAACAACTTTTTCAGTTTTCCGCCTGGCTTCATGACCCCAACATTTGCGACAGACCAGTGAAGAGGGTCACTCCTTGTTTCTGGTCTAGGCAAAGGACTGCCAGTTTTCCTGCTTTCCTTTTACTATCCTTTCTACTGGGCTATATCTGGTCTGTCTACCGGACTCACCGGTCTTTCCATCAGGAGAAGGCCTGTCTTCTCTCTGATGTCTGCTTCCAGTCTAACTTTCTCTATTCCTTCTGGATCTAAGTAAGCAGCGCTAGTGAGCAATGCAAAGCAGCGTAGATGCAACTCGTAGGATATAGCTCTTGCGTGTAACTTCTACTTTTGTCATTTTTACTATCAAGCTTTTCTTGTCTCCATTAGGCCTTGGCCCATCTTTCTACCGGGTTGTATCCGGTCTCTTCTACCAGGAAGTGGGCTCCCTACCGGGCTTACCGGTCTTTCCACCGGACTTACCGGTCTTTCCATCAGGAGAAGGCCTGTCTTCTCTCTGATGTCTGAAAATTTCATTCATTATAAAAATAAAAACTTAGTTATTTGAGGGGTAGGAGAACTAACAACTTCTTCAGGCTTTCTTTTGTAACCTTTACAAAGCTGTTCACTTAAATTATTATAAAAAGTGAGTCTAAATTTTGGAACGTTATAATGACGTTCACTTAAATTATTATAAAAAGAGAGATAATTTACTAGAATACTTTGGTTACTTATTAACCCAAGTTGACGTGAAAAAAATATATTTAAAATGCAGACATGAAAATTTCATTCATTATAAAAATAAAAACTTAGTTTTTTGAGGGGTAGGAGAACAAACAACTTTTT
This sequence comes from Astropecten irregularis, assembly GCA_963971285.1. Taxonomy (NCBI): domain Eukaryota; kingdom Metazoa; phylum Echinodermata; class Asteroidea; order Paxillosida; family Astropectinidae; genus Astropecten; species Astropecten irregularis. Next base: position 16,664,684 of record OZ020247.1, read on the forward strand.
CAGTTTTCCGCCTGGCGTCATGACCCCAACCTTTGCGACAGACCAGTGAAGAGGGTCACTCCTTGTTTCTGGTCTAGGCAAAGGACTGCCAGTTTTCCTGCTTTCCTTTTACTATCCTTTCTACCGGGCTATATCTGGTCTGTCTACCGGACTCACCGGTCTTTCCATCAGGAGAAGGCCTGTCTTCTCTCTGATGTCTGCTTCCAGTCTAACTTTCTCTATTCCTTCTGGATCTAAGTAAGCAGCGCTAGTGAGCAATGCAAAGCAGCGTAGATGCAACTCGTAGGATATAGCTCTTGTGTGTAACTTCTACTTTTGTCATTTTTACTATCAAGCTTTTCTTGTCTCCATTAGGCCTTGGCCCATCTTTCTACCGGGTTGTATCCGGTCTCTTCTACCAGGAAGTGGGCTCCCTACCGGGCTTACCGGTCTTTCCACCGGACTTACCGGTCTTTCCATCAGGAGAAGGCCTGTCTTCTCTCTGATGTCTGCTTCCAGTCTAACTTTCTCTATTCCTTCTGGATCTAAGTAAGCAGCTCTAGTGAGCAATGCAAAGCAGCGTAGATGCAACTCGTAGGATATAGCTCTTGCGTGTAACTTCTACTTTTGTCATTTTTACTATCAAGCTTTTCTTGTCTCCATTAGGCCTTGGCCCATCTTTCTACCGGGTTGTATCCGGTCTCTTCTACCAGGAAGTGGGCTCCCTACCGGGCTTACCGGTCTTTCCACCGGACTTACCGGTCTTTCCATCAGGAGAAGGCCTGTCTTCTCTCTGATGTCTGAAAATTTCATTCATTATAAAAATAAAAACTTAGTTATTTGAGGGGTAGGAGAACTAACAACTTCTTCAGGCTTTCTTTTGTAACCTTTACAAAGCTGTTCACTTAAATTATTATAAAAAGTGAGTCTAAATTTTGGAACGTTAAAATGACGTTCACTTAAATTATTATAAAAAGAGAGATAATTTACTAGAATACTTTGGTTACTTATTAACCCAAGTTGACGTGAAAAAAATATATTTAAAATGCAGACATGAAAATTTCATTCATTATAAAAATAAAAACTTAGTTATTTGAGGGGTAGGAGAACAAACAACTTTTTCAGTTTTCCGCCTGGCTTCATGACCCCAACATTTGCGACAGACCAGTGAAGAGGGTCACTCCTTGTTTCTGGTCTAGGCAAAGGACTGCCAGTTTTCCTGCTTTCCTTTTACTATCCTTTCTACTGGGCTATATCTGGTCTGTCTACCGGACTCACCGGTCTTTCCATCAGGAGAAGGCCTGTCTTCTCTCTGATGTCTGCTTCCAGTCTAACTTTCTCTATTCCTTCTGGATCTAAGTAAGCAGCGCTAGTGAGCAATGCAAAGCAGCGTAGATGCAACTCGTAGGATATAGCTCTTGCGTGTAACTTCTACTTTTGTCATTTTTACTATCAAGCTTGTCTTGTCTCCATTAGGCCTTGGCCCATCTTTCTACCGGGTTGTATCCGGTCTCTTCTACCAGGAAGTGGGCTCCCTACCGGGCTTACCGGTCTTTCCACCGGACTTACCGGTCTTTCCATCAGGAGAAGGCCTGTCTTCTCTCTGATGTCTGAAAATTTCATTCATTATAAAAATAAAAACTTAGTTATTTGAGGGGTAGGAGAACTAACAACTTCTTCAGGCTTTCTTTTGTAACCTTTACAAAGCTGTTCACTTAAATTATTATAAAAAGTGAGTCTAAATTTTGGAACGTTATAATGACGTTCACTTAAATTATTATAAAAAGAGAGATAATTTACTAGAATACTTTGGTTACTTATTAACCCAAGTTGACGTGAAAAAAATATATTTAAAATGCAGACATGAAAATTTCATTCATTATAAAAATAAAAACTTAGTTATTTGAGGGGTAGGAGAACAAACAACTTTTTCAGTTTTCCGCCTGGCGTCATGACCCCAACCTTTGCGACAGACCAGTGAAGAGGGTCACTCCTTGTTTCTGGTCTAGGCAAAGGACTGCCAGTTTTCCTGCTTTCCTTTTACTATCCTTTCTACCGGGCTATATCTGGTCTGTCTACCGGACTCACCGGTCTTTCCATCAGGAGAAGGCCTGTCTTCTCTCTGATGTCTGCTTCCAGTCTAACTTTCTCTATTCCTTCTGGATCTAAGTAAGCAGCGCTAGTGAGCAATGCAAAGCAGCGTAGATGCAACTCGTAGGATATAGCTCTTGTGTGTAACTTCTACTTTTGTCATTTTTACTATCAAGCTTTTCTTGTCTCCATTAGGCCTTGGCCCATCTTTCTACCGGGTTGTATCCGGTCTCTTCTACCAGGAAGTGGGCTCCCTACCGGGCTTACCGGTCTTTCCACCGGACTTACCGGTCTTTCCATCAGGAGAAGGCCTGTCTTCTCTCTGATGTCTGCTTCCAGTCTAACTTTCTCTATTCCTTCTGGATCTAAGTAAGCAGCTCTAGTGAGCAATGCAAAGCAGCGTAGATGCAACTCGTAGGATATAGCTCTTGCGTGTAACTTCTACTTTTGTCATTTTTACTATCAAGCTTTTCTTGTCTCCATTAGGCCTTGGCCCATCTTTCTACCGGGTTGTATCCGGTCTCTTCTACCAGGAAGTGGGCTCCCTACCGGGCTTACCGGTCTTTCCACCGGACTTACCGGTCTTTCCATCAGGAGAAGGCCTGTCTTCTCTCTGATGTCTGAAAATTTCATTCATTATAAAAATAAAAACTTAGTTATTTGAGGGGTAGGAGAACTAACAACTTCTTCAGGCTTTCTTTTGTAACCTTTACAAAGCTGTTCACTTAAATTATTATAAAAAGTGAGTCTAAATTTTGGAACGTTAAAATGACGTTCACTTAAATTATTATAAAAAGAGAGATAATTTACTAGAATACTTTGGTTACTTATTAACCCAAGTTGACGTGAAAAAAATATATTTAAAATGCAGACATGAAAATTTCATTCATTATAAAAATAAAAACTTAGTTATTTGAGGGGTAGGAGAACAAACAACTTTTTCAGTTTTCCGCCTGGCGTCATGACCCCAACCTTTGCGACAGACCAGTGAAGAGGGTCACTCCTTGTTTCTGGTCTAGGCAAATGACTGCCAGTTTTCCTGCTTTCCTTTTACTATCCTTTCTACCGGGCTATATCTGGTCTGTCTACCGGACTCACCGGTCTTTCCATCAGGAGAAGGCCTTTCTTCTCTCTGATGTCTGCTTCCAGTCTAACTTTCTCTATTCCTTCTGGATCTAAGTAAGCAGCGCTAGTGAGCAATGCAAAGCAGCGTAGATGCAACTCGTAGGATATAGCTCTTGCGTGTAACTTCTACTTTTGTCATTTTTACTATCAAGCTTTTCTTGTCTCCATTAGGCCTTGGCCCATCTTTCTACCGGGTTGTATCCGGTCTCTTCTACCAGGAAGTAGGCTCCCTACCGGGCTTACCGGTCTTTCCACCGGACTTACCGGTCTTTCCATCAGGAGAAGGCCTGTCTTCTCTCTGATGTCTGCTTCCAGTCTAACTTTTTCTATTCCTTCTGGATCTAAGTAAGCAGCGCTAGTGAGCAATGCAAAGCAGCGTAGATGCAACTCGTAGGATATAGCTCTTGCGTGTAACTTCTACTTTTGTCATTTTTACTATCAAGCTTTTCTTGTCTCCATTAGGCCTTGGCCCATCTTTCTACCGGGTTGTATCCGGTCTCTTGTACCAGGAAGTGGGCTCCCTACCGGGCTTACCGGTCTTTCCACCGGACTTACCGGTCCTTCCATCAGGAGAAGGCCTGTCTTCTCTCTGATGTCTGAAAATTTCATTCATTATAAAAATAAAAACTTAGTTATTTGAGGGGTAGGAGAACTAACAACTTCTTCAGGCTTTCTTTTGTAACCTTTACAAAGCTGTTCACTTAAATTATTATAAAAAGTGAGTCTAAATTTTGGAACGTTATAATGACGTTCACTTAAATTATTATAAAAAGAGAGATAATTTACTAGAATACTTTGGTTACTTATTAACCCAAGTTGACGTGAAAAAAATATATTTAAAATGCAGACATGAAAATTTCATTCATTATAAAAATAAAAACTTAGTTATTTGAGGGGTAGGAGAACAAACAACTTTTTCAGTTTTCCGCCTGGCGTCATGACCCCAACCTTTGCGACAGACCAGTGAAGAGGGTCACTCCTTGTTTCTGGTCTAGGCAAAGGACTGCCAGTTTTCCTGCTTTCCTTTTACTATCCTTTCTACCGGGCTATATCTGGTCTGTCTACCGGACTCACCGGTCTTTCCATCAGGAGAAGGCCTGTCTTCTCTCTGATGTCTGCTTCCAGTCTAACTTTCTCTATTCCTTCTGGATCTAAGTAAGCAGCGCTAGTGAGCAATGCAAAGCAGCGTAGATGCAACTCGTAGGATATAGCTCTTGTGTGTAACTTCTACTTTTGTCATTTTTACTATCAAGCTTTTCTTGTCTCCATTAGGCCTTGGCCCATCTTTCTACCGGGTTGTATCCGGTCTCTTCTACCAGGAAGTGGGCTCCCTACCGGGCTTACCGGTCTTTCCACCGGACTTACCGGTCTTTCCATCAGGAGAAGGCCTGTCTTCTCTCTGATGTCTGCTTCCAGTCTAACTTTCTCTATTCCTTCTGGATCTAAGTAAGCAGCTCTAGTGTGCAATGCAAAGCAGCGTAGATGCAACTCGTAGGATATAGCTCTTGCGTGTAACTTCTACTTTTGTCATTTTTACTATCAAGCTTTTCTTGTCTCCATTAGGCCTTGGCCCATCTTTCTACCGGGTTGTATCCGGTCTCTTGTACCAGGAAGTGGGCTCTCTACCGGGCTTACCGGTCTTTCCACCGGACTTACCGGTCTTTCCATCAGGAGAAGGCCTGTCTTCTCTCTGATGTCTGAAAATTTCATTCATTATAAAAATAAAAACTTAGTTATTTGAGGGGTAGGAGAACTAACAACTTCTTCAGGCTTTCTTTTGTAACCTTTACAAAGCTGTTCACTTAAATTATTATAAAAAGTGAGTCTAAATTTTGGAACGTTAAAATGACGTTCACTTAAATTATTATAAAAAGAGAGATAATTTACTAGAATACTTTGGTTACTTATTAACCCAAGTTGACGTGAAAAAAATATATTTAAAATGCAGACATGAAAATTTCATTCATTATAAAAATAAAAACTTAGTTATTTGAGGGGTAGGAGAACAAACAACTTTTTCAGTTTTCCGCCTGGCGTCATGACCCCAACCTTTGCGACAGACCAGTGAAGAGGGTCACTCCTTGTTTCTGGTCTAGGCAAATGACTGCCAGTTTTCCTGCTTTCCTTTTACTATCCTTTCTACCGGGCTATATCTGGTCTGTCTACCGGACTCACCGGTCTTTCCATCAGGAGAAGGCCTGTCTTCTCTCTGATGTCTGCTTCCAGTCTAACTTTCTCTATTCCTTCTGGATCTAAGTAAGCAGCGCTAGTGAGCAATGCAAAGCAGCGTAGATGCAACTCGTAGGATATAGCTCTTGCGTGTAACTTCTACTTTTGTCATTTTTACTATCAAGCTTTTCTTGTCTCCATTAGGCCTTGGCCCATCTTTCTACCGGGTTGTATCCGGTCTCTTCTACCAGGAAGTGGGCTCCCTACCGGGCTTACCGGTCTTTCCACCGGACTTACCGGTCTTTCCATCAGGAGAAGGCCTGTCTTCTCTCTGATGTCTGCTTCCAGTCTAACTTTTTCTATTCCTTCTGGATCTAAGTAAGCAGCGCTAGTGAGCAATGCAAAGCAGCGTAGATGCAACTCGTAGGATATAGCTCTTGCGTGTAACTTCTACTTTTGTCATTTTTACTATCAAGCTTTTCTTGTCTCCATTAGGCCTTGGCCCATCTTTCTACCGGGTTGTATCCGGTCTCTTCTACCAGAAAGTGGGTTCCATACCGGGCTTACCGGTCTTTCCACCGGACTTACCGGTCCTTCCATCAGGAGAAGGCCTGTCTTCTCTCTGATGTCTGAAAAATTTCATTCATTATAAAAATAAAAACTTAGTTATTTGAGGGGTAGGAGAACTAACAACTTCTTCAGGCTTTCTTTTGTAACCTTTACAAAGCTGTTCACTTAAATTATTATAAAAAGTGAGTCTAAATTTTGGAACGTTATAATGACGTTCACTTAAATTATTATAAAAAGAGAGATAATTTACTAGAATACTTTGGTTACTTATTAACCCAAGTTGACGTGAAAAAAATATATTTAAAATGCAGACATGAAAATTTCATTCATTATAAAAATAAAAACTTAGTTATTTGAGGGGTAGGAGAACAAACAACTTTTTCAGTTTTCCGCCTGGCTTCATGACCCCAACCTTTGCGACAGACCAGTGAAGAGGGTCACTCCTTGTTTCTGGTCTAGGCAAAGGACTGCCAGTTTTCCTGCTTTCCTTTTACTATCCTTTCTACCGGGCTATATCTGGTCTGTCTACCGGACTCACCGGTCTTTCCATCAGGAAAAGGCCTGTCTTCTCTCTGATGTCTGCTTCCAGTCTAACTTTCTCTATTCCTTCTGGATCTAAGTAAGCAGCGCTAGTGAGCAATGCAAAGCAGCGTAGATGCAACTCGTAGGATATAGCTCTTGCGTGTAACTTCTACTTTTGTCATTTTTACTATCAAGCTTTTCTTGTCTCCATTAGGCCTTGGCCCATCTTTCTACCGGGTTGTATCCGGTCTCTTCTACCAGGAAGTGGGCTCCCTACCGGGCTTACCGGTCTTTCCACCGGACTTACCGGTCTTTCCATCAGGAGAAGGCCTGTCTTCTCTCTGATGTCTGCTTCCAGTCTAACTTTCTCTATTCCTTCTGGATCTAAGTAAGCAGCGCTAGTGAGCAATGCAAAGCAGCGTAGATGCAACTCGTAGGATATAGCTCTTGCGTGTAACTTCTACTTTTGTCATTTTTACTATCAAGCTTTTCTTGTCTCCATTAGGCCTTGGCCCATCTTTCTACCGGGTTGTATCCGGTCTCTTGTACCAGGAAGTGGGCTCCCTACCGGGCTTACCGGTCTTTCCACCGGACTTACCGGTCCTTCCATCAGGAGAAGGCCTGTCTTCTCTCTGATGTCTGAAAATTTCATTCATTATAAAAATAAAAACTTAGTTATTTGCGGGGTAGGAGAACTAACAACTTCTTCAGGCTTTCTTTTGTAACCTTTACAAAGCTGTTCACTTAAATTATTATAAAAAGTGAGTCTAAATTTTGGAACGTTATAATGACGTTCACTTAAATTATTATAAAAAGAGAGATAATTTACTAGAATACTTTGGTTACTTATTAACCCAAGTTGACGTGAAAAAAATATATTTAAAATGCAGACATGAAAATTTCATTCATTATAAAAATAAAAACTTAGTTATTTGAGGGGTAGGAGAACAAACAACTTTTTCAGTTTTCCGCCTGGCTTCATGACCCCAACCTTTGCGACAGACCAGTGAAGAGGGTCACTCCTTGTTTCTGGTCTAGGCAAAGGACTGCCAGTTTTCCTGCTTTCCTTTTACTATCCTTTCTACCGGGCTATATCTGGTCTGTCTACCGGACTCACCGGTCTTTCCATCAGGAAAAGGCCTGTCTTCTCTCTGATGTCTGCTTCCAGTCTAACTTTCTCTATTCCTTCTGGATCTAAGTAAGCAGCGCTAGTGAGCAATGCAAAGCAGCGTAGATGCAACTCGTAGGATATAGCTCTTGCGTGTAACTTCTACTTTTGTCATTTTTACTATCAAGCTTTTCTTGTCTCCATTAGGCCTTGGCCCATCTTTCTACCGGGTTGTATCCGGTCTCTTCTACCAGGAAGTGGGCTCCCTACCGGGCTTACCGGTCTTTCCACCGGACTTACCGGTCTTTCCATCAGGAGAAGGCCTGTCTTCTCTCTGATGTCTGCTTCCAGTCTAACTTTCTCTATTCCTTCTGGATCTAAGTAAGCAGCGCTAGTGAGCAATGCAAAGCAGCGTAGATGCAACTCGTAGGATATAGCTCTTGCGTGTAACTTCTACTTTTGTCATTTTTACTATCAAGCTTTTCTTGTCTCCATTAGGCCTTGGCCCATCTTTCTACCGGGTTGTATCCGGTCTCTTGTACCAGGAAGTGGGCTCCCTACCGGGCTTACCGGTCTTTCCACCGGACTTACCGGTCCTTCCATCAGGAGAAGGCCTGTCTTCTCTCTGATGTCTGAAAATTTCATTCATTATAAAAATAAAAACTTAGTTATTTGCGGGGTAGGAGAACTAACAACTTCTTCAGGCTTTCTTTTGTAACCTTTACAAAGCTGTTCACTTAAATTATTATAAAAAGTGAGTCTAAATTTTGGAACGTTATAATGACGTTCACTTAAATTATTATAAAAAGAGAGATAATTTACTAGAATACTTTGGTTACTTATTAACCCAAGTTGACGTGAAAAAAATATATTTAAAATGCAGACATGAAAATTTCATTCATTATAAAAATAAAAACTTAGTTATTTGAGGGGTAGGAGAACAAACAACTTTTTCAGTTTTCCGCCTGGCTTCATGACCCCAACCTTTGCGACAGACCAGTGAAGAGGGTCACTCCTTGTTTCTGGTCTAGGCAAAGGACTGCCAGTTTTCCTGCTTTCCTTTTACTATCCTTTCTACCGGGCTATATCTGGTCTGTCTACCGGACTCACCGGTCTTTCCATCAGGAGAAGGCCTGTCTTCTCTCTGATGTCTGCTTCCAGTCTAACTTTCTCTATTCCTTCTGGATCTAAGTAAGCAGCGCTAGTGAGCAATGCAAAGCAGCGTAGATGCAACTCGTAGGATATAGCTCTTGCGTGTAACTTCTACTTTTGTCATTTTTACTATCAAGCTTTTCTTGTCTCCATTAGGCCTTGGCCCATCTTTCTACCGGGTTGTATCCGGTCTCTTCTACCAGGAAATGGGCTCCCTACCGGGCTTACCGGTCTTTCCACCGGACTTACCGGTCTTTCCATCAGGAGAAGGCCTGTCTTCTCTCTGATGTCTGCTTCCAGTCTAACTTTCTCTATTCCTTCTGGATCTAAGTAAGCAGCGCTAGTGAGCAATGCAAAGCAGCGTAGATGCAACTCGTAGGATATAGCTCTTGCGTGTAACTTCTACTTTTGTCATTTTTACTATCAAGCTTTTCTTGTCTCCATTAGGCCTTGGCCCATCTTTCTACCGGGTTGTATCCGGTCTCTTGTACCAGGAAGTGGGCTCCCTACCGGGCTTACCGGTCTTTCCACCGGACTTACCGGTCCTTCCATCAGGAGAAGGCCTGTCTTCTCTCTGATGTCTGAAAATTTCATTCATTATAAAAATAAAAACTTAGTTATTTGAGGGGTAGGAGAACTAACAACTTCTTCAGGCTTTCTTTTGTAACCTTTACAAAGCTGTTCACTTAAATTATTATAAAAAGTGAGTCTAAATTTTGGAACGTTATAATGACGTTCACTTAAATTATTATAAAAAGAGAGATAATTTACTAGAATACTTTGGTTACTTATTAACCCAAGTTGACGTGAAAAAAATATATTTAAAATGCAGACATGAAAATTTCATTCATTATAAAAATAAAAACTTAGTTATTTGAGGGGTAGGAGAACAAACAACTTTTTCAGTTTTCCGCCTGGCGTCATGACCCCAACCTTTGCGACAGACCAGTGAAGAGGGTCACTCCTTGTTTCTGGTCTAGGCAAAGGACTGCCAGTTTTCCTGCTTTCCTTTTACTATCCTTTCTACCGGGCTATATCTGGTCTGTCTACCGGACTCACCGGTCTTTCCATCAGGAGAAGGCCTGTCTTCTCTCTGATGTCTGCTTCCAGTCTAACTTTCTCTATTCCTTCTGGATCTAAGTAAGCAGCGCTAGTGAGCAATGCAAAGCAGCGTAGATGCAACTCGTAGGATATAGCTCTTGCGTGTAACTTCTACTTTTGTCATTTTTACTATCAAGCTTTTCTTGTCTCCATTAGGCCTTGGCCCATCTTTCTACCGGGTTGTATCCGGTCTCTTCTACCAGGAAGTGGGCTCCCTACCGGGCTTACCGGTCTTTCCACCGGACTTACCGGTCCTTCCATCAGGAGAAGGCCTGTCTTCTCTCTGATGTCTGAAAATTTCATTCATTATAAAAATAAAAACTTAGTTATTTGAGGGGTAGGAGAACTAACAACTTCTTCAGGCTTTCTTTTGTAACCTTTACAAAGCTGTTCACTTAAATTATTATAAAAAGTGAGTCTAAATTTTGGAACGTTATAATGACGTTCACTTAAATTATTATAAAAAGAGAGATAATTTACTAGAATACTTTGGTTACTTATTAACCCAAGTTGACGTGAAAAAAATATATTTAAAATGCAGACATGAAAATTTCATTCATTATAAAAATAAAAACTTAGTTATTTGAGGGGTAGGAGAACAAACAACTTTTTCAGTTTTCCGCCTGGCGTCATGACCCCAACCTTTGCGACAGACCAGTGAAGAGGGTCACTCCTTGTTTCTGGTCTAGGCAAAGGACTGCCAGTTTTCCTGCTTTCCTTTTACTATCCTTTCTACCGGGCTATATCTGGTCTGTCTACCGGACTCACCGGTCTTTCCATCAGGAGAAGGCCTGTCTTCTCTCTGATGTCTGCTTCCAGTCTAACTTTCTCTATTCCTTCTGGATCTAAGTAAGCAGCGCTAGTGAGCAATGCAAAGCAGCGTAGATGCAACTCGTAGGATATAGCTCTTGTGTGTAACTTCTACTTTTGTCATTTTTACTATCAAGCTTTTCTTGTCTCCATTAGGCCTTGGCCCATCTTTCTACCGGGTTGTATCCGGTCTCTTCTACCAGGAAGTGGGCTCCCTACCGGGCTTACCGGTCTTTCCACCGGACTTACCGGTCTTTCCATCAGGAGAAGGCCTGTCTTCTCTCTGATGTCTGCTTCCAGTCTAACTTTCTCTATTCCTTCTGGATCTAAGTAAGCAGCTCTAGTGAGCAATGCAAAGCAGCGTAGATGCAACTCGTAGGATATAGCTCTTGCGTGTAACTTCTACTTTTGTCATTTTTACTATCAAGCTTTTCTTGTCTCCATTAGGCCTTGGCCCATCTTTCTACCGGGTTGTATCCGGTCTCTTCTACCAGGAAGTGGGCTCTCTACCGGGCTTACCGGTCTTTCCACCGGACTTACCGGTCTTTCCATCAGGAGAAGGCCTGTCTTCTCTCTGATGTCTGAAAATTTCATTCATTATAAAAATAAAAACTTAGTTATTTGAGGGGTAGGAGAACTAACAACTTCTTCAGGCTTTCTTTTGTAACCTTTACAAAGCTGTTCACTTAAATTATTATAAAAAGTGAGTCTAAATTTTGGAACGTTAAAATGACGTTCACTTAAATTATTATAAAAAGAGAGATAATTTACTAGAATACTTTGGTTACTTATTAACCCAAGTTGACGTGAAAAAAATATATTTAAAATGCAGACATGAAAATTTCATTCATTATAAAAATAAAAACTTAGTTATTTGAGGGGTAGGAGAACAAACAACTTTTTCAGTTTTCCGCCTGGCGTCATGACCCCAACCTTTGCGACAGACCAGTGAAGAGGGTCACTCCTTGTTTCTGGTCTAGGCAAATGACTGCCAGTTTTCCTGCTTTCCTTTTACTATCCTTTCTACCGGGCTATATCTGGTCTGTCTACCGGACTCACCGGTCTTTCCATCAGGAGAAGGCCTGTCTTCTCTCTGATGTCTGCTTCCAGTCTAACTTTCTCTATTCCTTCTGGATCTAAGTAAGCAGCGCTAGTGAGCAATGCAAAGCAGCGTAGATGCAACTCGTAGGATATAGCTCTTGCGTGTAACTTCTACTTTTGTCATTTTTACTATCAAGCTTTTCTTGTCTCCATTAGGCCTTGGCCCATCTTTCTACCGGGTTGTATCCGGTCTCTTCTACCAGGAAGTGGGCTCCCTACCGGGCTTACCGGTCTTTCCACCGGACTTACCGGTCTTTCCATCAGGAGAAGGCCTGTCTTCTCTCTGATGTCTGCTTCCAGTCTAACTTTTTCTATTCCTTCTGGATCTAAGTAAGCAGCGCTAGTGAGCAATGCAAAGCAGCGTAGATGCAACTCGTAGGATATAGCTCTTGCGTGTAACTTCTACTTTTGTCATTTTTACTATCAAGCTTTTCTTGTCTCCATTAGGCCTTGGCCCATCTTTCTACCGGGTTGTATCCGGTCTCTTGTACCAGGAAGTGGGCTCCCTACCGGGCTTACCGGTCTTTCCACCGGACTTACCGGTCCTTCCATCAGGAGAAGGCCTGTCTTCTCTCTGATGTCTGAAAAATTTCATTCATTATAAAAATAAAAACTTAGTTATTTGAGGGGTAGGAGAACTAACAACTTCTTCAGTTTTCCGCCTGGCGTCATGACCCCAACCTTTGCGACAGACCAGTGAAGAGGGTCACTCCTTGTTTCTGGTCTAGGCAAATGACTGCCAGTTTTCCTGCTTTCCTTTTACTATCCTTTCTACCGGGCTATATCTGGTCTGTCTACCGGACTCACCGGTCTTTCCATCAGGAGAAGGCCTGTCTTCTCTCTGATGTCTGCTTCCAGTCTAACTTTCTCTATTCCTTCTGGATCTAAGTAAGCAGCGCTAGTGAGCAATGCAAAGCAGCGTAGATGCAACTCGTAGGATATAGCTCTTGCGTGTAACTTCTACTTTTGTCATTTTTACTATCAAGCTTTTCTTGTCTCCATTAGGCCTTGGCCCATCTTTCTACCGGGTTGTATCCGGTCTCTTCTACCAGGAAGTGGGCTCCCTACCGGGCTTACCGGTCTTTCCACCGGACTTACCGGTCTTTCCATCAGGAGAAGGCCTGTCTTCTCTCTGATGTCTGCTTCCAGTCTAACTTTTTCTATTCCTTCTGGATCTAAGTAAGCAGCGCTAGTGAGCAATGCAAAGCAGCGTAGATGCAACTCGTAGGATATAGCTCTTGCGTGTAACTTCTACTTTTGTCATTTTTACTATCAAGCTTTTCTTGTCTCCATTAGGCCTTGGCCCATCTTTCTACCGGGTTGTATCCGGTCTCTTGTACCAGGAAGTGGGCTCCCTACCGGGCTTACCGGTCTTTCCACCGGACTTACCGGTCCTTCCATCAGGAGAAGGCCTGTCTTCTCTCTGATGTCTGAAAAATTTCATTCATTATAAAAATAAAAACTTAGTTATTTGAGGGGTAGGAGAACTAACAACTTCTTCAGGCTTTCTTTTGTAACCTTTACAAAGCTGTTCACTTAAATTATTATAAAAAGTGAGTCTAAATTTTGGAACGTTATAATGACGTTCACTTAAATTATTATAAAAAGAGAGATAATTTACTAGAATACTTTGGTTACTTATTAACCCAAGTTGACGTGAAAAAAATATATTTAAAATGCAGACATGAAAATTTCATTCATTATAAAAATAAAAACTTAGTTATTTGAGGGGTAGGAGAACAAACAACTTTTTCAGTTTTCCGCCTGGCTTCATGACCCCAACCTTTGCGACAGACCAGTGAAGAGGGTCACTCCTTGTTTCTGGTCTAGGCAAAGGACTGCCAGTTTTCCTGCTTTCCTTTTACTATCCTTTCTACCGGGCTATATCTGGTCTGTCTACCGGACTCACCGGTCTTTCCATCAGGAAAAGGCCTGTCTTCTCTCTGATGTCTGCTTCCAGTCTAACTTTCTCTATTCCTTCTGGATCTAAGTAAGCAGCGCTAGTGAGCAATGCAAAGCAGCGTAGATGCAACTCGTAGGATATAGCTCTTGCGTGTAACTTCTACTTTTGTCATTTTTACTATCAAGCTTTTCTTGTCTCCATTAGGCCTTGGCCCATCTTTCTACCGGGTTGTATCCGGTCTCTTCTACCAGGAAGTGGGCTCCCTACCGGGCTTACCGGTCTTTCCACCGGACTTACCGGTCTTTCCATCAGGAGAAGGCCTGTCTTCTCTCTGATGTCTGCTTCCAGTCTAACTTTCTCTATTCCTTCTGGATCTAAGTAAGCAGCGCTAGTGAGCAATGCAACGCAGCGTAGATGCAACTCGTAGGATATAGCTCTTGCGTGTAACTTCTACTTTTGTCATTTTTACTATCAAGCTTTTCTTGTCTCCATTAGGCCTTGGCCCATCTTTCTACCGGGTTGTATCCGGTCTCTTGTACCAGGTAGTGGGCTCCCTACCGGGCTTACCGGTCTTTCCACCGGACTTACCGGTCCTTCCATCAGGAGAAGGCCTGTCTTCTCTCTGATGTCTGAAAATTTCATTCATTATAAAAATAAAAACTTAGTTATTTGAGGGGTAGGAGAACTAACAACTTCTTCAGGCTTTCTTTTGTAACCTTTACAAAGCTGTTCACTTAAATTATTATAAAAAGTGAGTCTAAATTTTGGAACGTTATAATGACGTTCACTTAAATTATTATAAAAAGAGAGATAATTTACTAGAATACTTTGGTTACTTATTAACCCAAGTTGACGTGAAAAAAATATATTTAAAATGCAGACATGAAAATTTCATTCATTATAAAAATAAAAACTTAGTTATTTGAGGGGTAGGAGAACAAACAACTTTTTCAGTTTTCCGCCTGGCTTCATGACCCCAACCTTTGCGACAGACCAGTGAAGAGGGTCACTCCTTGTTTCTGGTCTAGGCAAAGGACTGCCAGTTTTCCTGCTTTCCTTTTACTATCCTTTCTACCGGGCTATATCTGGTCTGTCTACCGGACTCACCGGTCTTTCCATCAGGAGAAGGCCTGTCTTCTCTCTGATGTCTGCTTCCAGTCTAACTTTCTCTATTCCTTCTGGATCTAAGTAAGCAGCGCTAGTGAGCAATGCAAAGCAGCGTAGATGCAACTCGTAGGATATAGCTCTTGCGTGTAACTTCTACTTTTGTCATTTTTACTATCAAGCTTTTCTTGTCTCCATTAGGCCTTGGCCCATCTTTCTACCGGGTTGTATCCGGTCTCTTCTACCAGGAAATGGGCTCCCTACCGGGCTTACCGGTCTTTCCACCGGACTTACCGGTCTTTCCATCAGGAGAAGGCCTGTCTTCTCTCTGATGTCTGCTTCCAGTCTAACTTTCTCTATTCCTTCTGGATCTAAGTAAGCAGCGCTAGTGAGCAATGCAAAGCAGCGTAGATGCAACTCGTAGGATATAGCTCTTGCGTGTAACTTCTACTTTTGTCATTTTTACTATCAAGCTTTTCTTGTCTCCATTAGGCCTTGGCCCATCTTTCTACCGGGTTGTATCCGGTCTCTTGTACCAGGAAGTGGGCTCCCTACCGGGCTTACCGGTCTTTCCACCGGACTTACCGGTCCTTCCATCAGGAGAAGGCCTGTCTTCTCTCTGATGTCTGAAAATTTCATTCATTATAAAAATAAAAACTTAGTTATTTGAGGGGTAGGAGAACTAACAACTTCTTCAGGCTTTCTTTTGTAACCTTTACAAAGCTGTTCACTTAAATTATTATAAAAAGTGAGTCTAAATTTTGGAACGTTATAATGACGTTCACTTAAATTATTATAAAAAGAGAGATAATTTACTAGAATACTTTGGTTACTTATTAACCCAAGTTGACGTGAAAAAAATATATTTAAAATGCAGACATGAAAATTTCATTCATTATAAAAATAAAAACTTAGTTATTTGAGGGGTAGGAGAACAAACAACTTTTTCAGTTTTCCGCCTGGCTTCATGACCCCAACCTTTGCGACAGACCAGTGAAGAGGGTCACTCCTTGTTTCTGGTCTAGGCAAAGGACTGCCAGTTTTCCTGCTTTCCTTTTACTATCCTTTCTACCGGGCTATATCTGGTCTGTCTACCGGACTCACCGGTCTTTCCATCAGGAGAAGGCCTGTCTTCTCTCTGATGTCTGCTTCCAGTCTAACTTTCTCTATTCCTTCTGGATCTAAGTAAGCAGCGCTAGTGAGCAATGCAAAGCAGCGTAGATGCAACTCGTAGGATATAGCTCTTGCGTGTAACTTCTACTTTTGTCATTTTTACTATCAAGCTTTTCTTGTCTCCATTAGGCCTTGGCCCATCTTTCTACCGGGTTGTATCCGGTCTCTTCTACCAGGAAGTGGGCTCCCTACCGGGCTTACCGGTCTTTCCACCGGACTTACCGGTCTTTCCATCAGGAGAAGGCCTGTCTTCTCTCTGATGTCTGCTTCCAGTCTAACTTTCTCTATTCCTTCTGGATCTAAGTAAGCAGCGCTAGTGAGCAATGCAAAGCAGCGTAGATGCAACTCGTAGGATATAGCTCTTGCGTGTAACTTCTACTTTTGTCATTTTTACTATCAAGCTTTTCTTGTCTCCATTAGGCCTTGGCCCATCTTTCTACCGGGTTGTATCCGGTCTCTTGTACCAGGAAGTGGGCTCCCTACCGGGCTTACCGGTCTTTCCACCGGACTTACCGGTCCTTCCATCAGGAGAAGGCCTGTCTTCTCTCTGATGTCTGAAAATTTCATTCATTATAAAAATAAAAACTTAGTTATTTGAGGGGTAGGAGAACTAACAACTTCTTCAGGCTTTCTTTTGTAACCTTTACAAAGCTGTTCACTTAAATTATTATAAAAAGTGAGTCTAAATTTTGGAACGTTATAATGACGTTCACTTAAATTATTATAAAAATAGAGATAATTTACTAGAATACTTTGGTTACTTATTAACCCAAGTTGACGTGAAAAAAATATATTTAAAATGCAGACATGAAAATTTCATTCATTATAAAAATAAAAACTTAGTTATTTGAGGGGTAGGAGAACAAACAACTTTTTCAGTTTTCCGCCTGGCGTCATGACCCCAACCTTTGCGACAGACCAGTGAAGAGGGTCACTCCTTGTTTCTGGTCTAGGCAAAGGACTGCCAGTTTTCCTGCTTTCCTTTTACTATCCTTTCTACCGGGCTATATCTGGTCTGTCTACCGGACTCACCGGTCTTTCCATCAGGAGAAGGCCTGTCTTCTCTCTGATGTCTGCTTCCAGTCTAACTTTCTCTATTCCTTCTGGATCTAAGTAAGCAGCGCTAGTGAGCAATGCAAAGCAGCGTAGATGCAACTCGTAGGATATAGCTCTTGCGTGTAACTTCTACTTTTGTCATTTTTACTATCAAGCTTTTCTTGTCTCCATTAGGCCTTGGCCCATCTTTCTACCGGGTTGTATCCGGTCTCTTCTACCAGGAAGTGGGCTCCCTACCGGGCTTACCGGTCTTTCCACCGGACTTACCGGTCTTTCCATCAGGAGAAGGCCTGTCTTCTCTCTGATGTCTGCTTCCAGTCTAACTTTCTCTATTCCTTCTGGATCTAAGTAAGCAGCGCTAGTGAGCAATGCAAAGCAGCGTAGATGCAACTCGTAGGATATAGCTCTTGCGTGTAACTTCTACTTTTGTCATTTTTACTATCAAGCTTTTCTTGTCTCCATTAGGCCTTGGCCCATCTTTCTACCGGGTTGTATCCGGTCTCTTGTACCAGGAAGTGGGCTCCCTACCGGGCTTACCGGTCTTTCCACCGGACTTACCGGTCTTTCCATCAGGAGAAGGCCTGTCTTCTCTCTGATGTCTGAAAATTTCATTCATTATAAAAATAAAAACTTAGTTATTTGAGGGGTAGGAGAACTAACAACTTCTTCAGGCTTTCTTTTGTAACCTTTACAAAGCTGTTCACTTAAATTATTATAAAAAGTGAGTCTAAATTTTGGAACGTTATAATGACGTTCACTTAAATTATTATAAAAAGAGAGATAATTTACTAGAATACTTTGGTTACTTATTAACCCAAGTTGACGTGAAAAAAATATATTTAAAATGCAGACATGAAAATTTCATTCATTATAAAAATAAAAACTTAGTTATTTGAGGGGTAGGAGAACAAACAACTTTTTCAGTTTTCCGCCTGGCGTCATGACCCCAACCTTTGCGACAGACCAGTGAAGAGGGTCACTCCTTGTTTCTGGTCTAGGCAAAGGACTGCCAGTTTTCCTGCTTTCCTTTTACTATCCTTTCTACCGGGCTATATCTGGTCTGTCTACCGGACTCACCGGTCTTTCCATCAGGAGAAGGCCTGTCTTCTCTCTGATGTCTGCTTCCAGTCTAACTTTCTCTATTCCTTCTGGATCTAAGTAAGCAGCGCTAGTGAGCAATGCAAAGCAGCGTAGATGCAACTCGTAGGATATAGCTCTTGCGTGTAACTTCTACTTTTGTCATTTTTACTATCAAGCTTTTCTTGTCTCCATTAGGCCTTGGCCCATCTTTCTACCGGGTTGTATCCGGTCTCTTCTACCAGGAAGTGGGCTCCCTACCGGGCTTACCGGTCTTTCCACCGGACTTACCGGTCTTTCCATCAGGAGAAGGCCTGTCTTCTCTCTGATGTCTGCTTCCAGTCTAACTTTCTCTATTCCTTCTGGATCTAAGTAAGCAGCGCTAGTGAGCAATGCAAAGCAGCGTAGATGCAACTCGTAGGATATAGCTCTTGCGTGTAACTTCTACTTTTGTCATTTTTACTATCAAGCTTTTCTTGTCTCCATTAGGCCTTGGCCCATCTTTCTACCGGGTTGTATCCGGTCTCTTGTACCAGGAAGTGGGCTCCCTACCGGGCTTACCGGTCTTTCCACCGGACTTACCGGTCCTTCCATCAGGAGAAGGCCTGTCTTCTCTCTGATGTCTGAAAATTTCATTCATTATAAAAATAAAAACTTAGTTATTTGAGGGGTAGGAGAACTAACAACTTCTTCAGGCTTTCTTTTGTAACCTTTACAAAGCTGTTCACTTAAATTATTATAAAAAGTGAGTCTAAATTTTGGAACGTTATAATGACGTTCACTTAAATTATTATAAAAATAGAGATAATTTACTAGAATACTTTGGTTACTTATTAACCCAAGTTGACGTGAAAAAAATATATTTAAAATGCAGACATGAAAATTTCATTCATTATAAAAATAAAAACTTAGTTATTTGAGGGGTAGGAGAACAAACAACTTTTTCAGTTTTCCGCCTGGCGTCATGACCCCAACCTTTGCGACAGACCAGTGAAGAGGGTCACTCCTTGTTTCTGGTCTAGGCAAAGGACTGCCAGTTTTCCTGCTTTCCTTTTACTATCCTTTCTACCGGGCTATATCTGGTCTGTCTACCGGACTCACCGGTCTTTCCATCAGGAGAAGGCCTGTCTTCTCTCTGATGTCTGCTTCCAGTCTAACTTTCTCTATTCCTTCTGGATCTAAGTAAGCAGCGCTAGTGAGCAATGCAAAGCAGCGTAGATGCAACTCGTAGGATATAGCTCTTGCGTGTAACTTCTACTTTTGTCATTTTTACTATCAAGCTTTTCTTGTCTCCATTAGGCCTTGGCCCATCTTTCTACCGGGTTGTATCCGGTCTCTTCTACCAGGAAGTGGGCTCCCTACCGGGCTTACCGGTCTTTCCACCGGACTTACCGGTCTTTCCATCAGGAGAAGGCCTGTCTTCTCTCTGATGTCTGAAAATTTCATTCATTATAAAAATAAAAACTTAGTTATTTGAGGGGTAGGAGAACTAACAACTTCTTCAGGCTTTCTTTTGTAACCTTTACAAAGCTGTTCACTTAAATTATTATAAAAAGTGAGTCTAAATTTTGGAACGTTATAATGACGTTCACTTAAATTATTATAAAAAGAGAGATAATTTACTAGAATACTTTGGTTACTTATTAACCCAAGTTGACGTGAAAAAAATATATTTAAAATGCAGACATGAAAATTTCATTCATTATAAAAATAAAAACTTAGTTATTTGAGGGGTAGGAGAACAAACAACTTTTTCAGTTTTCCGCCTGGCGTCATGACCCCAACCTTTGCGACAGACCAGTGAAGAGGGTCACTCCTTGTTTCTGGTCTAGGCAAAGGACTGCCAGTTTTCCTGCTTTCCTTTTACTATCCTTTCTACCAGGCTATATCTGGTCTGTCTACCGGACTCACCGGTCTTTCCATCAGGAGAAGGCCTGTCTTCTCTCTGATGTCTGCTTCCAGTCTAACTTTCTCTATTCCTTCTGGATCTAAGTAAGCAGCGCTAGTGAGCAATGCAAAGCAGCGTAGATGCAACTCGTAGGATATAGCTCTTGCGTGTAACTTCTACTTTTGTCATTTTTACTATCAAGCTTTTCTTGTCTCCATTAGGCCTTGGCCCATCTTTCTACCGGGTTGTATCCGGTCTCTTCTACCAGGAAGTGGGCTCCCTACCGGGCTTACCGGTCTTTCCACCGGACTTACCGGTCTTTCCATCAGGAGAAGGCCTGTCTTCTCTCTGATGTCTGCTTCCAGTCTAACTTTCTCTATTCCTTCTGGATCTAAGTAAGCAGCGCTAGTGAGCAATGCAAAGCCGCGTAGATGCAACTCGTAGGATATAGCTCTTGCGTGTAACTTCTACTTTTGTCATTTTTACTATCAAGCTTTTCTTGTCTCCATTAGGCCTTGGCCCATCTTTCTACCGGGTTGTATCCGGTCTCTTCTACCAGGAAGTGGGCTCTCTACCGGGCTTACCGGTCTTTCCACCGGACTTACCGGTCTTTCCATCAGGAGAAGGCCTGTCTTCTCTCTGATGTCTGAAAATTTCATTCATTATAAAAATAAAAACTTAGTTATTTGAGGGGTAGGAGAACTAACAACTTCTTCAGGCTTTCTTTTGTAACCTTTACAAAGCTGTTCACTTAAATTATTATAAAAAGTGAGTCTAAATTTTGGAACGTTATAATGACGTTCACTTAAATTATTATAAAAAGAGAGATAATTTACTAGAATACTTTGGTTACTTATTAACCCAAGTTGACGTGAAAAAAATATATTTAAAATGCAGACATGAAAATTTCATTCATTATAAAAATAAAAACTTAGTTATTTGAGGGGTAGGAGAACAAACAACTTTTTCAGTTTTCCGCCTGGCGTCATGACCCCAACCTTTGCGACAGACCAGTGAAGAGGGTCACTCCTTGTTTCTGGTCTAGGCAAAGGACTGCCAGTTTTCCTGCTTTCCTTTTACTATCCTTTCTACCAGGCTATATCTGGTCTGTCTACCGGACTCACCGGTCTTTCCATCAGGAGAAGGCCTGTCTTCTCTCTGATGTCTGCTTCCAGTCTAACTTTCTCTATTCCTTCTGGATCTAAGTAAGCAGCGCTAGTGAGCAATGCAAAGCAGCGTAGATGCAACTCGTAGGATATAGCTCTTGCGTGTAACTTCTACTTTTGTCATTTTTACTATCAAGCTTTTCTTGTCTCCATTAGGCCTTGGCCCATCTTTCTACCGGGTTATATCCGGTCTCTTCTACCAGGAAGTGGGCTCCCTACCGGGCTTACCGGTCTTTCCACCGGACTTACCGGTCTTTCCATCAGGAGAAGGCCTGTCTTCTCTCTGATGTCTGAAAATTTCATTCATTATAAAAATAAAAACTTAGTTATTTGAGGGGTAGGAGAACTAACAACTTCTTCAGGCTTTCTTTTGTAACCTTTACAAAGCTGTTCACTTAAATTATTATAAAAAGTGAGTCTAAATTTTGGAACGTTATAATGACGTTCACTTAAATTATTATAAAAAGAGAGATAATTTACTAGAATACTTTGGTTACTTATTAACCCAATTTGACGTGAAAAAAATATATTTAAAATGCAGACATGAAAATTTCATTCATTATAAAAATAAAAACTTAGTTATTTGAGGGGTAGGAGAACAAACAACTTTTTCAGTTTTCCGCCTGGCGTCATGACCCCAACCTTTGCGACAGACCAGTGAAGAGGGTCACTCCTTGTTTCTGGTCTAGGCAAAGGACTGCCAGTTTTCCTGCTTTCCTTTTACTATCCTTTCTACCGGGCTATATCTGGTCTGTCTACCGGACTCACCGGTCTTTCCATCAGGAGAAGGCCTGCCTTCTCTCTGATGTCTGCTTCCAGTCTAACTTTCTCTATTCCTTCTGGATCTAAGTAAGCAGCGCTAGTGAGCAATGCAAAGCAGCGTAGATGCAACTCGTAGGATATAGCTCTTGCGTGTAACTTCTACTTTTGTCATTTTTACTATCAAGCTTTTCTTGTCTCCATTAGGCCTTGGCCCATCTTTCTACCGGGTTGTATCCGGTCTCTTCTACCAGGAAGTGGGCTCCCTACCGGGCTTACCGGTCTTTCCACCGGACTTACCGGTCTTTCCATCAGGAGAAGGCCTGTCTTCTCTCTGATGTCTGAAAATTTCATTCATTATAAAAATAAAAACTTAGTTATTTGAGGGGTAGGAGAACTAACAACTTCTTCAGGCTTTCTTTTGTAACCTTTACAAAGCTGTTCACTTAAATTATTATAAAAAGTGAGTCTAAATTTTGGAACGTTATAATGACGTTCACTTAAATTATTATAAAAAGAGAGATAATTTACTAGAATACTTTGGTTACTTATTAACCCAAGTTGACGTGAAAAAAATATATTTAAAATGCAGACATGAAAATTTCATTCATTATAAAAATAAAAACTTAGTTATTTGAGGGGTAGGAGAACTAACAACTTTTTCAGTTTTCCGCCTGGCGTCTTGCCCCAACCTTTGCGACAGACCAGTGAAGAGGGTCACTCCTTGTTTCTGGTCTAGGCAAAGGACTGCCAGTTTTCCTGCTTTCTTTTTACTATCCTTTCTACCGGGCTTTATCTTGTCTGTCTACCGGACTTACCGGTCTTTCCATCAAGAGAAGGCCTGTCTTCTCTCTTATGTCTGCTTCCAGTCTAACTTTCTCTATTCCTTCTTGAACTAAGTAAGTAGCGTTAGTGAGCAATGCAAAGCAGCGTAGATGCAACTCGTAGGATATAGCTCTTGCGTGCAACTTCTACTTTTGTAGATGCAACTCGTAGGATAAAGCTCTTGCGTGCAACTTCTACTTTTGTCATTTTTACTAGCAAGGTTTTCTTGTCTCCATTAGGCATTAGCCCATCTTTCTACCGGGCTATATCCGGTCTTCTCCACCGGAAAGTGGCCTGTCTACATGTACCTATAATCTATATTTAAAATGCAGACATAAAAATTACATTAATATAAAAATAAAACTAAGTTATTTGAGGGGTAGAAGAACTATCAACTTCAGTCTTTCTTTTGGAACCTTTACAAAGCTGGTCACTTAAATTATTATAAAAAGTGAGTCTAAATTTTGGAACGTTTACAATGATGTTCACTTAAATTATTAGAAAAAGTGATTTAATTTACAAGAATACTTTGGTTACATTCAATATAGAAATGCTCATTGTAATTTAATAAAACTAAACAGGAAGAAGCACCTTTGATGCTCACTGTAATAAAACTAGACAGCAGGAAGCACCTCTGATGCTCACTGTAATTTAATTAAACTAGACAGTAAGGAGCACCTTTGATGCTCACTGTAATAAAACTAGACAGCAAGAAGCACCTTTGATGCTCACTGTAATAAAACTAGACAGCAAGAAGCACCTCTGATGCTCACTGTAATTCAATTAAACTAGACAGCAAGAAGCACCTCCGATGCTCACTGTATTTTAATAAAACTAGACAGGAAGAATCACCTCTGATGATTCACTGTAATTTGATAAAACTAGACAGTAAGAAGCACCTTTGATGCTCACTGTAATTTAATAAAACTAGACAGTAAGAAGCACCTTTGATGCTCACTGTAATAAAACTAGACAGGAAGAAGCACCTCTGATGCTCACTGTAATTTAATTAAAGTAGACAGCAAGAAGCACCTTTGATGCTCACTGTAATTTAATAAAACTAGACAGGAAGAAGCACCTCTGATGCTCACTGTAATTTGATAAAACTAGACAGGAAGAAGCACCTCTGATGCTCACTGTAATTTAATAAAACTAGACAGGAAGTAGCACCTCTAATGCTCACTGTAATTTAATAAAACTAGACAGGAAGAAGCACCTCTGATGCTCACTGTTATTTGATAAAACTAGACAGTAAGAAGCACCTTTGATGCTCACTGTAATTTAGTAAAACTAGACAGTAAGAAGCACCTTTGATGCTCACTGTAATAAAACTAGACAGCAAGAAGCACCTCTGATGCTCACTGTAATTTAATTAAACTAGACAGTAAGGAGCACCTTTGATGCTCACTGTAATAAAACTAGACAGCAAGAAGCACCTTTGATGCTCACTGTAATAAAACTAGACAGCAAGAAGCACCTCTGATGCTCACTGTAATTTGATAAAACTAGACAGTAAGAAGCACCTTTGATGCTCACTGTAATTTAATAAAACTAGACAGTAAGAAGCACCTTTGATGCTCACTGTAATAAAACTAGACAGGAAGAAGCACCTCTGATGCTCACTGTAATTTAATTAAAGTAGACAGCAAGAAGCACCTCCGATGCTCACTGTAATTTAATAAAACTAGACAGGAAGAAGCACCTCTGATGCTCACTGTAATTTAATAAAACGAGACAGCAAGAAGCACCTCTGATGTTCACTCTAATAAAACTGGACAGCAAGAAGCACCTTTGATGCTCACTGTAATAAAACTAAACAGCAAGAAGCACCTTTGACGCTCACTGTAATAAAACTAGACAGCAAGAAGCATCTTTGATGCTCACTGTAATAAAACTAGACAGCAAGGAGCACCTTTGATGCTCACTGTAATTTAATAAAGCTATACAGTAAGAAGCACCTTTGATGCTCACTGTAATTTAATAAAACTAGACAGGAAGAAGCACCTCTGATGCTCACTGTAATTTGATAAAACTAGACAGGAAGAAGCACCTCTGATGCTCACTGTAATTTACTAAAACTTGACAGGAAGTAGCACCTCTAATGCTCACTGTAATTTAATAAAACTAGACAGGAAGAAGCACCTCTGATGCTCACTGTAATTTGATAAAACTAGACAGTAAGAAGCACCTTTGATGCTCACTGTAATTTAATAAAACTAGACAGTAAGAAAAACCTTTGATGCTCACTGTAATAAAACTAGACAGGAAGAAGCACCTTTGATGCTCACTGTAATTTAATAAAACTAGACAGCAAGAAGCACCTCTGATGCTCATTGTAATTTAATTAAACTAGACAGCAAGAAGCACCTCTGATGCTCACTGTAATTTAATAAAACTATACAGCAAGAAGCACCTCTGATCCTCACTGTAATTTAATCAATCTAGACAGCAAGAAGCACCTTTGCTCACTGTAATTTAATAAAACTAGACAGTAAAAAGCACCTCTGATGCTTGATGCACTTTAATAAAACTAGACAGCAAGAAGCACATTTGACGCTCGATTTGATGCTCTATTTAATAAAACGTTTCGAGAAGCACCTTTGATGCTTAGATGCTTTTATCAATACACACATTACATTCATTATGATATATATTATAATTGAACTATGTACCATAATGCTTTGCTTAATTATTGACCAAATTAATCATTTTTGGAAATAATTATTTGATGTAAAAAATAATTTTTAAAAAATACAGACTGGATAATCTACAGCACATAATATTTGCTTTATTGAGGCCAAAGAAAACATTCAGTGAAATCTCACCTGTTTCATGTTGAAATGAACACTTTATAATGCTGAACTCCATAAAAATGAAACTCAGTATTGTAAAATTGGCAAATGGGTATTATGGAGTATCCATATGTATCCTCATGTCAACTCAATTAAATTATCAACCAAGTTAGTTACCAAATTTGTACTTTATTTATTTTTCAGAAAACCTTCAATCATTGCTGAAGATGCTACTGTCCCCCACAAAGTTTGGAGATAGGAATTCTTTGCAAGTCACAGTTTTGTGGTAAGTTTTAGGCTAAAATGGCCCATTGTAGGCATTTTGACTCCATACTTTGAAGTCCTTCCACCGGGAAATTGTCTGTCCGTCAGGAAGTGACGTGTCTTCCCACCAGGAAGTGGCTTGTCTTTCTACCTGCAAGAGGCCTGTCTTTCTACTGGGCAGCACTGATGGCTGCACAATCCGCCAACTGCCCATGCAAAGTTGATGTAATTATTACAAATAGCCACATAGCCCCAACAAAACATTTCTAGAAATGGTCTAAATTGCATGCAGGAATACACCCTCTCCATCCGTCAGCTACAAATGTGCTTGATTTGTTGTAATTTTTTTTAAGGAATTGCTTGACATTTTTTTATGGAGGAAAGTATACGTGAGGATTTTGCCTGCCCATGTCTTGAAATGCCCTGAACAAGACAATTTCCGTCCAAATTCTGTAGGCTTGTGATCCATGATTCCCTGTTCTGTACACATGTTGGTTACAATCTGAGAAAATGAATGTTTGATCAAATTTATGCAATTTACCCTGCCCTTTGAGACCTGCAGTCGATTTCACGAAACTTTACGCAGTTGCGTAAGTCCACTTACACCACAAATTTTGTGGCGTAAGTGGACTTACGCAACTGCGTAAAGTTTCGTGAAATCGACCACTGGTCCTCTGTGTGATGTGAGCCAAATGTTGTTACATTTCTTTAAAATGCATGCAGAATGTGAAGGAAGATGCTGTCAGGTCCCTTGAAGATGACGACGGGCTCCCCATCCTGGATTTACCTCAGAACTTGGGTAAGATGTGTTATATAATTATGGCTGAAAAGGTACGTTTTTGGTTTACACACTGCTGCTTCTAAATGCTAATACTTGTAGGCAATGTTTAAAAAGGTGTAGAACTTGATCAGCGAGCCACACAAAACATTTTCTGGAGCATTCACCATTCAGCAAAGAATTTTCATTCCCATTTCATCGAGCTGAACAAAAGTATTGGCATTCATGATAGCTGGCATATAACATTTCAAGTTTCCCATATGTTATTGAATTTGTGATCATTTTGAGAAGTAATCAAAGAAAAATTTGACTTCCGTTTTTTGGTCAATTGAGCTACCCAGTACTATGTTTGTGAAGTCCCTAATAGCTCAGTTGGTTAAGAGCGCTGGTATGGTATTCCAGAGGTTGCTGGTTAATTGAATCCTGCTCTGCTAAATTTTTCTTTGTTCGCTTTTCAATGACTTAAAATTCAGTTTCCCTTGTGATTATTTGGTAATTATATTAATTAAAAATCCTCACCCTCTTTGAGTAATTCATATGTACTGTTTCTCAGGTTGCAGCATTTTTGCCTGATCTCTTTATGTTTTATAATGAAAATTTAGTCGGGTTTTCGCTATTTTCTCGTGACTCAGATGTCCGATTAAAGCTCAAATTTTTATTTCATGCACATGCTGGATCAGACAAAGTGTGAGTGCAGGCGGTGCAGCTGTTCTGTGACCTTTACCAATCATGTATTATACCTTTAAGCTCCATTGTCTCAGAGTTTTTGTTCTTTTAGATCATCAGCATATATTCCAATGATTTACTGTTTTTCAGGTGGATGGAATTTTATGATTCATCGTTTTAAGAACTTTCATGTTTTCATTTAATATATCCAAAGATACACCCATTGGTCAGGCATCGCTGCTACACATGACAATAAAGCTTGCGTTCCTCCTAGCAATCGCAACATCATGCCGAGGGAGTGAGCTTCTAACGTTAACTATTGCAGAGGGACATATTTGCTTGGAACCCAGTGTGGTGTGATTTGTCCCAGCAGTTGGGTTTCATGACTTAGAACCAGTCCTCATTTGACTCACCAGACATCTTCGTGCCCAGATCGGATCCCAATCTGGGGTCCCTTCGGACAAACTCTTGTGCCCACTAAGGGCCCTCAAATGGTACCCATCACGGACAAAACAACTCAGAGGGACTACACGACAACTGTTCGTAATAACAACTCGTCCCCATAGCCCAGGGGCATGCTGAAAGTCACCTTCCACATTCTCCTCGTGCTTCCTGAGGGCGGTGCAGCAGTCAGAGGGCATCTCAAGCAGGACTGAGCTGACGGCAGCAAACTCCAGAGGGCTAACACCTAAAGGAATGCTCCCTTTATACAGCCAGGATCATCAGTTAAGGTGGGTGACATTCCTACATGTGACCTGCTGCAAGGGAGCACTTTCAAAAAAGAAGGGAGATTACTGGCACTGATAGGCATTGTGGGAATTGTGGGCTCACTCCAGTTGATCAATAGCCTATTATCTATTAACGGCACTAGAGAAATATGCAGATAGATGTTATTTGGGGAAGTATTCTAGTAGACTAGTAGACTCGACCCACACTACTGGGAGGAGGATTCAGAAAGTAAGTTGGAACATAGAGAGGATGTGAAGATCTCAAGAGTAATTGTCAAGGTGCTTAGGTATCGTGAAGCACCATTTTCGTAGTATGTTTTTATAAAGGATTTGGATTCAGTTTTCTCGTCATTGGGGCAAACTTTTAACTGACATCCATTTTTGTGAAGAGGGTCAAATTGAATTCCCCTGTATTGACTTACTTTTAAAAAGTAAGTGAATACAGGGGAATAATGGCTTTAAAAGAAATCAATAAGTTATCAGGAGAAACCCTGTACAAGGTCAACAGTATCATTAAGTGTCATTAAGTGACACACTCTGTTAAAATATTTTTGCCTGGAATGGTATACCGGTATTTTAAATTACCTAGTACCACAAAGACCAGAAATAGTTTTGATCTCTTTATGTTTTATAATGAAAATTGAGTCGGGTTTTCGCTATTTTCTCGTGACTCAGATGTCCGATTAAAGCTTAAATTTTTATTTCATGCACATGCTGGATCAGACAAAGTGTGAGTGCAGGCAGTGCAGCTGTTCTGTGACCTTTACCAATCATGTATTATACTTTTAAGCTCCATTGTCTCCAAGTCACCTTCCACATTCTCCCTGTGCTACCTGAGGGCTGTGCAGTAGTCAGAGGGCATCTCAAGCAGGACTGAGCTGACGGCAGCAAACTCCAGAGGTCTAACACCTAAAGGGATGCTCACTTAATACCATCCAGCATCATCAGTTAAGGTGGGTGACATTGCTTTCTGTGACCAATGGTCTTAGGCTTGTGTATTATAGCCTTTTCCCACCTTCGCACAACGGTGCTACTCTGCATATGTAGATGTTATTTGGGTTAGATGAACGCAGTAGACTTCTCCCCCACAGTAGCGTGGGTCGAGTCTACTAGTGAATATTTACCCAAATAATACTCCCGCCCACCTAGCCTCCCAACATTAAGGCTCCTGCAAGAGATCGCTTTCGAAAAAGAAGGGAGATTACGTGCGTGGCACCGCTAGGCATTGTGGGAATAGAGGGCTCACTCCAGTTGATCAAACTTAGCCTATTATCTAACGACACTAGGGGAATATGCATATGTAGATGTTTTTTTTGGTAAGTATTCTCTACCCACTTGACCCACACTACTGTGGGGAAGATTCAGAAAGTCAGTTGGAACATAGAAAGGATGTGAAGATCTCAGAGTTATAAGCCATTTGCGAGTTCAATCTGAACAGTATCTGGTACACAGGCTTCTTTCATTGCATAGAAACACTACAGTTTGAATTTCCCAGACTAAAGACCCTGTTGCTATTTCACATGATTCGGGGCAAGCTTTTGCTTAGTTACATAACAGATGTCTTGCACCAATGCACTGTTCATAATGGATAAGAATGGCACAAAGGAACCAGACCACTCCAGAGATGGGTATCACTATGCAAAAGCTTGCCCCGAATCACGTGATATAGCAACAGTCTTTAGTCTGGGAAATTCAGACTGGGGTATTTATATGCAGTGAAAGAAGTCTGTGTACCAGATACTATTAAGATGTAACTCGCAAATGCAGGCGCGGTTCTAGAGCCAATATTTTGAGGGGGCTAGAAGAGCCATTATTTTTTTGAGGGGGGGGGGGGGGGGGGGGCTAGAAGACCCAATATCGCTTCTGGTACATGTATGTCTTATTATTGGTCTAAAAACATGCACACAAGAGCCCACACAACGCGTTTTTTATGTAATTGGCGCTTAATAGCTGAGAAAATCCAGTATTTCAAGAATGTTGTTTTCATTTGCATTTTTTTGGGGGGGCTAGACAAAATTCTGGGTGCTACAGCCCCCCCACCCCCACCCCTCCTAGCCCCACTCTCCACCCCCCCCCCCCCCCCCCCCCCCCGTAGAACCGCGCATGTGCAAATTACTTATTGTCAAGGTGCTTAGGTATCGTGAAGCACCATGATGTGATTGTTGAATAAAGGAGATTTTCAGAGTATGTTTTTAGATAAGATTTGGACGCAGTTTTCTTGTGATGAGGGCAATCTCATCACTGTCATCCATATATATAAAAAGGTTCAAATCAAATCAAGCTCTAATGTCACTGAGGCCTTGCTCTTTGAGGTGTGACTATCAGGATCAATTACAATGATTTACTGTTTTTCAGGTGGATGGAATTTCATGATTCATCCTTAACAAATTGAATGCTTTCAATTATCACCACAGATACACCAAAAAGAATTGACAGATTGGCCTGTACCCTGATTGAATCGAACAATCTCTAGTGAAGTCTGACTATTGGAGTCTGACGGAAGCAACACAACCCCGAAGCCTTCAATTCTTGCTGTATCTTGTGGAAGTTTGCATGAGGTGTGGTGTTATGATAATTTCCGTAATTATTTCTGATAATGCTTTGATAATTGCTTTTAATATTTTGTATCAGTGTTGTAGTACCCGTATTCGTACTCGTACTCGTACTCGTACTTATACTTTAGTATTTTTTTTGTACTCATACTTGTACTCGTACTCAAGGAAATGTACTCATACTCATACTCGTCAGTGGAGGATGTAGCTTTTTGATAAGGGGGGAGGTTTACCCGGAGTGAAGTTTTGTAGCCAGGCACTGCGCTCAAGTTCTAATCCTTTTGGACTGACTTTTCCACGTACCCACAATCAAGCTGGTGACAGAATATTCACAGTCTCTGTAGCAAAGAAGTGGAACAATCTGCCCTCTTACATTCAGAGTGCAGTATCATTGGATCAATTTAAGAAAAAACTCAAATCCTACCTGTTCCACCAGTAATAATGATACAGATTTATTTGTGTGTATTTAGTTTATTTAATATCATATGTATTCAATTTTCATTTGTAAGCGCTGTGATTTAGTTTACTTAAAAGAGCGTTTTAAATGCTGGTTATTATTGTTATTATTAGTAGTATTATTAGTATGTGTGACTTTTTGCTTTGATGCTGTACAATGTACGATCTGGGAAGAAGTAACATAAATCTCTCACAACAAAAGTACTGTTGTTATTTCTTGTAGAATAACAAGATAACCAGATGATTTTCATAAAACACTTTGTTTTCAAATGATGTTTCCATGGTGAAAAACATACATGTGAACAAATGTCTGTTGTCTGTGCATTTATGCATGATTGGTTGAACAGTGTTTCTCTCAGGTTGTTTATATAAAAAATGTGACCTAAGAAAAGGTTTGGATATTTATCCTTCTCTATGCAGGCATGACATGTGTTTTGTTACTCTTTTCTTATCTTCAAATTTAAGTATTAATTTTGTTAAATTCAAAACACTTAAACAAATTACGAACCATTGCCCTTAATGAGTGTTGTTGTTTTGATATGGTAAAAACAGTCAATGTATGATAAATGAGTATGTTTAATGGGGAGCTTCTATTCTACCTTTTTGTTTTTGTTTAAATGTCTTAGTTGTTTTAAATTATCGTGTGCAATGAATGGATCTGTCATACACACATGTCATATACTTTTGGCACTGTAACTATTGTGCTTTATAGTGCTTGATAACCATATTTACTTTCTTTTGAAAGAAAGGAATTGAGAAGACTGACATTTAAAATTTAAGATTTGTTTTCACATCTGTTGGGAAAGATGTGCTGAATCTACTGATTTGATCATAAATAATGATTGAAAAAAGATATTGGCACTGAAACTATTCTTTATGTCTATTTATATCCCAAAACAAAAATTACAAATTGCACGACAATAACACAGATTACATTGAGAGGGAAAATCCACATTAAACACTGCCTTCTATTATTGTTGTATGTTGATTTATAAGTAAGTCATGGGCATAACACGTATGCTTAGGTTTGGCACAGTAACTTTTGTTATGCATGTATTTGGTTACCTTTTGTTACAGGTTTTGGTAGCTACTATGTTTTCCTATGTGGGTGCATCTTGGTATATTCTATGGTTCCTATTTTATTTGTCATATCCAGAAGGAGGAAAATTAATTGCCAGATTTCAAATCCAACAGATAAAAGTGTGATAAGAAAAACATCAAATTTACATAGCCCGAAAGATCAACTGTAAGATTTTGTGATAACTTTATGAGCAAGAAGTACTTTGATATGAAAGGGTATCTGACAATAGAAAAGTTAATAATTCCATTTAATACTGATTTAAAAATGAAGCAAATAACTGGTTGTTACTTTTGCACTACTTACTAACACAATACTCCTATAGGCATATTCATGATTTTTTTTATGATGGGAATAAATGAATGTCTATTCCATACACATTTGGTTATGCACAACAAGTAAAGTTGATGTTTGGCTTGAGAAATGTCATTTCAATTTTGAAGACCCTGTTCCTGTTTTCATGGAATTGCCCTTTTGACTTTGAGTAACCAAACAAGCTATTATTGTTCGTCTTCCTTAACTTGCAAGATACCCTCAATACTGTATTTGACTTTGTTCCTCAGATTCTCATCTCTCTGTATTTGCCCTCGCATAATTATTATGACAAAAGTAAGATTTGTGTTGTTTAGGTAAGGCAAAAATGTAATTAATATAGAATTATGAAAAAGGACATAAAAAGACATGTAATTATGGTAAACCAAAGGTCAATAAAACACAACAATTCTATAAGAACTTGAATGACTCATGGCCTATGCTGTTTCCTCGTTAAAAATCGAGTGAATTGATTGTTTTTAAGGTAGTATCATACTTTGGTAAGGAACCAAAAACAAAAATGTTCACATGTTCACGGTAGAAACATATGGTTAACATTTTTCCACCTGGAATGATGTATTTATCCAGAAATTAGTAGAACAACGACCGAAAAGAGAAAAGACTTACGAAATACTGTGGCCGTTTTTCACTGTTTTCTCAAAAGGTGGGCAACGTATGGGACTGATATTTTTACAGATGACTGTTACTGTATCTGTCTTGGTATTTTTGCCCATGAATCTGCATTTCGTTGATAAAAAGCAAAGTATGATACTTCCTTTAACATGTACATGTATAATAATACATACAAGGGGCGCGAATATGTTTGCATTGCTTCTGCTAGCATGCGCAAGGTTTTCCTTCGTTATAGTTACATTAAAATATCATGGAAGATACAGGAACAGTCACTTGTGAAAATTAATGTTCAGTCCCATACGGTGCCCACGTTTTGAGAACACAGTGAAAAATACCAACGTTATTTCTTATGTCTTTTCAACGCTATTTTAAAAAGATCAAAATTGTTTTTGGTCATTGTATTGGTTTTACTCTTTTTCAGGATAAATTCAGCATTTCAGGCAGAATAATCTTAACGGTATGTTTCTACCTTCACCATCTTTTTTTATACCCTGTAAGTTATAGGTAGATCTCTGAAGATTTCTGTTTCTGTATGCTACCACAGTACCTTGTGGAAGACGCAAGCTGCGTGATTCCAGTCCAAATAATTATGATGTAACATAATTATAATTGATAATTGGTATTCAATACCAGGTATTGTAAATTGATCAGGGGCAAATTTCACAGCCCTGCTTAGCACACAATTTGCTTATCACGACATTTCTGTCTTAAAGTGGGCACCATATATGACTGAAAATTTGATAGTTAGTGACACTGTTTAGTGTATCTTCCCTAATATTTTTGCCCATGAATCTGCATTTCTTTGACAAAAAACAAAATAGATATTGCCTTTGATATTTATCCTTATAACAGGATTAACAACCACATTTCCATGTGTTGTGTATTGTGTGTGATGAGTGTTCTTTGGCTGTTGCTCGCTGGCCATGAATATCAAATGGAATATTTTTAATGGTGGCTTGTTTTATTGAGCTGGACATTTTGTGCTAAGCAATTTTGTTGGGCTTAACTGGCCCATGAAATTGGCCCCAGTCAAGGCCACCTCTTAGGCTTAGTTCTGTGCTCTCGAATGTTAGTGTTGATTTGGGCGATTTTTTTAGGGCACGATGGCTACACCATTCATTCTTTGAAGTTATTTCTCCCAAATGCATCATCGGTCTTTTCAGTCGAAAGTCTCACTTTCCCTACACAATTTTAACAAAATAGACTTCCTAATTTGATAATTAAAGAGGCTTGTATCCCTTATTTCAATTGTATGGATCGTTTTCAGGATAAAATTTTCACTAAATGCACCAGAGAGTATCTGAAGCCCAATATTATTTTTTCTTGAGCCCTTGACCTTGAGCAGACCATGCCATGGACCCCACGCCGCTGCTTCACTGGTCGAGTTGGTCGAGTTGTCCCACCGGTCAACTTGTCTGGCATCCCTCCATAGAGCTATGCACTTTTGGTGGGCTAGAAGAGCCATTACTATTTCTTTTCTTTGTTTTTTTTTTGGGGGGGGAGGGGCTAGAAGACCCAATATTGTTGGTTCTTCTAT
This sequence comes from Astropecten irregularis, assembly GCA_963971285.1. Lineage (NCBI taxonomy): Eukaryota > Metazoa > Echinodermata > Asteroidea > Paxillosida > Astropectinidae > Astropecten > Astropecten irregularis. The sequence continues at coordinate 16,699,159 of OZ020247.1, forward strand.
AACACTCTCTTCTGCTATATCTTATTAGGGGTCGAAAAACATGCACATGCCAACACAGGCCTTTAGCGGGTTTTTTTATGTAACTGGAAAAATCCAGTTTTTTTTTTTTTTCACTTGCTTTTTTTTTTTTAGAGGGGTGGGGGGTAGACATTTTTTTTTTTTTTGTTTTGGGGGGGGAGGGGGGTCTACAGCCGCCCTAAACCCCCCCCCCCCCCTCCCCCCCCGTAGAACCGCGCCTAGCCATTGTGCTAAGGGCGTCCATTTTTATTAATGTGGTTCTAATTTCAACGACCGACCCATATTTTGGGCTGCGATCGAAGAAAAAAAACCATTTTTTTGTCGCCGACCCTGTCCAGAATGACATAATATAAATTCAAGAAACAAAAATTAAAATTTCAGAATTTCTGGAGACAAATTTTGGCAATAGGCCTAAATTTTTACACTTTCTATCACAGAAATAGTAAAAAAAAAAAAGGAAAATATTCAAACGAGTGTACAGTGAATAGAATAAACATTTCTCATAATTTTCTTGAGGTTTGTATGTATTCAGCCAAATTTTTTCCACAAAAGTTTATTTCCGAACGACCCTCCCTCAAGGTGAAAATAAAAAATTTAACCACAGTAAAAAAAAAGGGGGCCGCCCTGTTTAAGTCCCTTTGAACAGGACTCTAGGGTGCACCCTACTAAATAGCTCACAAATCAATGCGCCGAGCTGATTATCATATTCAAATATTTTTTAAATATGCAATTTGGGGGTCGTGCAATTGTGTAATTATGACTGGTTATCACAACCTTAAAATGTGGCCCTACATTGTTTTGAACTTGGAGGGTTGCGTCATGAAAACTGGCTGCAAGTTCGTTGGGAAAAATTGCAATTAGCAAAAAATCTGATCGGTTTAATACCTAACCAAAAATTGAAAAGAATCATGTAGATGAGGGTCCAAACTACGTTTTGTACTATTGCAACAAACACTGAGAGACTTCTGGATGAGATATTTTGAACTGTGAAGTTGAGGTATTTTGCACTAAAATCAATGGGGACTATTAGTGCGGGCGGTGCACCCTATAATAGCCGCCGCAGCTATCAGGAATTCCAACTATAGAGGGCGCTATGAAGTAAATGAGTATTTTCGCTGAATTAGCGTCATGCAACCTTTCGTCCAATTTCTTGCCTTGGTTTGGTGATTGATCGCCTACAAAGTAACAAACACAATACTATTACTAGCTCAGGATTAGACCCGCTTCTATCATGGGTAAGATTTGTGATTGAATTTGAAAACGTAAAAGTAGTAATGTATCGTGCGGGCATGAGTTTCCGATGGATGATAGAGCCTAACGTTTACGTTAGGCCTAGGCCTAACGTTATATGTTTTCGGTAACGAAATTTGATTCCCGTTTACCGCGAGACCATGCGTGATACTTCGTGATCAGTATCCTTGAAGTGATGACTACACTCACCAGATTACAAGTCAACTCGCCCCCTAGCCGACTCGCCCCTTACCGACTCGCCCCTTACCGACTCGCCCCTTACCATACCAACTCGCCTCCTAGCCGACTCGCCCCCTGACCGACTCGCCCCCTGGCCAACTCGCCCCCTAATTTATTCAGAAATGAAATGCAAAATGTGAAGTTAATTAGGCATCATAATTAATAACCAAATGCTTCCGACCCATTTGTAGGGCCTACTACATGTATGTGTTTATGTTAAACATTTTATGATTAATAACAAAAAATGCACAAAGTCCACACACAAACTCCTGCACGGTTCGATTGCAGTTCAACAATAATAACACTTAAAGTTGAAGCAAGAGATAAAAAAAAAATAACAAAATAATAAATATGTTAAGAAAGAACATGGAATAATAAAACAAAAAAATTGTTTTTTTATCTCAAAGGAGTCGCAAAAACTCAAAAACATCGTCATAAGGACAAAAACACAAAAGTCGGTCAAGAGGCGAGTCGGTCAGGGGGCGAGTCGGTCACGGGCGAGTTGGGGAGGGGGCGAGTTGGTAAGGGGCGAGTTGGGGAGGGGGCGAGTTGGTAAGGGGCGAGTCGGCTAGGAGGCGAGTTGACCTGTTACCTGTAGTTCAGGCTGCGTTCGAGTGAGCTACTCGTGTTAACACGAGTATACTCCTGAGCACTCGAACGGCCGGAGTACGACACTCGGGTCAGCGAGAGTATACTCTCCAGCGTTGGGGAGTATACTCCTGCACCGGAGAGTATTGCGCACGCATCACACTCGTGTTACCGGGAGTAACCGCTCCAACGCAGCCACAATGTTGACCCGAATCCCAAACACCTGAGTTTGAGAGTTTTTTCTGTTGATATAAAGTATAATTAATAAGTACTTTCCCAAGTCTCAATGATGCAAAGCCCAATGGTTGGTTTTTGTTTTGCTTACCTTTTCATAATTACGTTTTTACTTAATTAATGAACTGACTACTGAGTGTTACCAGCAGTTGTAATGTAAATGTTAATGTTTTACTTTTGCAGTAACCCCTTTTGCACAGATTTTACTGGTTGTTTACAAAATGGGTCCGTCACTACCATTCAGCTGTATTGTTCTCAAGCAATACTATAGTAGTGAAAAATTTCAATAGAAGTCAAGTTGATGCAAAATTATTCATTTTTGTTGCCCTCAGGTCTAATAAATTGACTTGTCTTCATGATGGCCATGGAAGAAAAACAACTTGCTGAAGAAACGTCCAAAATGGACATTGCTGAAGAACCTAAAGAAGATGACAGCAAGAAAGATGCTGATAGGACAGCTGATCAGACAGGTACATGCAAGAAAGATGCTGATCAGACACCTACATGCACAAGTACAGAAGATGAAGGTAGAGAGGAAGAATCAAAAATGGAAGTAGAGGTGTCAGTGTCACAGAAGGAAGAATCATCGCCAAAAGCAGATATTTCCATGGAAACTGAACAAACACTATCAAACAAAGAGGAAAACGCAAAAGAAGACGAATTAATCCCAAAAGTTTCTCGGGGAGAACCGGAACTGGCTGATGATAAAAGCAAATCCCCAGAGAAGGTTCCCGACGAAGAACCCAAAGAAGTTAAAAAAAAAGATCCAGTCCCCGACAAGCCTGAGGATAAGGAGGATGACCTTCCCTCGACTCCCCCTGATGAGGTAAAGAATGCCCCAGTGACGACGACTGTTGCTCTGGAAACTGTTGCTCTAGAAACTGTTGCTCTGGAAACAGAGTGGGACATTCCTGGAACAGACGACGAAAAGGAGGAGTCGGGCGACAAGAAAACGTCCGGGGTGTGGATGCCCAATGTGAACGTTATCATCGATCTGTACCAAAAACTGGACAAGGAAGGGGTGCTGGAACTGCAGTGGAAGTGTCCTGGACGACGGCTTCCACCAGAGGAGGTCAACGAGAAGATTGAAGAGTCGGAGAAGACGGAGAAAGAGGTTGAGAAACCGGAGGCTGAGGAGGAGAAACAGTGAGTTTGATCCCGTTCCCATCTCATAATTTTTCAAAAGAAATAGTGTAGTGCCAGGGTTCTAGCCACGGTGAGCGGCACTGGGCGGGCCAGCCCGGCACTGGAAATTTGCGCCCGCAATGTACATGTAGGTCTGAAATAAACTCTGCCGCCCAGCACGAATTTCCGCAGAGTGAATAAAAGTATTGCCAATATCATGAATTTTGATCACATTCCGAAATAAAAGTTTACTCTTTTCTGTTATACACCTGAAATTCATTGAATATCAGTCCTTAAAATGTAGCTTTATACCATTAAATGGTGCTGCCGTCGAAACAGTGAAAATGTTGGCCTTTGACCTTGATCATGTTGTGGCTGCATTTTTCTCACCGCGGCTCAACTTCATATCTAGAGCCCATCTCTAAAATTGGTCTAGCTAGAACCCTGTGTAGTGCTATCACATTTGAGATTTCACTTCTCAGGAAGGAATTTGTGTGAAAAAATTAAGGCCTAAATGTCTACTTGCATTTTTATTCATTTTCTGACCTGTGGGCCCGGCCTGTTGTTTTGATTGGATAAATGGGTCCGTCGGCCATTTTGGAAAGAAGAAAAACGGGGGAAGGCCTCCCCCCTTCCTTTTTTCCAAAAAGGCTGGACGCTAAACATGTTTTTGTTTTTTTGTTTTTTTTACTTGGCCGATAAAAAGGCTGGACGCTAAACATGTTTTTGATTGTGTTTTTTACTTGACCTAAATGGCCAGGTTGTGGGTGAATTTCATTGGCTATTGCTATAGGCACAGATTTTGTGATTGTAACTTTTTGAGTGATTTCTTTGGTTAACAATTTCAGCAGAACCATGAAAACTGGAAGAATAATTTTGTGTATCAGAATCTTTGTTTCATTATCATTTCCAGCCGTTTTGTACTGCCATGAAGAAGATCACGGCAACAGGGTTGTGTTTTGTAGACATTGTTGCAATGAAGTGACAGTTTCAATTATTACTTTGGTTTCTTTAAAATTTCTAGGGAGGAGGAGCCGACAGAGTTTGACTTTGATATTGAAACGCCGTCCATCACAAGCATGGCCCCTAGAAGAACACCAGGTAGGTAGCTTACTCTTTGTATTCAGTTTGTTCAAACTGATCAGTGTCACGTTTTGATCGTATATAACAGGATCTGTGCTAAAGGCAAAGGGCATGCGATCAGTGATCCTGCTCGCAAAAGCTGCTCCAGATCACATTTCAGCGTATCCTGCATTGGATGTGGATAAATTGGCAAGATCACTGATCATGTGACTGAAACAAACAGGCCCAAATTACAAGTAATGGAGCATTCAACCTCATTACCTATACAGATTATGCTTAAGATGCTACCCTTATTAATGGTATTAATCAGCTGCAAACTGCTCATCAGCCAAAACAATGGCCCGCAACATATGAAATGCTCAGAGTTAATAGGAGGACATGACTGTCACTGAGGTTTTGATACTTAATAGCAGGATGATTCTCAAAGTGTTTTAGCTCTGAAAATTGTAAAAGAAAAACATCTGAAATGGCACTTTGGCACCTGTTTTTCAGTCTCTTTTGCTGCCCACTTGCAAGAAAGATGTTAAGCTGTTAGACCATTCTTTATTTATAGTTTATTAAGTCTAGATTTTATTGAGGCACTGTAAAAAACTGGAGATATTTTACTCTATGCAGGAAGCGGGCAAAGCACTGGAAACCGGAAGAAGCCAGTTGCACGTATGGACAAGATCTTCAACGACATGCTTCGCCACAAGAGGATCGACGAGGAACTGGCCAGAGTCGGGGACGAATCCGAGGACGTCATCAATAGGACAGATACGACACCGCAAAGACCCGTGGGGAAGTTCCGAATCAGGAAAGATTTCTGACGTGGAACAACTCCTTTTCCTTGTGTTTTTGTTTCTTCCTCCGGAGAAAGGTCCTCAAGAGAACGATCAACAAGTGGCATCCTTGTAAGTCTTAAGAGGCTTTAATAAGGAATCCGTCAGAAGCAATTTAGGATGAGAAGTGATAAAGTACACAAACAATTTCAGTGGCCAAATCTTCTGAACTAGACCAGACTTCGGACAATGTGCTTGTTTATGTGGATCCGTGGAGCCAGGAACTCCATTAGGGATAAGTTGAGTATATCCTCTTTGAGTGATCTCCCATGCACCGTTCTCAGGTTGCAGCATTGCTGCATGTATCATTGAAACGATCCTTGGGGTATGGTAGTGTGTGCGTTGTTTCATGGCTTCTGACTGCCAAACGAACAAAGATGATTGACTATTGGGGACACCACCAATGTAGGGCTGGATATAGCTCAGTTGGTAGAGCGCCTGTACGGTATTCAGGAGGTCGCCGGTTGGAATCCCGCTCCAGTCAATTTTTCTTTGTTCACTTTTCATTGAGGGATATATTAAGGACTGTGAAAGGAAGAGTTTTGACACAACAGTGATAATGATTACCATCACAAGTGCTGCACTTTTTAAAGCTGGATACAAAAACCTGGAGTTTAACCAATCTTTGGCCTGTCCTGTGTATTGAAGCCATAAATACATTTTTCCAGAAAAACGTTATCAACAATTTTCCTAATGTTCTCAAACAAATGAAAACAAAAATTCCAAACACCACGTATAATTGTATTTTGAAATATTCAAGGTCCTCTTTTGACCTTTTTTAATAGTTTTATGGAATTCTGAATTAAAGTTTACAAACACATTTCATGAAGATTACCGTAAACTGAAAATTATATTTTCAAGTGAATGACAGGCAAGATGATAAATGATGATAGGCTATACATGTGTGTATATATTGATAAGAAAAGGGGGAGGGGGGCAATTTAACCACTACATGGCAATGGTATGATATATGTACATGTTTGTGCATAGATTCTGTGGAATTTGTTCAGAATTGTTATGGAACTGGTGTTTTGCATTAATAACATGTACAGTAGGTCGTGCATTGTGCCCCACCACATTATTTCCCAGCTTTATACAAACATTTTTTTTCCAGTTTCCACAAATTGTATGCATGCAGAATGAGTCAAAAAAGAAGTTGACCGGGATTGCTGATGTTTTTCAAAACAAACAAATGACACTCAAAAGTTCAGTAAAGCACATTGTTTAACAAGCACTCTCCTGCTTATTAGAAAAAAAGAATGAAACAAATTTATCATTCCTAAGGGGTATGTCTAGTAAAGGTACTCATTGTGCAAGCTGTCCATGGAATGACTCTTTAATACCCTTTGCTACTTTATACAGTACTCTAGATGTTTAGATTCAGTCAAGCATTAACATTTCATGGACAGCTTGCAAAATGAGTACCTTTATTGATATAGACACACGTTTTTATTAGGAATGATCAATTTGTTTCATTCTTTTTTGTGTAATAAGCAGGAAAGAGTGCTTGTTTATAATGCTTTACTGAACTTTTGAGTGTCATTTGTTTGTTCAAAAAAACATCACCAATCCCGTTCAACATCCTTTTGACTCACCCTGTAAAAGTAGGCTCTTGACTTTAGAACACTGGACACAATTTTTTTTTTTGAAATCTCAAGGTTACAATTCACCTATTTTGTTTGCCGTACCTATAACAGTGACAAGTATAAAACAACAAGGGGAATTTAAGCTGGTCCCATTAATGAGAGTCAACTGTTCTTAACAGTAAAATGTTGGAAAGTGCAAAATGCTTGTTGAGGTGAATGGCTGTATGTAGTGCCCATTGCTGCTCTTACATGTGTGCCTCTGCCATGGCCATATGAGTCCATTTGTAATTCCAGTACATTCCGATATAAATCATCCTACTAATAGGTTATTTAACAATGAATGGAGGGGTGTTCAGGAGGAGTGTTTTTTTTTATATATACCTGTATTTCTAATAGAAATTTTCTATGGTTTTGTTCACCTCCCACCACCCATGGTTTGAATGTGGTTTTTACATTACATTGTAAATACATGTACTCTGCACATACAGTGCATGTACATTATGTCATTTGTATGTATGTTTTTACATACTTTGATAATGTTTTCGGGATTAGGAGGGCCTGACGTTTCAATCCTAGAAGGTTATTTCTCAAAAAGCATTCAGCCTTTCAGAAAGATCCTGCTACATGTAGAATCAAAATGTCAGGCCCTCCTAACTCTGAGCATTTTATGTATTTCAGGTAATTTTGATTGATGAGCAGTTACAGTCCATTACTTGTACTGTGACTTGTATTTACTTAGTCGCTGTGTTTAGTCGTTGTGTTTAGTTGATGTGGTTGAATGTACATGCAAATTTCACTGCTGGTACACAGATATTTGATCAAAATAAATGGACAACATTGTTCAAGTGGTATAAATTATTGTCATTTCTGAAATTTTGTCCTGTTCTGAAGATTTGGATTTTGTATGATTTTTCTTTGTTAGTGGAGTTGGAAATTTTAGGATTTGGATATATATTCCTTTATAATATTCACTATTCAGTTTTTGCAATCAGATCTCCCGCCCTCGCCTTGTTCTTGACCCCGCCCCAAATTAGGCATCACATAATGAAACCATTTCCTCAGATTTGTGTATTGAGCTGCACATAAACCATGTGCCAATACCATTTTTTTTGGGGGGGGGGTGTCAGTAAATTCATCTTCTAAATTAGAAATGACATCATCAATCTATTTTTCTTTGTGAAGTTTCAATTAAGTTTAACATATGGCGAGTTATTTACTAATTTGATATGCAGCAAACAAGTTTAATCTCCCATATTTTTTTGTGAATGTGGGTGATGACAATTAGTTTGTGTGGGTGCAGTACAAAAAAAGGACACAAGTTATGATTTTGAGTTGTTCATTTTTATGAATGGACAACTTTCAAGTATGAGTTCATTGCTAGATAATAAAAAAACAAATGATTCTCAGAAACCTAAATGATTGGTCATCATAACCCCCTACACATTTTCTTTATGAGACTTGTTGGGCCGGTACAAAGTCCCTATGACGTAAGTTTTAACCACACAAAAGAAATTACTGCACTTCTATAAAGTCCCTTCCAAAACTTATCTACCCATTTCTAAAAATAGAACGTGATATATTATAATAAGAATAAAAAGGGAAGGGTGTTCCTGATGTGACGTCATTCACTTAATCAGCATTTGGTGATCGCGTACGATAGTCGTGCACGCGTGCTACAGTGCACGTCAACACAGTTTCTTCCCTGAAATTTTACAATTTTTAGTCCCATTTCATCGATGATATTCTGACACAAGTGCAAGGTTTAGACATCCGAGATATTGTTTTTCAATAGAGGCACAATTGATTCCGAAGTTATGTCCGGGGAAGCGGGCACGACGGGTACGACCGCCCGTGCGTCTGCCGCGGCGAGCGGGCCCACCTCGGCGGTCAAGATACGCGGTTCTCCCAGCAAGTACGTCAAGCTAAACGTCGGCGGTGCGCTGTTTTACACCACTATCGACACGCTGACCAAGCAGGATAACATGCTAAGAGCCATGTTCAGCGGCAGAATGGAGGTCCTGACCGATTCAGAAGGTGATTCTTTTATTTCATCGTCATTATTTTGTCTTGATCGCGTTGAAGATGAAAAGTTCCGTGGGTGGACCAATTTATCATTTGTAAATTCATGCACTGAATTCGTGAATTGTTGTTCTCTGTTTTGGGTTATGGGCGATGTACGTGTAGTGTACAATCAATGTGTCACTGAGTGTGACATTTAATTTTAGGGAAAGAATTCCACTGATGACCATAATTTGTGCACAACTCTATGGAACCAATAGAGGGCGTTTCGAGCAAGATGGCTGCCGGTATATTGGAAGTGTACAATTTGTAGGTAAAAAAAACCCTGTAAAACTCACTTTTCAGATATGAAACCCAAGTTTTCCACACCTGAGATTGAAGTTCATCATAATTTGGGGGATTGTGGGTTAACGGGTCCTAAAACTATAAAGGAAAGGAAACTACTATTTGAAAAGTAACTTACCTACATATACTTTGTTGGTCTCCTCCTCTATATTACCAAGCTTAAATTTTTGGAAAGAGGGCAGGACTTTGATTTTTGGGGGAAATTATGGGGTAAAAACGGTAACCAAGATTGTAACATTTCACCGCCGCACGGACGGCCGCAGACGAGAATAGTCTGGTTTCCACTCTGACATTTTGAGGACTCTTGGTCTGTTGGGTCTGGGCACTAGACTAACCAGACCAGACGAAATGGCCTCACGCGATCAGACGGTCTGTTTTAAAGTTTACAAGAAGCGCGTAAGAAAATTGAATTTTAACCCTGAAATGTTTAACAAATTTCTTCAATGTAGGCTTTTAAGGACCCAGGAACATTTGCTGAAAGTCAAAAGTATAATTTTTGACGAATAGAAGTTAGTTCAGAGCCAAAAAAATCAATGTGTTTTGGGATCTCGTTAACCCACAATCGCCATAATTTGTATCCAATAAGTTAACTCTTTGAGGATATAATCCTTTTTTCGTAATGGTCATCAGTGGAATTCTTTCCAAAAAATGGGTTTTTTTAACTGTTTTATCATGGTTTGTTTTATTGGGCAAGACAGTTTTGTGCTAAGTAAATTTTTGTGCTTAGCACCAGCAGCTCCATGAAATTGGCCCCTGTACTTTGTGTGGCAGGTGTCATGATTTGAACGCTCGGTCCATTAAGCCTGGACCTAAGTACGATCATCATAACTATTTGTGGGAATGCATAGGAGATTAATTAATGTGAATCCGATTTTATAAAAGGGCATCCCAGTCACTGACACAGTATGCCTTGCCTTTATACTCGGGCCACGCTGCAGTATGAAAAAAAAATGATCATGTACATTTTTCGTCTTAAATTATTATTATTAGGCCTAATATTTATTTCTGGTAATTCCTCAAAAGTCACCAAGGCACTGTAGTTCGCAAGCCTGATGAAACCTGTTATGGAAAGATGATGAGAAGAAGATACAGTTTTAGAGGTGGGAGGAAAACCCCGGAGTAATATTCTGGGTAATACCCACGGAATCAGGCAGGGACTGAAAACTCAATCCACTTGTGAACCAAGCCGGACTTGAACCCGGTCCACATACAGAGGTGAAAGGCGAGGAAAGAACCGCTATGCCAACCTGACTCCCCTTCTCTTTTTAGGCTGGATCCTAATTGATCGTTGCGGGAAGCACTTTAACATCATCCTCAACTACCTCAGAGATGGTCAGGTGCCGCTGCCAGAGCTACAGAGTGAAATCGAAGAGCTGCACAATGAGGCCAAGTATTACCTGATACAGGGACTGGTGGACCAATGCCAGAAGGCTCTCAAGAGAAAACGAGACGAGTATTTTCCAGTTTGTCGCATTCCTGTCATCACGTCGCAGCGCGAGGCTCAGCTGCTTATCAACGGATCGACCAAGGTGAGCCGCAGTTGAACTGTTATCCCAGCAAAACACATACAATCACTGGACCCAATATATGCACTCAGTTAAAGTACAATAATTTGTACTGACATGCATGACATAATTTGAAATGAAAATGACTTTTATTTGCTATTATTTCTTTCAGCCAATCGTGAAGCTTCTTTATAACAGACAAAACAACAAATATTCATATACAAGGTGAGTTTTCACAATTCTAACCTATGTGTACCTCTTTTCAAGGAAGAATAGAATTAAGCAGCCTACTCATACTAATGAATAAAGAGAGCAGTTTGCTTTTGCTTAACCAAGTTTCCGCATGTGTCCGGTGATGTTGGAAAAAGAGAACATGCAAAATTTTGCTGGTTCTACTGAAAAATTTTGTATTTTCCACCAAGTGTATATGTTGGCTGGAAAAATGTATATGATGTTTTGAATAGGGCAGCTCTCCTTAAATTGTTAAGGAGCTCTTTTTTTCACTCTCCTTGGAAAACATTAAGGAGAGCGGAGGAGTGTGATCACTCTCACTCTCCTTAAAAATCAAGGCCTGCCATCTGAGCTATCCAGCCCCATTTGTTGGCAATGTCCCTAATAGTCAATTCTCTTTGTTCGTTTTCCTGCAGCAACTCAGATGACAACATACTGAAGAACATAGAAATGTTTGACAAGCTGTCCGTACGCTTCAACGGACGGGTCATCTTTGTCAAAGACGTCATCGGCGGCAACGAGGAGATCTGCTGTTGGTCATTTTATGGCCACTCAAGGAAGGTTGCAGAGATCAGCTGCACGTCCATCATGTATACCAGTGAGAAGAAACAGACAAAGGTGAGAACTTAGAGAGGGTAGGTTTGTAGTCTGGGCTGGAGTTGAACTTCACAAAAGCAAATAAAGTATTTTGTTCTGTCACCCGTAATTCTTTGCTTCAGTGCTGCAGGTCAAATTCCTGTTGTCCTTGGTTATTGTCATGGTGCCCCTGATCATTGCCTCAGTTCCCTAGGTCATTGCCTCGGTGCCCCTGGTGATTGCTTTGGTGCCCCTGGTCATTGCTTTGGTGCCCCTGGTCATTGCCTCTGTCATGTCTGTGCCCCTGGTCATTGCCTCAGTGCCCCTGGCTGCCCTGTCATTGTTTTGGTGCCCTTGGTCATTGCCTCTGTGCACCTGGTCATTGCCTCAGTCCCCCTGGTCATTGCCTCAGTGCCCCTGATCATTGTCTTGGTGCCCCTGTTTTCATTGACTCAGTCCCCCTGGTCATTGCCTCAGTGCCCCTGATCATTGCCTCAGTGCCCCTGATCATTGCCTCTGTGCCCCTGGTCATTGCCTCGTTTCCCCTGATCATTGCCTTGGTGCCCCTTTTTTCATTGACTCATTTCCCCTGGTCATTGCCTTGGTGCCCCTGATCATTGGCTCGTTTCCCCTGGTCATTGCCTCTGTGCCCCTAGTCATTGCCTCTGTGCCCCTAGTCATTGCCTCGTTTCCCCTGATTATTGCCTTGGTGCCCCTGGTCATTGACTCATTTCCCCCGGTCATTGCCTCGGTGCCCCTAGTCATTGCCTCGGTGCCCCTGGTCATTGCTTTCATGCAGATGCCCCTGTCTGTTGCCTTGATTCAGATGACCACAGCCTTAATGTGCAGGGGTAAAAACTGTCAAAATCCACAATTTATTTTGAAGTTGTAATAAAGGACTAATTCCTGTACTTAGATATCTCAGCTTCCCCTCAGAAGTGTCCTCTGGTACTAAGTAAGATTATCTTGCCCCCTCTGCTAAGAATTCTGTCCAGGTGATGTTGATTCATCTTGTCTTGTCATTTTGGCTCTCTTGAATCAATTTTAATGGCAGTATTGTGCTGGTTATCACTCGAGAAAAGTTCTGTAAAATTTGTAAGACAGAAGATAGCCAAAGTTTTACTAATGGACCTCACTTCAACTTCCTCTAGCTAACATGTTAGCTCTGTTTCCTTCGCTGTGCATTAGGTTGAGTTTCCCGAGGCTCGAATCCTGGAGGAGACGTTAAACATTCTGCTGTATGAGAAGCTGGACAGTCAGGATGCGGAGGCCATGCACAACATCGGCACCAAGCTCGGCTCCTTCGCAGCTGCCGCGGCGTGTCACAGCGACGATGACGAAGATCACAGGGTCCGAAAAACATGAGGTGATAAACAAACAAAAAACAACAACAGGAAAACGCACCGAACAGAAAGAAACCAAAGCGGAGACGTTCACTGATTAATTTTATCCGGTACCTGTCATCCAAGGAAGTGTAATTCGGTATTTAAGAGAAAAAAATGCAGCCAGCCCCGACGCGACGGACGCACAAATATTGTCAGAGCCACGTAGCAGCATTTTTGCTTTTAAAGGTGCTAGCATCTATTCAGCTGAAACCATAGATAGGCCAGTCTTAATTCAATAGAAAACAGCGTAGGCTACCATTAGCGCGATCCCCTTTAAAATATCATGTTGGCATGTGTGGTAATCTCGTACTTGTGCCCAGGCATCATAACAATTGGACTGGCAAATGTATCAGTTGGTGGCGGAACATTACCGTAATCGATTTTATTACCCTAGACATAAAAAAAAAACTAGGATTTTTTCCCAGCTTTCAAACATTCCAATTTCACTGATTAGGAAGAAGAAACAAAAGTCAGACGATGACTGGACAGTTTCGCATTGATTGCGGGACCAATAAAATGACATTATTTAATGTCGAGACAACAACAAAGCTGATTCACCGATTTTTAGGCGAGTCGGTTTTGCAGAGCGGAAGGATAAGATTAGGATCCGATCCAGCCAATTAATGCTTAATTCTTGAACAAGTTAATAATCTCCTCCTGGCAAATTTGGTGCATTACGTCAAAAATACACAACCATGACCACCCACCATACTTGGCAAGTGTTGGAGGATAAAGGAATACAGTCAAACCTCGTAAATACGAGGTTTCTGGGACTCATATGAAAAGGTTTTTTTTTATTATCAGTGCTCGTATTGAGCAAATATTTCCACGAAGAAAAGTGCACAACTTGGTTGGGACCAGCATAATTTGCTCGTCTTAACTTGAATCTCATCTTAAAGAGAGCTTGTATTAATGATGAGGTTCGACTGTATGTACAATACACCAATTCATTAGGCCACGGCCACCATAGCAACGGCCAAGAAACGACGCATACGCGCGCGCGTAATGTATCACAATCGCCCACACGCGTTGAACGCCTTCAACCCTAACCATCACGGAAAGCACTTCTCTCCATTGGACTCTGGTTTTGGAAAAGGTCACAAATGTACATTTCCTTTCAATACCAGGCCATCGAGAGTCAGAATTACAATGAAAATATAAACACCATCAATTTGTAGCAGAAATACTACTTGTGAAGTTGTGTTGCACTTGCAGAGGATGGTATTTATTGTTTTTCCAGTAGTACATAAATGTAAACTCACCACTGTAATCAATTATTCAATACAGCATATCGTTAGATTGTTGCGGCTGTGATTGTTCAATGCAAAATAGGGTGGGGCTTAATGGATCGGTCTATTCTAAGTGATAACATTGTGACCCGACTTTCAACATGACGATTGACACCGTTTCCGGATATTTATATTTGATACCAGCGCTTCTTGTTAAACTCTTTCATCATTCAAAATGTATTTGTTAAGCCAGTGTATATCTGTCTATATAAATATATATATATATATATACATGTATATATAAGGAAAGCCCAGAAAATATTCATAACTTAAATGCATCGAGGAATTGGGTTATTTATTCTTTTGTTTTTAATTTTCCAACTGTATTCCCTGTAAAACTGAGTGAATTCAATGCCCCCAGTGCAACACTAATAACCATATTTAGGCTGGATAGCTCAGCTGGTAGAGCGTCTGCACGGTGTGCAGGAGGTCACTAGTTCGAGTCCCGCTCCAGTCACTTTTTCTTTGTTCACCTTTCAACTATATTAAGAGCTGAAACATGTTTGGCGTGCAGTTTAGAGAAGCAATGATTTTGGATTTTCGTTAAAAGACAAGACCAATGCAGTTACTGCTAAGGGCTAAATAAAGAACAGTTTAAATTGCAGATTAGGGAAGCAATGATTTTGGATAAAAGACAAGACCAATGCAGTTACTGCTGAGGGCTAAATAAAGAACAATTTCAATGGCAGTTTAGAGAAGCAATGAGTTTGGATTTTCATTCAAAGACAAGACCAATGCAGTTACTGCTGAGGGCTAAATAAAGAACAATTTCAATGGCAGTTTAGAGAAGCAATGATTTTGGATTTTCTTTAAAAGACAAGACCAATGCAGTTACTGCTAAGGGCTAAAATAAAAAACAATTTCAATGGCTAAATACCAGCTACTGTATGTAATGTATATCACAATACTGCTTCTGATCGTGCAACTGCCACAAACATGACAAAAACAAAAATGTCATCTCAACGCCTAATTAGGTCTGTCATGCACCACCCATGAACTGTTGCGCGGTGGAAGTGTTCAATTTAAAGTTCCAGGAAGTGGTTTGGGAGAGGGGTTTGGGGTTAGACATACAAGGCCTTAAGGCACAGGTGGTACTGGAAACATGTTTGGAGTTTGGAGATGTACTGTACAACATGGACAGTGTCTTGTTCATATTCTTTGGCACAGGTCTCCGTGCATTGTTGCCTTTCTATCTTGTCATGCTTCAAAATGTGAAGAGGGGAACTTTCATTCTTCACCTGTTTATCTTTAGTCAACATGTGAAGGACATGTGTTAACAGAAGTCAACATGTACACATGTACATGTGTCATGCATGTACATGTGTCATGCATGTGTCAACAACAAATCAACATGTTGATAACAAGTCAACATGTGAAACCTTAATCACAGCAATTACAGAAAAGGGACAATATTCTCTTGCGTTTTACCAAAGTCAGCTTTTTGAAATGTATATTTTTTTGTCAACACTGCATATATACACATGTACGTATGTATAATAATTCATGTGTATAATATATAACTTAAGTATGGTGTATGTCATGTGGACATTGTATACTGGTGTACACAGGCAGGGCAGGATATTTGTTCTTAAAACGGTAGGGCAAGTTTTCCCTTACCCAGGGGGCACTTCTATGGAAGAAAGCTATGTGTGATCATTGGATCATGTAAAGGGGCACCAAGGCAATGGCTGGGGCCAACGAAGGTAGGCACTTTTGTTGCCTGACTGGGAGATCCCCCCCCCCTTAATTGTAATGTACACTTCCTGTCTTTAAGGTCTCAAGTTTGGCCTCGAACAAATACAGCATAAACTTTATGTCCCTGCTGTTAATTTGGTTAATTTAAAATAAAACTTGAGCTGCAAAATATCTAGCTCTGATTGGCAGCAGAGGTTGTTGCCTTGGCGGGCGTGGCCTCAGTCTTAAAGGGTGTGGCCTCTGCCTCAAAGGGCGTGGCTTCGGCATCTAAGGGTGTGGCCTCTGCCTCAAAGGGTGTGGCCTCAGTATTGGCCTTTATAATTTGTGGCCAAGACTAAAATGTTATACACTTTTGAATATCTGCTTTCCAGCAATTTCCACATATGGAATTTTCTTTTATAAAAGGACCAAGGCCCAACTAAATTAAATCTTAACTTTTATATCAATGAGCAATTACATGTTCTGGTACAATCGTACAAGGTGTTCAAAGCACTGGCCTGCATTGGTCATAACAGTATAGAGCTGAATTTGCCCATGTTTTGCAAAATTCACAAAAAACAACAAATGCACAAATATTTTTTTCCCTTGACTTTCCATATGATAGGGGGCTAATTTCGTTGAGTAAAAGCACAAAATCTGATTATCGCGCACTGGATTTAATGTCTTCTACCAAGTAAAATTCCATGTATTGTATATTTGATTGTTTATTACTGGTTCTAAGCTGATTTTTGCTTTTGGTAAAAGAAAAAGAAATTACAATTCTGCCAGGCACTTCTATGAAATGCTTGGTAAACATGGTTAAAGTTATCATAATACTGAAAAGTATTATGTGTCGGCTGCCTTTGTGCATTGTAACCTTTTTTCAAACTTTTTTCGCTTCAAAGTTTGGATAACATTTCTGATTTATTTCATTTTATTATTTTTTTATTTGTAAGCTGCTTGCAGGATTTGCATGTAAATTAATGTACAAAATTGTGACCAGATAATAATAAACAGACACCTTTTTGCAAGAAAAACAAACAATTTTTTGTCATGAGTTGCCACGGTTTATTATCCAAATCTCTGAATTGATGATATTGCAGGTTTACCAATAAGAATATTTGAGGAATATCTTTAAAATGTTCCTGTTTTATGTGTGTACTATAGTATACATAGTTATATTAAAATTACTAGAGCACTAGCTCTGTGTAGAAAGTGATGCCTGCTGTGCGCATCCATGTTTGTGCACAAACCTATGGAAAGCCCACAATTTTGTACGTTTTTTGTACGTTCATTTGCATACTGCGTTGTGTTCTAAACGGTCGCATCATCGCAGCCAAATACGCCCAAATCCGACGCACCCTCGGTAAATGCGCGTTTCATTTAGGACCGTACGCGCACACGCTCTGCACTTCAGTCACGCAATGATTGCAAGCATCATATAAAGACGTGCTAGGTACCGTTCGCGCATACTTGAGCGTTGCATATAGAGAACTCTCTTCGAAAGGCATTCCAGTCAAAGTGTTCTTGTTCCACAGAAACGCACACAAATTCAAAATGCCTGCGCCCAGACGGCTTCAAAACGTCTACTCACGGAGAAGGCAGAGCTAGCACTCTAGTAATTTTAATATAGCTCTATGGTACTATACTGTATACATGTACATCCATTTTTGATTAGTTATTCACAAGTACGTCACCTTGTTTCACCGAGTACCAAAATATCAAATACGGCCTTATGAATCTTGCAGTGTCATGGAAGATATTGCCTGATTAAAGGTATAATTGGTAAAGGCCACAGAACAGCACTCACACTTTCATGACTTTGTCTGATCCAGCATGTACATGAAATGATAAACTTGTGTGCTCAATCCGACATCTGAGTCACGAGAAAATAGCAAAAACCCGACTCAATTTTTCTTACGAAACATAAAGAATGGTTTTGATCTTACCGCAAGATCAAAACTCTTTTGGTTGTTGTTTGACTAATTTCTGAATAAATACACTGTTTAAGGTGGAAATAATTTAACCTTGTTTCTACCAGCACCATGATCTTCATATCCTGAAAGTTATACGTAAATCTGTGAACATTTCTGTTTGGGTATGTTACCAAGCCTGTACTGTACCTTTAAACACTAATAACAATCCATGACAACAAGACCAGGATGATATTGGATGGACACCGCTGTTAAATTATTACACAAGTGAAACCCGTCATATTAGAAAGACTTTTCTTTCCTTTTTTATCATAATTACACAAATTTATAGTTTTTATGTGAAATCCTTTTTAAATGCCATGTGTTTATATGTCCAAGGAATATTCTTCATGATTTCTTAACATATTTATGATAAAAATACGTCTCATAAATAAATAACTTAAAATATTGGTCTGGCAGAGATTATATTGACCATATGCACACAGTTTTCATATACTTCCTATATTGACAGAATACTTTGTAAGTTAACTACAGTACATTGTACACGTAAAACTACAATCTGCACATGAGTTTTATGACTGACAATGGGGGTGCTATTTCAAACCTATACACTTCCTCAGACCAGAAGCCAGCACATAGACATATTTTGACTTCCTAATGATCCCATATGTTGCCAAGCAATGCATGTGCTTTGAATACGTCTGCCATAAAATTTATATACATCTCCATGATATAAATATTAAAACAGTAATATATTAATATGATATCCTGATATTTAGTGAATCATAATCATGAAATAGCAAAGGTAACTGCAATAAAATCAGATAGCTTAATAGGATACATGAAAATCTGATAAAAAAATTAAAATACATATATATGTAATTCACTGTGCAAAATTGTATTGCACAATAATTGAAAGTTTAGGCAAGAGTTTTCCCACAGGGTAATTTGAGCAAACCTTAACTGAAACACTCGGGCTGAACTTGGAGTGAGTCCCAAATCTTATTCCTCCAAAGGACCTTATGCACGATAACCAGCCTATGGGATTACATGTACAGTATACTCGTATTATCCATAAATGTTTACCTTAAAACTTCTTAGTGCTCTCGAAATCTTGACTACGTATACACAGAATGTTGGTTAGAATAATGCACATTTCGAACATTTGTACTCTACGCCACACAGACAATGATAAGGAAATGTCAGTCAAAAAAACTCAATTGAATACCATGAACAATGTCCATGTACTGTATGGCAAATATGTGGCTGTGTTATGCCCATTACCTTGAAGCAGAAAATTAGAGTCTATTGCACTCTGCTTTAATAAGCCCTAATCCAAGGCTGTGTCCGATCAGACCGTTTTTGCCTGTGGCTATGGCTAGTTTGCATGGCACATTATTGGAGAATAATGAGCCATAGCACTTTAAGAGCCCTGAGTGAAACCACAAAGTGAAACCCGTCATATTAGAAAGACTTTTCTTTCCTTTTTTATCATAATTACACAAATTTATAGTTTTTATGTGAAATCCTTTTTAAATGCCATGTGTTTATATGTCCAAGGAATATTCTTCATGATTTCTTAACATATTTATGATAAAAATACTTCTCATAAATAACTATTTAGTACAACTTCAAACATTGGTCTGGCAGAGATTATAGTGACCATATGCACACAGTTTTCATATACTTTCTATATTTACATAATACTTTGTAGGTTAACTACAGTACATTGTACACGTAAAACTACAATCTGCACATGAGTTTTATGACTGACAATTGGGGCGCTATTTCAAACCTATACACCTCCTCAGACCAGCTGAAGCCAGCACATAGACATATTTTGACTTCCTAATGATCCCATAGGTTGCCAAGCAATGCATGTGCTTTGAATAAGTCTGCCATACCATTTATATACATCTCCATGATATAAATATTTAAAAAGTAAAATAAATCTATTGCTACCTCCATGGATATAATGATATTTAGTGAATCATGAATTAGGCCTAATGAAGAGGTAATTGCAAAATCAGATAGCTTAGGATACATTTAAATCTGATAAAAAAATAAAATGCATGTACTACACTTCACCGTGCAAAATTGTATTGCACAGTAATTGAAAGTTTAGGCAAGAGTTTCCCCACAGGGTTTGAGCAAACCTTAACTGAAACACTCGGGCTGGACTCGGAGCGAGTCCCTAAATCTTATTCCTCCAAAGGACCTTATGCACGATAACCAGCCTATGGGATTAAATCTTTTACATGTATACTCGTTTTATCCATAAATGTTTACCTTAAAACTTCTTTAGTGCTCTCGAAATCTTGACTACGTATACACAGAATGTTGGTCAGAATAATGCACATTTCGAACATTTGTACTCTACGCCACACAGACAATGATAAGGAAATGTCAGTAAAAAAAAACTCAATTGAATACCATGTGCAATGTCCATGTACTGTATGGCAAATATGTGGCTGTGTTATGCCCATTACCTTGAAGCAGAAAATTAGAGTCTATTGCACTCTGATTTAAAGCCCTAATCTAAGGCTGTGTCCGATCAGACCGTTTTTGCCTGTGGCTATGGCTAGTTTGCATGGCACATTATTGAAGAATAATGAGCCATAACACTTTAAGAGCCCTGAATCACGCATGGTCTAAGACAGAACCTCCCGGAGCTTGTTTTGGTCCTCAATATTGAAGCCGATGGATTCCAGATAATTCTCCACAGATCCATACCTTGGGGGAGGAGCAAAAGGAAAGAAAAACAATTGCAGAAATCAATGGAAAAAGGCAACTTGAAAAGAATTCAGATCCTTCCATTAGCACGGATAGTCATTATTTTTATACCATTTAATCCCAGGACTTGGTAATCTGACCATGGGATAATCTGAGCACTGGTGTAATCCACTCAGCAAGAGGGTAATCTCAAACACACAGTAATCTGAGCATTGGGTAATCTGAGCACTGGTGTAATCTGAGCACTGGTGTAATCTCAGCAAGAGGGTAATCTCAAACAGAGAGTAATCTCAGGACATGGATAATCTGAGCTTAATAATGGATAAATCAAAGCATAACGTGGTAATTTGAGTTCAAGATTAATCTGAGCATAAGATAATCTCAGTATTGGGATAATCTTTAATAGCAAAGGTTAATAGGTTAATCTGAGGATTAGTGAAATCTGAACGATGGTGAGTGTCGATTGCTCTTACCTCTCTCTGAGTGTGTCAAGGACATTCTGCATGGTTTCCTTCCTGGCCAGTGCAAAGGATTCATCCAGGTTATACTTCAAGACTATTTCCCTGTGTAGCAGGTGCTGGATAGGCTTAAGCCCTTCCTGATGACCAAAAAACAAACAAAACAATAATCACTCTGGGGTCCATTTCACCAAACTCTTCGTAACTTACTATCAATCGTAGGACTTTTGGTCCATTGCAGCCCTAAGTGGGATAGGTCCCCTGCGATGGGTTATCCTTCATAAATCGAGTTAAGATCGATCGCAGGGCTTCGTGAAATCGACCCCTGCCGTCCTGGCCATTGAAGGCTGAGGCCTCCTTTGACTCTGTGGAGGTCAGGCCTCCAGTGGTCACCACTGAAGTTCACTGGTCATCCCTCTCTGTGGACAATGCACTCTTTTGGCATGCATCTCTCAGTTGTTCAGTTTCAGTGCGGCAGTCACTCGTATGAATGACATGAGTGACTGATACTTGTGTGACTTCTCACTTGCAAGTTATAAAAATTGGCCAACAAAAAAAGGAAGAAGAGATTTCTCATGACATAGGCCTACCTCAGACAGAGCATAGTCGTCTGTGATGTAGTCATCTGATTTTCCCAGGATACTCAGAATCAGGGCTGTGGCAATACCCGTACGGTCCTTCCCCTGGGCGCAGCTCAACAGGGCCGGAAGATTCTCTGGATCGGAGAGTGTTTTTAAGACTGTTGGTGAGAAAGTTAGAGAAAGAAAATGCAAAGCTCGTTAAAAAACTTCAAACAGTCCCAGAAAGCATCCTGCTTACTCAATTTCACGGAGTGATAGCAAGTCCATTGCGTATTAAAAGTTTTAGAGTGGCACAGTTATAATACAGCAAATAGCCTAAAATGTTTGTAAGTTGGACTTTTCATTTGGACAGCAAAGCCTGGCTTTTCACCACATTGGCTGCCATAACCAGTAATCCAAAGGCTGCCCCATTTAAGATCCAAAGGCTGCCCCATTTAAGATAAGAGCTAGAAGACTCGGCACAACTTACCGAAACAGAACTCCTTTGCTCCATTCGTCAGCAGGCTGACGTACATGCCATGGACACCATGCCTGTTGACAACATCCGCATAAAAACGCATGAAGTACTTGAAATCAGTTTTGAAGATCAAGTCGAAGATCAGGAAGAAAAGGGACAGCACTCTTTTGTACAGCGGGACCATGTTCATCAACTCCCAATACAGTTTCCTTGTGCACATGTTGATGAGGTAGCGTCTTGGTGTCTCTGGGGATGCTATGCTGACTGGAGCTCCACTGAGGTCCTTCAGCGGGATGGAGCCTCTGGACGATGGGTACGGTCTGGTCTTTGGGCAGGGTAGCGTTGGGATCACGACCTGTACCTCACTATCGATTGGCCTGGACTTCGCACCCACTGCACTTCTGTACATGTACTCGCTACTGCTGCGCAAATCAAAAAACGTACGAATGTCGAGATTGCCGCTGAGTTTCTGAATGTCCTCCGGAGTAGCCTTGTCCTGTCTGGCAGAGCGGAAGAGTCGGCCCTTGGCATCCACCTTTCGGAGGTTGAATACTGACTCCAAAGGGATGACATTTTCGGCAGGGCTGTTGACACTGACGACCATCTTGGAGACTCTGTTGTCCAGGGAAGTATAAATGCTGCAAACGGGAGATAAATTTATAACAGATTCTCTGTTTGGAACTCTTAAAACTAGGGATGGGACATAATAACAATTATAATATAAATGGTGTAAATTATTTCATTGAATAGTCATTATAGTACTTTTAAATTTATGAACAAAAATACACACCTAAGTAAATGAAATGAATGAACTCAATGTTTGCTTAGCTCTTTTGTCCAATTGTTTTCAGAAAGCTGTGCTCTTAACAAATTTGACCTCTGAAATCAGTTAAAATGTTATGTTTTCAAACCACTCGAGTCGACCATGTAAATTAAGAAATCTACATGTAAAACTTTAAGACATTTTGAATTTAAGAAATACAGTAGCCTACAGAAGAACATAAGAAGGTTTGTTTTTAAAAATAATAATCTGATTTCTGCTAAGTAAAACTAAAAGGCACACAACAGTAAATCCATCCTTAGATAAATGGTGTTATATATGAAAGTCTACATGCTATAAATTTCATGTACCACTACCCACTACTAGTAGTACTACTACCAGTAACATTCCCAGTATTCCTTTACGCAATAGGCCTACTTTTATTAGCATTTTAGTAGCCTAAATAAGGCCTAACGTTAGGCTAGCTAGATAGAGAAGTGGGCGTAGGCCTAACAAATTTATACAAATTGTTTACAATACAATGTCTGAATTAATTTGTGAATCAGTTTCGTACCCACAGTTTGGCGCAAACCATGCAAACAGGCCTTCAACCAGTACCAGAACTAGGATTCTCCTAAAACAATGGCTCGATTCCTATAAAATTCTACAGCCCAAAATTCTAGAACACTTGCTTGAACACCGGCCGGCCAATATGCTAGCAAAATGTAGCAGACGAATAATGATTTGGGCTACCAAAAGCGATAATTGGTTTCATTACACACATTACTTTAACAGTGAAAAACGCGCAAGTAGCCCAAATGTGCTACTAAAGTAAATAGTCTGGTGCTCAACACCTCATGTGTAAAGGTAAGGTCGTTCAATAGGATTTCAGACTAGTGTAAACATTGTAAATTGCCATAAGAAAATTCCGCGCGACATGGTAACCCGGAGGAATATCTTGACTTTTCAGCACAGCAATGAGGACAGAAAAGCGTATCCATGTTTTACCATTCTCTTGTGAAGTATTTCGCAGCGGCCCTGCTCATATTCAGGATCTCTCAAAGTCAAGGTAAATACCGTTTGATATGACTTTTGGCCTAAATATTGATGTTGTGAAATGTGAATTGTGTTTTGGTGTTCATATTATTGTGTATTGTTTTCCCCTTGACCATTAGCGATATTGATGTTGATTAGTTTTAAAATTGATAAATAACTTGTCAAATCATTGATGTTTAAATACATGTGCTTCTGAATCATCCATCATTGGTCAAGCCGGCGATTGTGGGTTGACGGGATCCCAAAACACATTGATTTTTTTGGCTCTGAACTAACTTCTACTCCTCAAAAATGATACTTTTGACTAGGCTATATCAGCAAATGTTCCTGGGTCCTTAAAAGCCTAGATTGAAGAAATTTGTTACATTTCAGGGTTAAAATTCAATTTTCTTACGCGCTTCTTGTAAACTTTAAAACAGACCGTCTGATCGCGTGAGGCCATTTTGTCTGGTCTGGTTAGTCTAGTGCCCAGACCCAACAGATCAAGAGTCCTCAAAATGTCAGAGTGGAAACCAGACTATTCTCGTCTGCGGCCGTCCATGCGGCGGTGAAATGTTACAATCTTGGTTACCGTTTTTACCCCATAATTTCCCTAAAAAATCAAAGCCCTGCCCTCTTTCCAAAAATTTAACCTTGGTAATATAGAGGAGGAGACCAACAAAGTATATAGATACTTTTCAAAAAATAGTTTCCTTTCCTATATAGTTTTAGGACCCGTCAACCCACAATCCCCGTCAAGCCAGTGCAAGATTAATATTGGATAGACCTAGGCTAGACTGTAGGCACCTCATGATGATTGATGAATATTGCTTGGAAATGGAAGCCCTTGGGCAATTGTTGAAAGTCAGACTCGGAGTCGACTCACTCAGCTCAGTCTCAGATGCCGGTCCCGGATATATCTGATCCGACCTTTCCCAGTTTCTGGATCCTCACCCAATTTTCTTCTTTTTGATTTTTTTTCTCCCGATTAAATGGAAATCTGTTGGCATCGGTGTCAAGCACTTGCCATCTGTTCTGCCCCAAAGAATATTCAAAAGGCAAGAAAAACTCACCTTACTTTGAGGAAATTACACAGGAAAATATTAAATGATATGCATTTTTAAAAAGAAATCTTTTCATGCATACTTATTCGTAAATTTTGTATGGGTAAATTTCTTCAAAACAAGGTAAGTTTTCCTCACTTTTGAATATTCTGTGGGGCAGTACAGATGTCGATAACATGATAGCCAACAAATTTCTGTCTTATTTTGTGAAAAAGAACAAATTTGGAAGAGGATCCGGAAAAGTCGGACCAAATCCAGGATCCGACTTTCATCAACACCCATATTATTGGTAACGATCAGAACGTCATTTAATTTTCAGTTCCGGTTTGAAAATGATCTATTTTCTAGCAACACATTTTTTTCTATTTTGAATTTTGTTCTTTGGTTTTGTTTTCAGTGTATGGCAGATTTCTTTTTTTTTTTCATACTTTGGTTTTTGTCAAAGAAATTGTGCAGATTCATGGGCAAAATCATACAAAGTAAGATACAGTAAAATTTGTGAAATTCCCAGACCCATACAGTGCCCACTTTTTGAGAAAATAGTGAAAAACCCCCACTATATTTTAAAATCTCTCACCGCACTTTTGCTCTTCCGAAGATCAAAATTGTTTTTTAGTCAATTGGTTTTATACTCTTTTCTGGAAAAACAGCATTTCAAGCAGACTAATTTTAACGGTATGTTTTTACCGTCACTATCTTTATACCCTGTATTATAGGTAAATTGGTGAAGATTTCTGTTTCGGTATGCTAAGTATGATAGTAGGCCTACCTTTTAAAAAGCTTCACACAGCAACATTTACAGTTGCATTATGGACCCTTATAGACAGCATACCTGTCACACAAGACCTTTCTCAATCATATGAATACCGTGAGGTATCAATAGTGTGTAATTTCACTGCACACGTCTGGTCCACCAGTTGGGGGGACTAGGGCATGCACACGTTAGCCATCCTGAATTAACCAATATTTTGCGTTCCTCCGGCAGAAATTCAAGGTAGAGTCAATCTGGGAGCTGATCCCAGCTCACCAAGCACCGAGTCATTCATCTTTAGCCTCAACGTTGATTCGGGAATCCTGCCGTTGTACTTTGACCTGTACAATGTGACAGACGGGAGTACGGTAGATCCGGTGGATCCGGGGGTGTTTGATGAAGATGTAAGTGGCTATCTTAGAACCCTAACAGCCCCAAACCCCTTAAACAACAACAGATAGTTCTGTTGGGTTGGCGGGTGGTAGATGCAGAGGGTTAGGGACCTTAACAATTTACAATATTCCAAAAATTAAGTAGAAAATACAAAATAAACTTACAAACCAATTATAGCAACCACTCCACATTATCTAGAGACAAGATTACTTGGTGCTTAATTGTACATGTAGGGGTGTGGTACATAAATTCACAAGTTGGGTAAACTAGGAAAATATAAGTTAAATAGTTCAGTTATTAAAACAGTTGATAGCTTTGATTAGTTTGCTTATAAGTCCTGTCTGTCACATTGATTGACATTATTGTAAACTGTTTCTTTATGTACTTGTAGATGCTTGGAGTTTGGGGGTTCCGACGCGTTTCGATCCTAGCAGGATCTATCTCAAAGGCCTTTGCAGAAGATCCTGCTAGGATAGAAACGCATCAGGCCCTCCTAACGCCAAGCATTTTATAAATTTCAGGTCATTATTTTTGGCTGATGAGCAGTTTCCAGCAGTTCATTACTTGTATTGTCTTTATGTAGGTGATGGTATCATGTGTCACTTCAACGATCTTCACACCTGGTGATTCGGTCGTTAATGTCATCAGCACGGTCGTACCACTCAGAAATGGCGACACAGTGGGACAGGTGTCATTCGAGTGAGTCTTGTCTTGAATCTCTTCTGTAACTCTGTAATGGCATGAATGGTGATGGACTTTTTAACGTGAAATTTTCCAATATTTGGGAGGCTTTGTCTTTCATTCTCTCCCTTTTTGTTTTGGTGTGTGAGGTGCCGTGGCCTAGTGGTCTGGCGTGTCGTACTCAAGGTCTTGTGGTCAATATACGGATTGTGGGTTTCGAATCCAGCCATGGGCTAGTGGTGCTTGCGTCCATGGGCAAGATGCTTTGTCACATATTGCTCCACTCCACCCAGGTGTAAATGGGTACCTGTGAAGGTAGAGATGGCTTTGTGCTTGATCAACCTCTGTGCGCTTACAGCAGCCAGGGCTATATACTCCCCAGGGAGTTGAGATGGTTTCAAGGAATGTTAATGTAGCCCAATGACCAGGGATAATGATAATTGTTTACAGCGGATAATGGTGCTATACATATATCCATTATTATAATTATTAGTTTTGGTGGTATAAAAGGGAAAATATTTATTGGTTGGGGATTGATCAGAGAATTTGATGAAAAGTGTCTTCCCAATTGTTAAATTATTCCACTCTCTTCACTTGTGTTCAGTATTTGAAACAAATTATAATTTGTGAAAATCAACTCTCTCTAACCCTCCTGCAGCATCGTATCCCAGGGACGGCGCGTGGAGCTGCAGTGCAACGGACAGACTGCCCTCGCTCCACCGGGAACGACGTCGTATTTCAGCCCAGAGACGTCTGCTGGGCGCACAGGGTAATGCCATTTGTTAACACAGGCTGGAATGTCACTCTCCGGAGGGGCAGGGCAATTTTTCCCTTGATAAAGGGCTCAACTGTTGGGAAACTGAAATATTTTCAATGGTAAACATAGCAGTTGCCTTGTTGTTTCTTACATGAAGTTCCCGCCCCATGACATCAATGCAATTTCATATATTTTTACTGATAGAGGGAGTATCTTTTTAAGTAGGAAGAAAAATTGACTGGGTCTTGATGGTTATTTGGACTGACCAGGAATTGAACCCTGGACCTTTGCATTGATGCTCCAGAGTTCTACCATAGAAGCTATCTATCTTTCATCAGATAGTATTGCTCAGGGTGCCAGTCAGAAGCTGTATCCCTCTCAACAGTCAGATGTGTGGGGACCTAACACCATTAAGTTTGTGGATCGGTTTGCGAAAACACCATGTAATATTCCTTTCTGGTTAGTTCTCAACGTTTCGACTAACCTGCTCTAGTCATCATCAGGAGACCCTTACCCTGACATCTCCTGATGATGACTAGACCGGGCTAGTCGAAACATTGAGACCTAACCAGAAGTGCGGCGAAGTAAGAAGTGCGAACGAACGAGTATAAATGGTGTTTCCACAAACCGATCCACATACTAATTGTCACCCATGCAAAGCCTCAAACCAAAAAGTGTCATAAACCGTAAAACAAGAATCTTTGTTTGCCCATCTGCAACCAAGGCCAAGAAAAGATATGGCAAGCCTTGAATTTAACGGAGGCAACGGAGGTCATGGCCTTTGTTACCCTGGTTCTTGGCCTTGGTGCCCCCTTCAAATGTTTCCATAGACATTATGATTTTCCAATGGAAGTGCCCCTTGCAATGAAAAATGGACTGATATGGCCAATAGCATTGTGACCAAATTCAGCTGGAATGGCAGCCGACAGGTTAAGCACCTCTCAGAGATGTAATTCACAAGTGGTGTTCCTTGTTCCCATTACACACAGGTTTCTGACCGTCAAGAAGAGCCCCGTGGTGAGTCTAGACGATTGCAGCGACAAGATCTTAGTAGCAAACACAGACGGGAGGAAGCAGATCACCGTGCGACTCAGGTACGATGATCAGTGTCATATTCCCACCACATGAAAGTGTTTCTGCCCCATAGAGCTATATTAAAATTACTAGAGCGCTAGCTCCGTATACAAAGTGATGCCTGCTGGGCGCATCCATGTTTGTGCACAAACCTATTGAAAGCTCACAATTTTGTACGGTTTTTGTACGTTCATTTGCATACTGCGTTGTTTTCTATACGGGTGCGTCATCGAAGCCAAATACGCCCGAAATTTGATGCACCCTCGGTAAATGCGCATTTCATTTTGGACCGTTCGCGCACACGCTCTGCACTTCAGTCACACAATGATTGCATGCGTCATAAAGACGCGCTAGGTACCGTTTGCGCATACTTGAGCGTTGCATGTAGAGTACACTCTTCGAAAGGCATTCAGGTCAAAGTGTTCTTGTTCCACAGACACGCACACAAATTCAAAATGACTGCGCCCAGAACGGCTTCAAAACGTCTACTCACGGAGAACGCAGAGCTAGCTCTCTAGTAATTTTAATATAGCTCTATGTTCTGCCCCCATCACTCACTTAAAATCTTTACTCATTGATTTGTGGTTTCTTGCAGTGAGCCTGTTCAAGATTTTAATGTGACAGTAAGGTGTGAGGTGGTCGGAGTATCTCCAGGTAAATAAAAGTTATATCCCAGACGGAATATCGGTTTATTTCCACATAAATTGTGGATTTATTGAGGAAGATTCACAGAGCAAAAATACTCAATGGATAAACATGGCAGAATGTGCCATAGGCATAGGATACTGCACAGTGCTGTGCTGTGATAGATCGAGGAAGTGTGCTTAATTTAAAGGTAATATCATACTTTGTTTTTTGTCAAAGAAATGAAGATTCATTGGCAAAAATATCAAAACAGATAGAGTAACAGTCATCTGTGAAATTTTCAGTCCCATACGGCGCCCACTTAAAAAAAAAACAGTGAAAAACGGCCACAGTATTTCGTAAGTCTTTTCTCTTTATTTTTGATCTTTAAAAGATCAAAAATAACTTTGGTCACTGGTTTTACTCTTTTAATTTTCTGGATAAATACAGCATTTCAGGCAGAACAATATTTTAATGGTATGTTTCTATCATCACCATCTTTATACCCTGTAAAGTTAAAGGTCAATCTGTGAAGATTTCTGTTTCAGTATTCTACCAAAGTGTGATACTACCTTTAACAAGATTTAAAGGTTGTGTCATGGGGTAATAATATACACGGTTGTCAGACTACATCACATACAGTGCAGCATGCCACATCTTGTCCGTTATTTTCCATCGTATTCTTTCATTTTGTCCTTTTAATAGACAACACCTTTGTGTGGATTCGTTTTGACATGTTTGAGGATGTGCGAATTGAGACGGGCAAAGATACAGCAGAGGTGAGTAGGAAAGAAACAAATACACAAACTTATATGGCCATCTCTTCCTCGATGCATCCATTCATTTAATGTTACACCTATTTTTGGCAAATGACTCTGTGTTTTTTGTTGCTGTACTCTGTGGTAACAATCAACACATCAAGAAAGATTGGAGGCTTTGCATGTTGACAATTGGTATGTGGATCGGTTTGCAGAAACACCATGTAAGAATCGTTTGTACTTTCGCACTTCTATTTCGTTCGCACTTCTCGTAAGGTCTCAACGTTTCGACTAGCCTGCTCTAGTCCTCATCAGGAGACGATTGAAATGAGGGATGTGAGGTCCTTAAATATGATAACCACTGGATCCTCTCACACCCCAGTGAGCACCAATCACAAAGCTCCTCCACGGAACAGGATCCCAAGCAATCATATATAAGGACCTCACATCCCTCATTTCAATCGTCTCCTGATGAGGACTAGAGCAGATTAGTCATAAAGTTGAGACCTTTCGAGAAGTGCGAACGAAATAGAAGTTCGATAGTACAAACGATTCTTACATGGTGTTTCCTCAAACCGATCCACAAATCAACACATCGAAAAGCAAACAAATTCCTTTTTTGACGTGTGCACTTTTTTCATGCTCGTATTCAGAAATATAATTTCATCAATTAATTTGATGAATGAGTTTGTTCATTTTTCCTGATAGGAGAAAAGTAAAACACAAAAAAGAATTGAATTGAATAGAATGTACCTTTAAGTTTAAAAGTTTATGATTGGAAATGTCAGCCCCTTCATGGTTTGTTTGGATTAAATTAATTGAATTTCTGAACCTTGAAAAAATATTGTTGGTAATCAAAATAATTTTTTTAATACAAATTTGTTTCTTACTAGTACCGGTATTTTCGTTTCTTTATTGTTCCAACTTGCAAGTTTTTGGAAGGGCTCCAGTGGTTGCCACGGTTACATCAGAAATTAAATTTTGTTCATTGTGAATGTGCTTGACTCTATATAACATTTTTTCTGTGCGGCGGCGCGGTGGCAATTTGAAATACGGTAATTGGAAAATGAAACATTTCATGCGGAATCTGGTAATTTAATAATTTATCATTTCTTCTCGCGGAAGGACCTTGGGATTGGAGGCGTAGGTGAGGGGAGGTTTGGGAACATATGAAAATGAAAATGTTCAGCTCCTAGGAATGATTTGCGCCGGTTGGAAATTACATTTTTTTATTAAAATTTGAATGGTAGAGATATTTGTTTGTTGTTGTTGTTGTTGTTTTTTCATTGATGTTGTTGCTGCTGCTGTTGTTGTCCTTGTCACTGTTGTGGCTGTGGTCGTCATTGTTGCTGCTGTTGTTGTTGTTGCAAATGCTGCTGTTGTTGTTGCTGCTGCTGCTGCTGTTGTTGTTGCTGCTGTTGTTGTTGCTGCTGCTGTTGTTGCTACTGCTGCTGCTGTTGCTGTTGTTGCTGCTGCTGCTGTTGTTGCTGATGCTGCTGTTGCTGTTGTTGCTGCTACTGTTGTTGCTGCTGCTGCTGTTGTTGCTGCTGCTGCTGTTGCTGTTGTTGCTGCTACTGCTGTTGTTGTTGTTGCTGCTGCTGTTGTTGTTGATGTTGTCATTGTTGTCATTAGGAATTTTCACAAAAACTTGCAACCATTGAGAAATTGTCTTGTGGTAGCGAAATCTTACAAAAGCTTGAGAGTGACTGACATCCCTGGTGAATCCTTGTGAGATTTTGTCGGAGGTCCAGACCTACGACAGAATCTTCCAATAGTGGAATATTTTTCAAAGGACACTTGAGAATTATTGTGTGAATGAAGATCTGCCTTTTTGTGCAACGTCTCATGTGTGGTGCTTTGCAATGCGCATGCGTGGTACCCCTGTTTGATAGCAGACTGCGCACTTTACACGTAACCTCAGCATCATATTGGTACTAGCAGCGTTTACATTAATTAAATGTATAGTTTATATCATGATCGGTATCCTTCATAATGAGTATCCGCATCTCAAGGGAGGCTTGCGAAATGTTACACTGTGCCATGTGAAAGGAAGCAAAAGCGGCCAGAATGAAACTGTTTTGTAAGATTTGTCAAGCGTGAGAAAAACTTGCTAGGCTTGCGAGTATTTTTAGCGTCATGAATATTGATGATTTTGGTCGGGAAATAGATAATATGCAAATTCGATTCACCCTGCAGACCCCAGCTAGCTCGGTGGCCTAGCAGGTAAGGCATCTGCACTAGTAAGCAGGAGGTCGTGGGTTCGAATCCCACCTGAGCAAGCATGTGATTTTTTCTGACGTGCTCTCACAAGCACTGAGTATACAGTGCTCATCCACGTCGGTGAAGGGCAAGCCTAATTTGCATATTTTTAGCGTCGTTTGAAATACCTATTGTCGTAGTCATTGTCACTGTTATTGTCATTGTTATTATCATTATTATTGTCATTGTCGTTGTCATTGTCTTGGTCTGCTGTTGTTCTGTAGAATAGGATCTGTTTTCTAATCCATGCTTTGTTTGTCATTCCCAGATGAGTTATATCATCAATGGCGGTGGCAATGCCCTGCGTGTTAATTGCTCTGCTACATCGGACGATGGAACCCAGTTTCAGATGGCATCCTCCACAAGTAAGACAATGATTGACAAACAGTTTTCATTGGTTGAGAGCTTGCCACATGACTGTCTTATCACCCAATCTGATGCTTCTATAAATTTGAACTGGTGTCAATTTCATGGCCCTGCTTAGCAAAGAAATTTGCTAACCGTGAAATTTCTGTCTAAATTAAAAATAGGATTAACAACTAAATGTTCATGTGTTTTGTATCACTTCTGATTGTTCTTTGACTGTTGTTCACTGACCATGGATATCAAATGGAATTTTTAATGGTAGTTTGTTTTATTGAGCAAGACATTTTTTGTGCTAAGCATTTTTTTTTGTGCTTAACAGCTCCATGGAATTAATGTTTTGCGATCATCGCTATTAACCCAAATCCATCACTAAATGGAAAATCGATTGCTACTTTGTGTAGCAATTTTCTGTTTAGCGGTGAATTTGGGCTTTAGCGATGATCGCAAAGCGATAATGAAATCGGCCCCAGATGTAAATCTCCTTCTACTTAAATTTTTCCCAGGTGACATCCTGTTTGACTTTGAGACGGGTTCCGTTCAGATCACCCCAGCCACATCCAATGTGAACAGTGACAGGTTCACGCCCCTTCTAGTCCTGTCGGAGCCCCTGCAGACCGGAGAGGCTGAAGTTATCTTCTTCTGTAACTTGACTCCGCTGAATAGCACGGAGGAAGCCGAGGGTATCATCAGTGATAGAGAATGTGTGGCACCCGAGGATACAGTGGGTACAACGTCAATGCCAGTGACGGGTAAAGTCTAATCAATTGTAGTTATAATCATCAAATAACCACAAGGGAAACTGACTGAATTATAAAGTCATTGAAATGTGAACAAAGAAAGATTGACTGGAGCGGGATTCGAACCGGCAACCTCCTGAATACCGTATAGGCGCTCTACCAACTGAGCCATCCAGCCCTATGTTGGTGGTGACCCCAATAGTCAATTATCCTTGTTCGTAGTTTGTAGTTATACATGGAGTTAGGAGGGCCTGAAACGTTTCAATCCAAGCAGGAATTTGATCGAATTCTAAACATCTGTTAGGCCCTCTAACTCAAAGCATTTTCATAAATTTCAGGTCATTTGGCTGTTGAGCAGTTTGCAGCAGTTTAATTACTCATATAAATTGTAGTTATCAGTGACCATTCCCATACACACATGATACTGTTTCTGAAATGATCCTTGGGATATACCATTATGTGAGCAGTTTCATGGCTGCTGACTGCCAAACAAACAAAGATAATTGACAATTTGGGACACCGCCTGCATACATGTAGGGCTGGATAGCTCATTTGGTAGAGCACCGGAACTGTATTCCTGGAGGTCACAGGTTCGAATCCCATTCCAGTCAGTTTTCCTTGTTCACTATCAATGACTATAATACATTGACATTTGAGGAGCAACATACTGCCCGTTGTCCTTCTGTACTGTACCCTATAAAGCACTGGTGTAAGAACCATTTTATCCCTGACTCTGAATTAATAATAATAATAATAATAATAATTTGGGCATTTATATAGCGTTCTTACACACAAGAAGGGTATCACAACGCTTTATACATTACTATTATTATCCCTGGTCATCGGGCCCATTTACATTCCTGAAACAATCTCAGCTCCCTGGGGAGTATACAGCCCGCAGCTGCCTGCAAAGCGCGCCGGGCTAATCAAACAAACAAAGCCATCTCTACCCTCACAGTTACCCATTTACACCTGGGTGAAGAGGAGCAATGTGTGATAAAGCGTCTTGCCCAGGGACGCAAGCACCACTAGCCCATGGCTGGATTCGAACCCACAATCTGTAGATTGACCACAAGATCTTGAGTACGGCACGCCAGACCACTAGGCCACAGTACCCCTGGTTGTGCATTCACCCAGAACCCTAACACATACAATCTTTCTGCACTGATTTTCGTAGAAAGAAAGAGAGGTTTAGAAAGTATTTTCTGAAAATAGAAAACATTATCACCAATGTAGGACCACAAATTGAGCTTTCCAGTGTCGTTATTTTGTATGACATTTCAGAGGCTTTGTTTGTTGAACCTTCAAAACAAAAAAACATACATCACCGACCAATGAGAGAAAGTGAATGAGATCATGTGATATCACGTCAGCCTCAACTTCAAGAATCAGATGCATTATGAGAATGAAAAGGCCGAAATCTTCTCTGAAGAACGTGCATGTTAAGACCGATTTTCACCATACATACTTTCTTTTTCCTTTGTTTTCGTGCAAATTCTAACAAATACTCGACCTTCCATTTTGAACACATTATTTCACGACGTCATGGTAAGTTATTTCTTCATGTAGCAACTTATAACATTGCAAGTGTTGCTGGTAGCAGCTAACTAGAGTGGCCGTTTCTTTAAGGATAGAAAATGTGAGCTGGCTCGTGTTATGTACATTTTTTCTTACGGTTCAACAAATCCTTTATTAAAATGCAAATTTTCTCGTGGTAAAATGTGCAGGTTTAGCTAATTCCTTTTCTGATGGCCTTGTGTAGTTAGCTGTCTGGAAATTGGTCCAAACTGACTGCCATCAATGCCCCCCCCCCCCCCCCCCCCAAAAAAAAAAAAAAAAAAACCCAGAAAAAACAACATTAAAACTTACAAACAAACACAGTTTGGTTTGATCATCAAATTACCACAAGGGAAACTGACTGAATTTAAAGTTTAAAGTCTGTCACCTTTCCCATCTGACCCCTCTTTGTCTGACTAATCTTACCTACCCCTACTCTCCTACTAACCCCCCCCCCTCCCTCCCATTGTCCATATCCATGCATGTATGCTTCTTTCCCAGCATGTCCCTGTCCTCTGTCATTTAGCCTTTGAAAAAGATCTTGCTAGGATCTAAACTTGTCAGACCCTCCTAACTTTAAGCATTTGATATATTTCAGGTCATTATTTTGGCTGACGAGCAGTTTGCAGCAGTTTATTACTTGTATTGAATTTAAAGTTTATTGAAAGGTGAACAAAGAAAAAATTACTGGAGCAGGATTCGTGAAAAACACCTGTACGGTATTCAGGAGGTTGCCCGTTCGAATCCCGCTCCAGTCAATTTTTCGTTGTTCACCTTTCAATGACAATTTGGTTTGGTTGTATTCTGTACACCTACCAGCAGCCATTACCAATCGTGCAGTTTTTTTTTCTTTTCAATTCTCAGCTGTAGAGAAAGTTTGGTGCGTGGTATCTTTGCATCCCTTTATTGCGCTGTTTGGTGTTATGCTCAAGCAATTGATCATCTGTCATGTCTGTAGTTTTCTGTGAAAAACTCTGACAATTGATGAAAAAAAAAATTAAGATGAAGAAAATTGGTTTTATGTATGGACTGACTGACCCCACATAGCTTGGTGGCCTAGTGGTATGGCATCTGCACTAATAAAGAGGAGTTCATGGGTTCCAATCCCACCTGAGATTTTTTCATGCGCACTCAGGAAGCACTGAGTATGCAGTGCTCATCAGCGTCGATGAAGGGCAAGCCTAATTTGCATAATTCTATCTCCCCCAAGGAGAAATTATTAAAGGTAGTACATACTTTGGTAGCATACCGAAACAAAAATCTCCACAGATTTATGCATAACTTACAGTGTATGAAGATGGTGATGTTAGATACATACTGATAAAATTTTTCTGCTAGAAATGGTGAATTTATCTGGAACAATTTGGATCTTTTAAAGATAAAGAATAATGGTGAAAAGATTTTTGAAAGTTAAAAATTAAATTCTGCTTTTCATTTGGAATAGTTTAATGAAGTTTGTTCCATCGGGTAAATCGCAAGGGAAATTGGGTCGATTAAAGGTACTATCATACTTTGGTTAAGTTGATAGAACAGCTTTGGTCTGTTCATAATTTGATTTGTCATGGAATAAAACAAAACTTATGAAACTTTCAGCTCAATTTAACCTTGGAAACAGTAGAAAACAGGGGAAAACAATTGCACTTGTTACTTGAAATGGTGAGATAATTGCAATTGTGAGGTTTTGATCTCGGAGATCAAAACTGGTATTTTGTTTTACCCATTTCTGGAAAAATACAGCATTTCAGGCAGAGAAATTCTAA
This sequence comes from Astropecten irregularis, assembly GCA_963971285.1. Classification (NCBI taxonomy): domain Eukaryota; kingdom Metazoa; phylum Echinodermata; class Asteroidea; order Paxillosida; family Astropectinidae; genus Astropecten; species Astropecten irregularis. Next base: position 16,735,847 of record OZ020247.1, read on the forward strand.
CATTATGTTCGTACCAGGTCTATCTTTGTACCCTGTAAGTTATACGTAAATCTGTGAACATATCTGTTTTGGTTTCCCATAAAAGTTTGATAGTACCTTTAATTTGCAGTAGATAGAGCACTGGTACTGTAACTGGATGTGGCAGGTTTGAATCCTGTTTGTGCACTTTTCTTTCTTTCCTTGTTTTGGGCTCTCAAATGAATTATTTCTCTTTCTAGAGTGAGCAGGATTTGCAGTGACACCATGTGTAATATTCTTTTAGGAAGATGTATGGTCCTGAAAAGGACCAATGAGAGTGGATTCTCAACGTTTTGACTAGGTATTACTCGACTAGTATTATTGGTATGTTTCCTCTCTCTCCTGAGGAGGACTAGAGCACACTAGTCAAAAGGTTGAGAATCTACTCTCATCGGTCCTTTTCAGGACCACACATTTTCCTAAAAGAGTATTATACATGGTGTCACCGCAAGTCTTACTCGTTCTAGTCTTTCCACCATGCAAAACTTCAAACCCTACTTATTTCTCTGTTTGTTTTATGACCTTTTTGATAATCTTTGGGATGATGACACTGTCACTTTTGATTTCTCAGATGGTTCAACTGTTACTGGTTCAAATCCAACCGGCCTCATATCCTTGGCAACCCAACTTCCAACGGCCGGACTCCAAACGTTGCCACCCCCAACGGCGGCACCGTCAGACAACGGCACGGCCGTCTGGGAGCTGGTCAACTCACAGATCAATTTCCAACCTGAGGACGTGCAGAAGTCCTTGCGGTTGCGCCTGAACAACCCGGGTCTCGGGTACCGAGGCGTGCTGCTGGTGAGGTGCTGCGCTACCCCCGAGCTCAACACCAACCCTAAGTACATGGGCTTGTCAGCCTCTGCACTGGCCATAGTGGATGTGGCTGTGGCTAGGACCATCAACTGGACAGAGGCTACAGGTATGTGCCATAAATCCATCACATTGGTCATTTTCATAATAGTCAACTTCCATTGAGCTGTTTAAAAATCAAAGATTTGCTCAGTAGGATTTGCAGCTTTGCATGGTGGAAGTCACTCAATAAGGAAAGGTTTGCGGAGACACCATGTATAAACACTTTATAGATGTGTGGTTCTGAAAAGTACCGGTGAGAAGTTAGATCTCGACGTTCCGGCCAGCGTACTCTGGCCTGTCCTCAGCAGAGTGTGTGCCGTGAAGCGAGAAGTCATTGAGTTCAAAGATTTGCTCAGCTTGAAAACCGAAAAGTCCTTCTTCTCAAGAACAAGATTAACACCAACAACGTTTCCTTGTCCTGTTGATTACCTTTTTGACTTGTATTCTGTCATTGTTCACTTTATCACTTAGAATTAAGCTGAAAGCCTTGGAGAAAGTTTCTGCTAGGATCAAAACGTCAGGCTCTCCTAGCTCTAAGCATTTGTATATTTCAGGTTGTTATTTTGGTTGATGAGTAGTTTGCAACAGTTTATTGATTTGTACCGTTTACTTTTGGGCATAGGTGGCAAGTGCGTTAGGCACTCGCCTCTCATCAATGTGGCCCGGGTACAGAGGCTAATCAAACCACAAAGCCATCTCTACCGTCACAGGTACCCATTTACACCTGGGTGAAGAGGAGCAATATGTGACAAAGCGTCTTGCCCAAGGATGCAAGCACCATTAGCCCATGGCTGGACTCGAACCCACAATCTGTATATTGACCCCAAAACCTTGAGCTAGACACGGCAGACTGCAAGGCCACAGCACATCAGCTTGATTTCCCTGTCAATACTGATGTAATAATTTGTCTTATTCTCACTCATCTTGATCCAGTGTCTTCAGACTTGCAGACCGAGTTGACCATCGGCAATCCTGCCTACACTGAGGTGTCGCCGTGCCCCTGTGACCTGACGGCCAACACCTGCGATGTCAACTGCTGCTGCGATGAGGTCAGCCTTAGAGAAACAAATACATACTTCCTTATAACTTGTAATTTGAATGTCAAAAAGCTATGTATTAAGAGCCTTTGAACATCTCTTTGATAACCCTCATTATTTGATAGAAGACTCTGTTTGTGTACATCGTTTGTGGACAACCCAAAGGCCAAAGACTTTCTGAAAGTTTGCAATAAACCCAACTACTGTGTGATTAGAAATTGTTTTCACTGTGAGAAAACGGCATCTTGTCTGAAATTTGATGTAAAAGAAATCAGCCATGCGATTCTTGTTGCTTGTGAGCGACTTGTACTGGTACTTGGCTAATGGCTGTTGCTTCGCTTAGCATACAGATTGTGACTAATCATCTCCGTGAATTTGAAGTTTACCGGCCGAAAATGAAAATTGTTGGTTCCTTCCCTGATCTGATGCAACAGGCTGAAATATCACCAGTGTTGTTACTTGTTAGTAGACAAGATTGGTGGCCATGTAAGGTTTATGGCTCACAGTGACTTCATGGTAGGGGAAAGATTGTGAGGATCTTCCTTAAAGGGTATGTAGGGCCTACAACATTGTTAAAGGTGACAGAGCGGATGCATTCTGCTCATAATTTGATTTGTCATTGAATAAAAACAAACCTGTGAAATGTTCACCTCAATTGATCATTGGAAACAGTAAAAAAAAAGTTGCAATTGTTACGGCAATTTGTGTGGGAATAGCTGTCTCATTTTTTACCTTGCCAAGATCAAAAATGCTTTGGTGTTTGGATTTCCTCTTTTCAGGGGTCGATTTCACAAAGCACTGAGACTGATCTTAAGTGTGAATTCATCTTAATTGCTAAGCAACATGTGATGTCACAATACAAATCACTATGGTGATACTGAACAAGTCATCTTAAAATTAATCTTAGTGCTTTGTGAAATCCAGCCCAGAGATAGAGCATTTCAGGCAGAAAAATTGTCACAGTTTATTTCTACCATTACCGTCTTTATAACCTGTAAGTTAAATGTAAATCTGTGAACATTTGGTTTTGGTTTGTTACCAATGTTGTACCTCAATGTTCTCCTGTTTTTCTCTTTAGATGTGCTTGGAGGAAGACATCATGACCTTCACATGTCTCACAGGAATACAGGGTGGCAACTTCACCAGAATTGATGAATTCAACTGTTACAGCCCAGACCACATCTTCCGCTCCGATGTGTCTCCATTTGTCTGTGTTGAGACGGATAATAGCCCCTACTTAGGCTTGCATTTCACCGCAAGGCCCGGCGCACACGACGCAGCGGCCTACAACACTCTCAAGGCCTCTGTGTCCTCCAAGAGCCTGACGAGCTTTGAGGATTCCAGTCGACGGGCGTTGGAGTTTGAGAATGCCGAGGCTCTGGGAGGAGGGTACAAGTACGGTTTTCCAGTGGAGACGCTGTTTGAGGAGACCAACACCAGGGGAATCCTCTCGTTGCCCCAAGCGGATCCTCAAGGAGGCTGTTCCTGGTTGTCTCCGATACGATTCCAGACCGACGCATCCTCCATGTGCCCAGCAATCCCTCAAGAGAGTCTCTGCTCAGAGTCGTCGGCGCTGAGTGCCCGCGCGTTTGTTCTGTCGACGAACATCGGGTATCCTCCGTGCCCAGAAGCACCGGGGATTCTCACAAGTTATGGTGGGAGTACGCCTGCACCAGCAACTGTCCGATACTACTGCACTGACGACATCACGCCTTACCTTGTTTCCAGAACCGAACTGAGCCAGCTGCTCTTACCCAAGGGAGTATCTCTCTTCCCTGAGAACGTTACCAGCGATGATGCCATTCCGCTGCCTGATCGCTGTGATTGGGACGACGGATACACCGTTCCGCTGATCCCCATCTATGAGAATTCGACATACCTCTGCAGCAACTCCGTCCTAGATGTCCGCTACGAGATCTTCTGGAGAGGCAATCAGATCGTCCAAGTAGACGCTGCTGTCATCTTGGGCACAGTCTCATTAACACCGATAGGTTCAATGGCCTCCACCGACACGGAGAAAACAGCCACATTTGTTACCCCACCACCAACCCTGCCTCCACCCGATGACCCAACCACGGCCACCATGTCGGTGACAGAGGATGAGTTTATAACCTTTTACGAAAATACAACCGGATTTGAAACAACCCAGATGCCCGTAACAATGGACACCATCAGCACCACAGCAGCCTACGTTCAGACAACCGAAGACCTCACCACCCAACCCCTGACAACAACCCAAGGCTCTACCACCCCTTGGGACGTGACCACGGACTCAGAGGTGACGACGGGACCCCCAATGACCACGGACTCAGAGGTGACGACGGGACCCCCAATGATCACGGACTCCTACGTTAACATCAGCCAGGTGCCCAGTACTCCTCTTGAGTTCACTCAGCGCTTCCGTGTCCAATTCACTCACCTCGCAGACCCCTCATCCGATCCTGACCCTATCGACCCGCCGCAAGCGGACAATCAAGTCACCCGGTCGGGCAATCCTGGCTACATCACCGGGCGGAGTGTCCTGTCTGGCCTGGCCATCAGCAGTCCTCTCGTGGAGTGCAACGAGACCGGAGAGTGTGCCCCGGTCGAGCCAATTCAGCCTGGAGAGTTTATCGAAATCGATGATGCAGAGACCAACAGGCTCAGAGTCTGGGTCCCAGGTAATGTGGGATTTCTCTAGTATATAAGTTTAGTAAGTTCCACGTGAATAACTTACCCCCGATTCAGACAGGTGTGCCAGCGTCGCTCCAAACTAAATAGGTCGACCCAATTCAGATTTTGGTTTCAGACAGGCCAACTTAATACACTGGAGTACAAGTAGGCCAACAAACAAACGAGCAATACGGCCATAGCAACGACTCTGTAGAAGACTTTTGGGGCGGTGTTGTTTACATTTCAGACCGTACGTCGTCAACTTGGTTGTTGAGAGGGGGGAAATGGACATTAAGCATAATGTACTTCGATCTTGACTGTTGTCATTGTATACACATGCTTTGTATGTTGCATTGTGGGATATCACTGCAGTTCACTACTTATCTGCATACATTTACATACTTTTGCCTTTGAGTTTGGCTCATTACTAGAGCGACTTCTGAAACGATGTCTCTCTAGAGCCGTTTTGAACAACCCAGACCATCGATCTTTCGGCATCAGGCGTGTCTAGTCACTCCTTTCAGACATCAAACTTTCTATGTACTTAAATAATTCAAATATTGCCTTTCAATTGGTTCAGCACGACGCTGGCACGGCTGTCTGAAATGGGGGTTAGCTGTATTATGTCTAGGGTGACTGCTTCAGCGTTAAGAGCAAAAGTACATCATTTTATCCATTGGCACATTCTGAATGTCACTTGAACTGTTGCACTACAATGATGATGGTGAACATAACATCCCCTTTCTCCGTCTTTGACCACAACAGGCCCAGCGAGTCTCTGCGCCCAGTCTAGTCTGGCAGACGTCACGTTTGGGGAGGACCACATCTCCGGCTGTGTTCTCCGGTTAGGCTGGACCCAGCTCAGCAACTGCAGCACGCTGCGCGACACGCTGCTGACTGAGCTGCAGTCCATAGCGGCAGCGGACAGGATCGGGAAGGTCGGTAATGCCAATACCACGATTCAGACCGACTGGGCTCAAGTTTTCAGGTAGGTACCGGTTGTAAAAAAGATGGTGTCCTTTGAGAGAGATTTTTGGCGAGCTGCGAAGCAAAGCGAAGCCTATATAGTAGTACTGTTTGTCCCGTCCGTCCGGCCGTCCACGTGAAATGTTCAAGTTTTTTAGTATGTGCTTGAAGTCTTGAACCCCAATTTTTTTTTTTTTTTTATGGGTGCGTTGTCCAAAATAATGTGGTTATTATTGTAAATGAAAAATTTTGAGGTTTTTTCTATTGTTTCAAAATGTTTAAGTTTTTTCTATTGTTTCAAAATGTTTAAAAATAATTTGGAACGAGTGTGTGTGTGTGTGTGTGATGGATGGGTGTTTACTATCATGTTTGTAACTGCAATTAAGGCTGTAGCGAGCCATGACAGCTTCGCTGTTCTAGTTACTGTTTGATGAGAATGTTGTAAATCCTCTGTCTAATCTGTCAAATTTTACCTCATCATGGCAAATGTTGAATGTCATTTTAATACGGGAGATTCGTTGCTGTCATTTTTCAAATCAAGCTCGGAGAATGGCTTTCTCTCAACTGATGTGCCAACCACCGCCAAGACGACCGAAGCCATGACGACAGAAGCCATGACGACCGACTTTTTGACTGCCAACTCCTCCAACGAGACACTGCCAAGGCCCTTGGACTTCCTGCAGGGTGTGTGCTACAACGTGCCCACGGCCGTCAACGTAGAGATCTTGTACGATGACGTCGGTGAGGTGGAAGGAGTGATCCAGCGGGAGATTCTTGCGGCTCGTGTCACGTAAATATTCCCTTCCATCTTTTTAAATTTTAAGGTAGCAATTTCAGGTTTAAAAATGAAAAGTCCAGCTTGAAAAGACAGATGATATAGCCGGGGACTAGAGTTTTATGATCAATTTTTCAAATTAAAAATGTGAAGGTGAACAAAGAAAGTTGACTGGAGCGGGATTTGAACCTGGGACCTCCGTGAATACCATTTATTCCGTGTTAATTTCGTTATTTCGTTGATTTTTGGTGAAAGTCTGGTTTGTATAGTACCTGTGTGTACGAAGGGGCGTGGTTTTTGTACAAAGCTGAAGGGGTGTGCCCTGCCTTATTGTACAAGAAGGCGTGGTTGTGTGTATACTGTGCAGTGGGGTGTGGTCTATGACCCATGTATACAAAGGGGTGTGGCCTGCCTAAAGTGCATAATGGTTTTGGTGCACAGTGGGGCGTGGTCTGATCAATAACCCTGTAAAGTGTACAACAGGGCGTGACCAGTGTACATTGTACAACGGGTGTGGTCTCGTAAATTTACTGTGACAACAAGGCGTGGTTAATCTACAATATACATTGGGGTGTGGTCTGACCAGTATGCTTGTACATGGAAGTGTACAACAAGGTAGGATCTCCCTATTGTGTAAAATAAGGTGCGGTCGATAAAGTTATCTCTTATCTGTCTTTACTGTCAATGCACGATCAGTGCATGGGGCGTGGTCAGTGAAAGGGGTGTGGTCTATCCCGCCAGTAAGCGTAGGGTTTTGTATTTTTCATGTGCACAGCTTCAGCAAATCAACAGTCAGATTGCAGTGCATAGGAGCCATTGGTATTGCCTGCCAGCCCGATCAGAATGCAAATGAGACAATAGACTGGGTCCAGTCCTTCCCCATTACAAGTACCGTCACATTCACACCGTAAGTGTATTTTGCATGTCTCAGCCTTTTGGTTAGTTTTTGCAGTATTTCAGTGCATTGATAGGAATAGAGGGTGTGCAGTCACGTGATCAGGACGCAATTTTGGACGGCAACGCTGTACACATGTATAATGCACGTACGTACAGTGTAACTATGTAACCCACATGTGTTCGCGTAGCTTGCAAATCAACCGGACGCGTACGCAGACGCAGAAGTGCGTGCATTTTTTTAATGATGCTGTCTGGTACGTACGCGTGCGCGCATACGCGACGTGCGTGCGAACGCGTGCCGTCCAAAATGGCCGATAAGCTGTCAAGTGATGTCACGTGCACGCTCTCTATAGGTAAAGTTCATTCAGATAAGTAGGCCTATGTTTTACTGTTTTTCCCCTTTTCTTTTCTTTTTTAACAGTTTGAAGTTCAGAAAATGAATTTTAGTAACTAAAAATTTATCTACAAGTTTTCGTAGCATGTTTGATATTTTCAAAGAGTTTTAGAGGGTCTGGCATATCTATCCTAGGCAGAATCTTTCCGAGAAACATCCTGCCAGGATTGAAATGCCTAGCCCTCCTAACTCTGGGCATTATCAGAACCCTCTGCACCTACCACAGATGACAAAAGCTGCTTACCACACATTACCTTAACCAGTCTCCACAGGGGGAGTGGATCATAAATTAAGCATTACCAAACAAACCACACTGTGATGTATTGTGGTATTAAAGATAACCCACATACCACAGGATAAACCACATTTGGTAAACTGCGTGTGGGTTAGGGTTAGAGTTTAATTTTAGCTTTGGGTTGTCAGTATAGGCCGTATTCACGGTGTATTCATCTTGTCACCTTCCTTGTATACCTGTTGAAAAAGATAACACTAATTCTAGAAAGAAAACGGGTACCAGACTATTTTGAATCCAACTCTCGGTTTGGTTGCACTGCTTCAAATGTAGGATGGATGCACCGTGAATAAGGCCTATTGCCATAGCGAGTTGCATTGTGACATCAGACTTTACTCAGCAATCTTAATACTTCATGGAATTCACGTCATTATTCTTAATCTCATTGATGACCAGTACAAAGCAGTTTGTTACTTAATTAGCATATTAAGAAAAATGTTCTTTAACTTAAAGATACTATCATACTTTGGTAGGAAACCAAAACACAAATGTTTGCAGATTTACATATTCCGGTAACTTACAGGGTATAGAGATGGACTTGTTACAAATATACCGTTATTAAACATGTTTCCGCCTGAAATGGTGTATGTATCCAGAAATTAGTGAAACAAAAGACCAAAAACAATTTTGATCTCCAAGATCAAAACCTCACAATTACTATAACATGTATCTTGAATACAGTTTCGTGTAACAATATGCAATTGTTTCTCGTTGTTTTCTACTGTTTCCAATGATCAACAGAGCTAAAAACGAAAAAAATTTCACAGGGTTTGTTTTTATTTCATGACAAATCAAATTATGAACAGACCACAGCTGTTCTATATCAACTTTACCAAAGTATGATAGTACCTTTAAAGGTTGTATCATACTTTGGTAAGACACCAAAACAGAAATGTTCACAGATTTACATATAACTTTCAGGGTGTGAAGATGATGCTGGTAGAAACCTACCGTTAAAATATTTCCGCCTGAAATGGTGTATTTATCCAGAAATTAATAAAACAACGACCGAAAATCTTTTTGATCTTTTAAAAGATCAAAAATAAAATAGAAAAGACTTAGATAATACTGTGGCCGTTTTTCACTGTTTTCTCAAAAAGTTGGCACCGTATGGGACTGAAATTTTCACAGATTACTTTTACTGTATCTTTCTTGATATTTTTGCCCATGAATCTGTATTTCTTTGACAAAAACCAACGTATGATACTACCTTTAAATACATGATTAAAAACAGATTCATGTATGAATGCTTTGTGATAGTTTTTGTGACTAGCTTCAAATGTTGGCTGTCTTTCGTGCCATGTCTCATGCTGCACTCGTCACAATCTACACTTATCTGCCTTTTCTCTCTTCCAGAGCGTACAACAACCGCAATCCTTATCTCTGTGGGTTTGACATGTGCGACGAGGAGTACATATATCCACTGACTAGTCGTTTCCGTGGTGATCCCAGGCAATACAGCATGGCTTTGGCTGTGTTTGTTGCTCTCTTGTTTATCACCTACGTGGCCATCACCAAACCTTGTCCGTAAGTATCTAGAGAAAACAGTGCCCGGGGATTGCTCTAAAATTACAACCCCTCAATTTGAAATTGGAATCTTTTTTTGTTTGTTCATTGTATAATTGGATTAGATTCTTAATAACTTCAACAGTAGGCACTTTTTTTTTTCACTGTTTTCTCAAAAATTGGGCACCGTATGGGACTGACATTTTCACAGATGACTGTTTATTGCATCTTCCTTGATATTTGTGCCAATGAATCTTTATTTCTGTGACAAAAACCAAAGTATGATATTACCTTTAATTGTGATTTTGTATATTTTGTTAAGAGGTTACATTTTGGGGCTTGTGGTTATTTGTTTTGAGAAGTGGCTCACAATGCCTGATGCCAATTAAATGCTGTGAGCAGTGCAAAGGCCGTTGCTATGGACAGTGGCGTATCTACCGGTAAACAGGGTTAAATTCTATTGAAATAAAGAAAGAGGCACATGGTTTGCAACAAATTGTCACGGGTTGGTGCACTGAACACATTGAAGTAATCAGTAGTAAGATTGGGGCGTTTCTCGAATGGCTCCGGCTCCGGCTTTGTCTCTGTCATCCATGCTGAACATAACTGGGGCCTAGGTTGTGGTTTTTCATTGAAGCTGAAGCTCTGTTTTCTTATTCAAACCAGATAATCTACTTCCAAACCACAGCCAACAGCCTTTATTTGGATACCCGTTATTTCTGAATGGATTCATTAACTGGCTCCGGAGCCCGAGACAGAGCCTGAGCCTCCGTTTCGTAAACGCCCATAGTTACAACACTGGCTTAGGATGACAGTGCGTCTGCCTACACTGAAGCATAGGTTGAGCATAGAGTCATGTACATGTATAGCAACAGTCATACCTAGTAGCATCATAGGGACCCGGCCTAACCATGTCCTTTTTTTTATAGAAAATCTGTGCCTAGATTTTCGATTAGGCTTGTTTTATTGCAGAAATCTATTACTCCTCAGCCCAAATTCGGTAAAAAAAATAATAAAACAGTTCTTCCCGTCTGATTTTGATTTGGAATTTGGGGATTTTTTTCCACCAAGTTTTTCACAGTTTGCAGTACATTATGTTTGTTGTGTTTTCCCCATATGCTTTTTCCCATCATCAAAATAGCTATTGCTTTCAATAAAGAAGCAATTTGTTGGTTTTTTTTTTTATGTTTTTGACTGATGTAAATATAACCTTTGGAAATGATGTTCGTGTATAAATATTTGATACAACTGTAAATACAGTGGATTTTTTTTTTTTTACATTTATGTCGAGTTAGTTGTAACAGGAGGCACAAATGAACATAATTAGTTTTGGGAAATCTTTGATGGTCGTATTTGAAACCATTGAAAGATGAACAAAGTCGCAGGTTCGAATCCCACTCCAGTGAATTTTTCTTTGTTCTTCTTTCAATGACTTCAAATTAATCCAGTCAGTTTCCCCATTGGTTATTTGATGATTGTTATTGTCATATTTTTTAAAGATAATCAAACGTGTATGTACAAGCAAGTTGCCTAATAAAACAATTTGTCTCAAAATGACCGAAACGTCCCGAATAAGCTATCAATTATTTTTGTAATTAGATTAAATGTCATACAATTGCAAGATGCAGTATTATTTTAGCCGCACCCCACCCCAAAACGGAAAAATCACGTTAGTTTCTCTTAAAGGTAGTATGATACTTTGGTTTTTATCAAAGAAATACAAATTCTTGGGCAAAAATATCAAGACAGATACAGTAACAGTCATCTGTGAACATTTCAGTCCCATACGTTGCCCACTTTTTGAGAAAAACAGTGAAAAACGGCCACAGTATTTCTGAAGTCTTTTCTCTTTTATTTTTCATCTTTTAAAAGATCAAAAAGATTTTCGGTCGTTCTTTTACTAATTTTGGGATAAATACACCATTTCAGGCGGAAATTGTTTAACGGTATGTTTCTACCACCACCATCTTCATACCCTGTAAGTTATACGTAAATCTGGTGAACATTTCTGTTTTGGTTTCTTACCAAAGTATGATACTACCTTTAAACATGCCATGCAGAGTTCTTGAGAGACTAAGCATGTACGCCTATGTTTGAACAAGAACACACAAATTGGTCATTCCATGTTAGACCAACACACTTTTTTACCTATAGGTTCTTCCATTTATTTTTACAAAAATTGGTATGCAAGGAGGTATCAATGAGTAATGAATGCATGCCAATTTTTGGTGACCCAGTTTTACATTCCAAAATGTCACGAAACGACATATGCTTGACAGACCGGCAAAGTATAGTCACAGCATGCAAAATTTTACCATGTATCAACTTGTCTCTCTGTGTTGGTCATCCTAATTACAGACCCGTAGGCCTACCGACACCGACAACAACTGAAAATACAACCATATCGCTATAAAAAAGCAGCAGAAATTTCATGAAACTGCGAAACAGATAAATCACTACAGGTTACTCGCACACTATTTTCTTAACCGGAGCCGAAAATAAGGTGTTTTGAGGTCGCAAATTATACGTTTTTCCATGTAAACACGTCGAAACATTTCCACAAAAAACCCTTGTGTTTGGTAATTTCCAATGTTGTACCATACTTATCGTAAATTAGATCTGCTAATATTTAAGATTCATATCAGTGCATCATGGTTTAATTTTCTCTCGTGTGAATGAACTTGGATCAACGTTAACGAGTCAGTATACAAACGACAAGTGGAATATCAATTTTGCAATTCCCAGTTTGACATAAAAAATACATTTAAATTATGAGGCTGCGAATATTAAATAGGGCAAGTTGTAAGCATACATTTTATACCTTTGCTGAAGAAATTAAATACAAATGGTGGATGGTTATTAAGGTCCGTTTAATTTTAACTAGATCGTTTTTTAAAAGTTAAAGGTAATATCATACTTTTTGTAATATCATTGCTTTTTGTCTAAGAAATGCAGATTCATCGGCAAAATTATCAAGTTTCTGTCACACTTTACTGTGAAATTTTCAGTCCCATGCGGTGCCCACTTTTTGAGGAAACAATGAACAACGCCAACAGTATTTAAAAATCTTTTCACCGTTATTTTGGATCTTTAAAAGTTCAAGATTGTTTTTGGTCATTGGTTTGACTCTTTTCTGGATAAAACAGCATTTCAAACAGAACAATTAAACCATATGTTTCTACCGTCACCATTCTTTATACCCTGATAAGTTATAGGTAAATCTGTGAAGATTTCTGTTTCGGACTTTTGGTATGCTACCAAAGTATGATAGTACCTTTATAGGCTCTTTGTTGCCGAAACTCGTGAACGTGCCTAATAGACGAACGGCTCGGACTACATGAACACAGTGGCGTCACCAGACTTTTGAGTCTGGGGGGGCACAAGGGGGGCACTAGCAATTGTTGGGGGGCAAACTTTTTATATATTATATTTTTTTCACCAACCCAAATTTCAAATGGGGGGCACGAGGGGGGGGGGGGGGCACGAGGTTTTCCAGGGGGGGCACGTGCCCCCCCCCCTGGCCCCCCCTTGGTGACGCCACTGCATGAACAGTTTCGCTAAACTATACGGTAAAACGTCCGCATCCCAAAAGAAAATACTTCTGATTTTTAGAAAATAAAGCCGAAATTAATCTTAAAGTTAGTATCATAGTTAAGAAACCAAAACAGAAATGTTCACAGATTTACGTAAAACTTACAGGGTATGAAGATGGTGCTGGTAGAAACATACCGTTAAAATGTTTCCACCTGAAATGGTGTATTTATCCAGAACTTAGTAAAACAACGACCGAAATCTTTTTGATCTTTTAAAATATCAAAAATAAAAGAGAAAAGTCTTAAGAAATACTGTAGCTGTTTTTCACTGTTTTCTCCAAAAGTAGGCACCGTATGGGACTGAATTTTTCACAGATGACTGTGACTGTATCTGTCTTGATATTTTTGCCCATGAATCTGTATTTCTTTGATAAAAACCAAAGTCATATTACCTTTAAAATGCATCTTATTCATGGTTGATATGCGAAGTGGGATGTAACAGTTTCTTTTATAAGTTTCTCCACATTGTATTGACAACTCATTGATCAAACACGAATGGTTGAGATTTTACTTAATCGTTCCCTGGTTTACATGTACAATGTACATAGGTTTACATCTATGCGAAATAGTTATTAGGCTTACAGCATGGTTGGTATATAACATCGAAAAGGTACTTCTCAAATTTAGGTCAAACTCACATCACGTTTTATCCCCTTAAAAAATCATCAGCCGGAACAGATCAAAGTCATACAATACTTGCAACCTAATCCTCATTAATCCATACTGTCTGAGTTTTGAAATCCGGTCAATCTAGGTATTAGGCCTACATATTTAAATCTAGGCATAGTATAAAATGCGGGTATCTATATCACTGCTCAACCAGTTTGTACACGTAGAATGTGCATCACTCTGAATTTTAAAAAAACCAATCGCATTTCAATTAACAGTTTAGATACTGAAAAGTTCCTATTTATGAGACGTTTACAGGTTAACCAAACTTTCTGCAATAAGAATCTTACTGTTTAAGCTTCCCTTTGAACAATGTGTGCAGTGATTTTACCCTTGCAATTGACCATACAAACGCCCCGGCCCATTGGTCATGATTGTGTTTGCAAGTTGCATTAGCTGGTTAAAGTGAGTTGGGGTCAACCTTAAATTAGTTTGAATGATTAGAGTTGCCGAAATAACGAAATTGATATAATTTAGACGAAATGTACATCTAGTATTAATCAAATTTCCGTATAGTCTATCAGAGACTGATTTGAATGATTGTCTTGCTTTTTTTGCAAGAAAATTAGGACAATAAGTCAGGGCAGCACAATCTAAAAATCTAGCCCCCGTTCAATTCCTACACACAGTCGCTTGTTTTTAAAAGTTTACTGTATAATAAAATTTAGAAAAGGGATGAAAATGCTATACAATTATTACTTTATACATTATTAATAACTATATAATTTTTTATGTAAGTGCTTATTTGTGACGCAAAAGTTACCAAATCAGTACATGTATGCCCCGCCCCCAAAAAGTCCCCCTTGGAACCGATCCACGCAACGTGGACGTCACCTACAGAAATAGAATAGGCTCGCACCACAGTATACTGCGTGGTGTTCTGCATGTGACGTAAGCAAGGTTTTTCGTCGCAAAAAGTGGGGTGCTAAATTTAATATTGGTAAAAACCCGCCTTTTTCTATATTCAAAATTCTTAAGCACTAACAATGATAGACAGGTCGAGTTTTATAACAATACAGTCTCAAAACAATTTTCTGTGAAAAAATACACCAATATATACACACATTGGTGTGACTCTGTGTGTGTAATTTAAGATGTTGCTCGTTGCTGCCTGTTTCTTTAGCCCAAGACCCCAGATGAATTGCGACTTTCGACTGCGGAGACAGCTGTACTTTATGTTGTTGTCTTTTAACTTTTTTATCACCGGGGTACAGAACTACTGATATTGCTATACCAAATCCCGATCACGTATTAAATTCCTCCCACTGCATACGTAGCCTACGTACGTGAGCAATAACACGCGTGTGTTGAATTTTTTTTTCGCCATAATGTCTGTTTAAACACTGGTTTAAACCGGTTGGCTACGTGCGCATTATACTGACATGAGTTTTGTGCGCATGTCGTTTTTGAATAAGGCGTTTCATTGGTCAGAAAACCAAGTATGGGCGGGGCTTGATAGACTGGCAAAGTACTAGTCACTGAAAACTTTTACCATGCATCAACGTGTCTCACTTTTTAAAGATGGGATACCAAATTTCCATTGGTGGATCGATTCAAAAAATGAGATACCAACCCGTCTGCCATTGGACAAGTCACGGCTGTTCCACGCATGCTTATATAAAGTCGGCCGCACCGTGCTTTCGCTCATTATTTCTGCAGACTTCAGCCTTGCTCGAGAAACGGCGAGATCTCACGAGTTCTTCCAACAACAAGCTGCTGGCTCAAAAGGTAAACTTTAACTGGTGGGGTATTCGGAAATTGTTATAGTATTGCTTAAATGTAGTATCATATACTAGCATCCGAAACAGAAATCTTCACAGATTTACCTAATTTACAGGGTATAAAGATGGTGATGGCAGAAACACTAACCATAAAAAATGTTCTGCCTGAAATGGTGTATTTATCCAGAAAAGAGTCAAACCAGCGACCAAAATTATTTTCGATCTTTTAAAGATCACAAATAAAAGAGAAAAGACTTAAGAAATACTGTGGCCGTTTTTAAATGTTTTCTCAAAAAGTGGGCACCGTATGGGGCTGAAATTTTCACAGATGACTGTTAATGTATCTTCCTTAGTATTTTTGCCCATGAATCTGTATTTCTCTGACAAAAACTTAGGCCTAACTTCGGTTCCTTTTTAAAAGAAAATATTGTTCGGTTGATTGTTTCTCTTCTGTGAATAGAATTCAATAAATGACACTAATATCTTGGTTCACTAGGCCTATCAGATTATGTGTAATGATAGAACAGAATAAACCAGTGGCTGATATTGTACATGACATGATGGAAGCTACTGAGCTGGTACTATACAGGGTGTCCCAAAAAAAACGCAACACTTGTGTCGAGAACAATTATATGAAAATTAAACTGTTTACTACTTCACGATTCAACTATGTATTACAGCTATGTATTGGCTATCACCATGTAGAATTTGAAAAAAAATTGACTAAAATTTAGTGAAAAAACTAAGACTTAAATACCCAACCTCAAAACCTGATGTTCATCTTTCTTTCATACACATTATGCGTGTATTGACCACTATGCGCGTTATCCTTGCAAATTTGTTTTTAAGGAGTACTCTTTCAATTGGTCATATTTTCGCCAATTTCAGCTCAAATATGCCTAAATTCTACATGGTGATAGCCAAGGCATGGTTGTATCACATATCTGAATCTTGATGTGATAAACAGTTTAATTAAATTATAAAATAATGGGTCCCGACACAGTGTTGCGTTTTTTTTCTGGGACACCCAAGTACATTAAACTGATATACTGTTTCTTTCAACACAGCTCCACTGACGATGAAGACGTTTACTTGTTTGGCTCTCCTGGCAGTTTTAGGCGTTTTCATGCCTTGTATCCTTGCTGCTCACGGTAACTAATATTTAACCACGTGTTTTTTCATTGTCTCGCTTTGTTTAAAGGTACTATCATACTTTGGTAGAATACTTTGCAGATTTACCTATAACTTACAGGGTATAAAGATGGTGACGGTAGAAACATATACCGTAAAAATTCTTCTGCCTGAAATGCTGTATTTATCCAGAAAAAAGTACACTGTCAATATTTTTGGTAACAAAAATGACTGAAACTTCCTTAATATTCGTGCCCATGAATCTGCATTTCCTTGACAATAACCAAAGTATGAAAAATGTATTACCTTTAAGCAAAATAATTCAATCAGATTACTCCTGTGTACAAATTAATTGTCTGAATGAAACATAATACTACCAATTCAGCAGAAGTTAACTACATGTACTTGTTGTGCTTTGAATATTCATTTTGATGGTCATTTCAACATTTTTCGGGTATTTTTGCTGGACAGATAAAGAAGATCATCAGCATAGGTTTGTGCCTCGTTCTGAATCGGATGTTGGTAAGTGTTTTTTTTTTTTAACGACACCTCTTAATGCTAGGTGTGTGTCCCGTATGGGACTGAAATTTTCACAGATGACTGTTACTGTATCTTCCTTGATATTTTTGCCCATGAATCTGTATTTCTTTGATAAAAAACAAAGTATGATATTACCTTGAATGCTAGGTGTGTGTTGATATTCTATGTATGAGTTATATGAATACAACTATTATCAAAATGCAATATCTCTGTACAAAAAATACAGTTAATTCCATTGCAAGTACAATACCTTCAAGTATATATTGATTCCTTTCGATCTTTTTGCTTGATTAGGAGTAATCCAAGATGGCGGTCGTTTAGATTTCTTTGTTTTGTACAAAGTCAAAAGGCGAAAAGTCTGTAAAGGAATACTGATAACTGTATCAGAAGTACAGATATCTCTATGATAAGAACAGATTTGATTCACAAGTACATGTAATATCCAATATTTTAATGCAAGTACATTTGATCTTTTTTCTTGATAGTTGACCAAGATGACGGCTCTGCTGTAGGTAAGATCTCTTTGTTTTGTAAAATTTCACGTCGTAATAATGCAAGATGTCTGCAGGGGGTATAAAAATTATTACAGATATCTTTATCAGAAGATCATATCTACGGAGCTCCAGGAGTGCCATTCCACTTATCCAGATACCCTCATCTCGTCAAGTCGACTTATTAAAAATACCTAAAATTCGACTTATTGAGATAATTTGTCTCAAATTGAGGTTGCTCTACGTTGACTTGGTAAGATAGGTAAATAATCATGATAAGTCAACTTCTCGTTTTCGCTAAAAGTCATCTTGTAATTATTGAGACAATACTGAGTAACTATATCAGAAGTACAGATATTTCTATGATAAGAACAGATTTGATTCACATGTACATGTACCATTCGATATTTTAATGCACCGTATACGTATGAGACTGAAATTTTCACAGATGACTGTTACTGTATCTGTCTTGATATTTGTGCCTATGAATCTGTATTTCTTTGACAAAAATCAAAGTATGATATTACCAGTGCTGGGTCCGAGTCCGGTCAGACAGAGTCCAAGTCCAGTCCATTGGAGTCAACACATCCGAGTCTGACTCCATCCGAGTCCGAGTCCGACTCCATCCGAGTCCGAGTCCGACTCCATCCGAGTCCAAGTCCGGCTTGCATAATACATAATAAATCAAAATCACACAATTTGTTCTGACAAAGAAATTAATAGAGAGAATTGATGTATTAGAACGTGTTAATTTGGTAACTGACCACTTTTGCAATAAGTGTAGTTTATTTGAAGTAAATGTTATGAAGGAATTTAAGAAATTTAAGGATACTTCACTTAGAAAATGAGACCAAGTCCGGCAAAGTCGGTCTTGAGTTCGGTGTCGAGTCCGAGACCGGACTCAAGTCTCACACTGCACTGGATATTACCTTTAAAGGTAGTATCATACTTTGGTTATCATACTTGGTAAGAATTACAGATTCGTGGGCAAAAATATCAAGGAAGATACAGTAACAATCATCTGTGGAAATTTCAGTCCCATACGGTGCCCACTTTTTGAGAAAACAGTGAAAACGGCCACAGTATTTCTGAAGTCTTTTCTCTTTTATTTTTGATCTTTTAAAAGATCAAAAAGATTTTCGGACGTTGTTTTACTAATTTCTGGATAAATACACCATTTCAGGCGAAAACAATTGTAACGGTATGTTTCTACCACCACCATCTTCATACCCTGTAAATCATACGTAAATCTGTGAACATTTCTGTTTTGGTGTCTTACCAAAGTATGATACTACCTTTAAAGGCATCTATTGTTATTATTATTTTTTATCTCGTTTATCAATTATAGTGGAGCCTCGTAATATGCCGAAGGGTTATGAGGTGGCCCGTGAGATACAGCACCAGCCTACAGGTTGCCAGCACGCAATAAGGGCACGGTTCTAAAATAGAGAGAAATTTGATGGTTCAATTGCGCATCAGTAAGAATCAATTATTAGAATACAGACACATTTAAAACTTTCAAATTGTAAATTAGACTTGTTATATTAATCGGAATAGAATGCTTGGCAGAAATGACCTGGGGCCAATTTCTTAAACCTGTTAAGCACACAAATTTGCTTAGCACAAAAATGTCTCGCCCAATTATACAAACCACCATTGAAAAAATGCAATTTGTTATTCATGGTCAGTGAACAACAGCCAAAGAACAATCACAAGTGATACACAACACGTGGAAATTTGGTTGTTAATCCTGTTTTTATTAAGACAGAAATACCATGCTTAGCAAATTTTTGTGCTTAACAGTTGAAATTGGCCCCTGGGCTGGATGTAACAAAGCAGTAAGATCAATCTTAGAGTTATCAGTATCACCATAGTGATTTGTATTGTAACATCAAACTTTGCTTAGCGATTACGACTGATTCACGCTTAAGATCAGTCTTAGTGTTTCATGAAATCGGCCCCTGAACTCTCAAATGTTCTTCATTCACTGATAAAGAGGTTGAATATTAACGATGATGTATAATTTCTTGTCCAGATAATTTGAATGTAACGCAATTTGGCTGTAATTGAATAATTAGTCCTACGAAGTATTTCAATTGACTCTAAAATGTCTCCTTACTATGAAATGGAATATAATGATGAAAATAAAATAATACGGTGATGGTGCAAAATGCTGTGTGAGTATGGTTCGTTTGTGGATAGTCATAATCAGCATACTGGTCCCCATTTCAGTTACAAAATTATCCCTACGCTGGTTACCAACTGCCCCTCGTAAGCATTATGATCTAGTAATGTGTGCGTAGGCCCTTAACTATTTTTTGAATGATTGTATCATTGATATGAAACTTCAGGTTAAGTTTGAATTCCGATTTTTATTTTTATTTTGTTTTTTGGTTTTTTTTAGATTTTTAACTCAACATTTCAGCTTTTTGTACACCTGCTCTGTACAAAAGTATTGGGACTTTTAAAGTTCATCTTTTTCCTTGGTGTTTTCAGACTTTTTTGGGGGGTGACCACTCACATCTAGTCTATGTGATAGACGCACTTGCCGTGCATCGAGTGAGAGTCTATCACATGCATGCAGATTTCCTGATTAATTATGAAAGCTTACCCAGCGCTGACCGCTCTAAGTTTTGACCAATCAGGGGGCATCTACTATCTTACCGTTTGGCGAGCGCGTCTATTACGGATGCGCGAAATTGACCAATCAACATCCTCCGTCACGATCCTGACGGAAATGTTCTCAAAACAGATCTGATTGGTTGATGTGCCCCGTTGCATAAAATTCAGGAGAAATGCACATTCCATGATTACATAATCACAACAGATGACACATCATTGTAGAGAGGAATAATGAAGCTTTCAAATGATACCAGTTTCACCGTTCATTGATCAGAAATAAAGAAAATATCATCCCTCAAACTTTTGGGACAGAACTTTTTGAGGGGTTTATTTCGCCGACATGTTGGCCAATATTAACCAATCAGGAGTACGGCTCTAGGACACATGACAAAGGTGATACCATGACCACCATCACGCAATGGACATTGCTGAATAAAAAAAATGTGAAACAATAACAAACTCAACAACTGTGATCCCATTCAGTTTAATGCAAATAATAGACTGCTTACTAAGAACAAGAACAATGGAATTATAACAATGGCGCTGTCACAGGTTCGCAATTTCAAATTGTACATTGGCAATTTATACAATAATCAATAATTTAAAGGTACAATTTACATTGATTTAGTTAGGCTAATAAAATGCCCCAACAAACTGAATAAGCAAAGCCCGAAAAGACAAGATTGGGAGTTTGATTTTAGCTATCCCGAACAAAAACTGCCAACCGCGAGGAACGCGACCCACAGGAAGATAAATTAAAAACCCAAGAAAGCGCCACAACAACGAAACTCACAGCACTGATGCGGACAAGCAATGGGAGACTTTGGAGCATTGGTCTTCAAGTCAACAGCGCACGCGCGCGCGTGCTCACAATTGCGCGCGCATGCTCAGAGATAGCAACAAGAGACATCAGTCGTCGTCTCAAAAGTCTCCCATTACACAGGTTTCCCCGAAAGATATTATTACGATCAGGAGAGAGATGAACCCCGTCTCTACGGTATAGGCTAAGGGGCGAGTAGGTAAGGGGCGAGTCGGCTAGGGGGCGAGTTAACCTGTTTCCGGCTACGATCAGCCTAGCTAAATTAGGGTGTTCAAGCACCATGGCTCCCTGCCCATGGCACTGGCGGGTTCTTGTCCATCTGAAAGTTAGCAGCACGTCTCACCAGGGGCCAATTTCATAGAACTACTAAAGCACCAAAATGTGCTTAGCACCAAAAACCTTGGTAGATAAAATCAGTATACCCGCTAAAACTCCTTGGATGCTCATCAAACAATGACTGAACACAATTTAAAAGCAGTAAACATCACAAGACAAATTTGGTTGGCAATCCTGTTTGATCAAGGAAGACTTTTTCTTGCTTAAGCAAATTTGGTGCTTATAAGCAGCTCTATGAAATTGGCCCTGCTCCAAAGACTGCTGCGAATACATAGCCCCACGGGGATTGATAATGTAGGACCACTCACACGTGGCGTTTGGGGGTTAAATTTCTTCTGCCAATACGTTATCGCCAATGTGATTCGTTGTCGTAGCGCGAAAAAAAAAAAATGTAACCAAATCATTGATATCAAAATGTATAATAATGACAGAATATGGACACCCATGCCCCACGTATGTAGGCGAAGCCTCTGGTGCCGTACGTCCCCCCATCCTATGTACAAAACTCAAAAGAATTCCATCAATACATCAACAACTATTTACCACATATTTATCAACAACTATACCATTTATTCAGCATAAACTATAGTAGATGTACATCCAGATACACATTTAGATTATATATGCCTAGGCCTATTAGTAGACAGGTTAATAGGGCGACCATGGTACTTGGAGATCGCCTTAACGTCCATGGTACCTTTTAAAGACACATTTTGCTGTCCAATTCTTTATACTAGACAGAGAATGCTCTCAATATCAACACATGTAAATTTCAAGTTCATTGGTCTAAAATGTTAAGAAATAGGTCAGTAAAGTTTTGTGCACGATCCTATGGAAATGTCACCCTATTAGACAATAAGAAGTTATGTACATCAACAACTATAATAGATAATATGCATAAACAACAGAATTCAGTACCAAGTTACATTTGCACATAATTATGGTAGTAAAATTCCCTTTGCAAAAATTTGATAATCTATCCCGTAAGCCCCGACCTCTGCACACGCTAGTCAATAAACATTGTATTCCTCTCAAACGCCTCACCCACTGCACGTTCAAGTTGCGCACTTTGTATTTATGCGCGCGCACGCAAGTCGGACATGAATCACGGCCGTGATTGGCCGGAAACAAAATGGGGCGGGGCTTAGTGGATCGGTCCATTGACCATTTCCAATAACTGTACGAGATATACATGTACATCAACAACTGTATTAGGTATCATAATTATACATCAACAACTTTACCAGATTATAATGTATATCAAGATAATTATACACACTTAATTGGCTATAGTAAATAACATTTTGTAATATCTACTAGAAACTACGGAATGAAGACCTACTACATGAAGTTACAGAATACAGGTCAACTGGACCAAATGCTGTGTAGAACATTAAACTACAAAATTCTCAATTCCAGTTTCAAACTGGAACTAAAGTGACGGAATATAGGCTACAATTTGTAATTGAACGCCAAATTCAGGTCCTATAATAATTATGTAATTCCACTTGTGATAATAGCTTCTCAAGACTATAGTGTAAATACATTGGGAGACTTTTGGAGAGTCGGTCTTGAGTCAACAGCGCACGCGCAAACCATGCTTGCGCAATTGTGAGCATGCGCGCGTTGTATTGCGCGTGCGTGCGCTGTTGACTCAAGACCGACTCTCCAAAAGTCTCCCAATGTATTTACACTATAGTCTTGAGAAGCTATACACAATTCTCATTAGTTGTACAAATTACAAGTCAGACACGACTTAAAGATTTATCATCGTTTTACAATTTTACGATCAATATTAAGATTACTACTGCAAATAAACATTTGAAGGAGTAAGATTTCGACTGGGCTCAATCCAGACTTAGCAGTGTGTCTTCCTAGCTCTGCACTGTACTGTACCTTTAAAGGTAAGTACAGTATTGGCAAAGGATATATAAAAATCAGTCGGTCAAAATACTTTAATGGGCCTACTTTTTTGTATTACGTTCGCACAGATATATATATAATGTTTTCAATTCACAAGTCACGTTTTACACAAGGCCAAAAGCATTTTCGTTATAAGTTTAATCGATCATTCTTACAAGAAATTACTGTAACTAATAGTTGAAACACTATTGCTCAGACTAAACAATCTTGACGACAGCAAACATTGCTATTAGGAGGACGATGTTGTCCATGTTCTGTGGTATTTATAGTGTTGTTTTTCGCCGCTGCTCGGGCTGGCATAGCGTATCCTTATAGCCTATAATTATACCTCACGGTTGGGCTGCAGTGCTTGGTGTTGCTGTTGTGGTAACAGTGTAATTCCTGGTCATACCTGTGGATTGAGCAGACGCGCCCTGCTGCGGTCCGGCCGGATCTTTGCACCGGAACGCCTCCACGAACGCGGCCCTGTACTGCGCGTTGACCGCCGCGTAAATGAACGGGTTAATGATAGCATTGACCACTTCCAGCAAATTGAAAATTTGATCGGCAGCGTTACCTAGGGCCTCTTCGAGTGGATTGCGGATATTGGCCATCCAACACACCCAAGCTATCATGTACTTGATGGGGTTAGGGGACTGACACAAGAAGAATATGACGCCGTTGACGATCAGCATTTTGGCCACTTGATTTCTGACCAGCAGCGCCTTTTGGTCAGTTTCTGAGCTTCCGGACACACCCGTGCGCGCCCCTAACACCAACACGATGCGGATGTACATGTAAATATTTGCCAGGAGCTCAAATATCCAAGGTATGTTGACCACGGGCGGGATGAAGATGTTGGTCCAATCACCCACAGGAGAACAGTATTTTACGTACGTCGGCAATTCCCGGTACTTATCTGTGTCCGGCCAGGTCACGCAGTATTTTACGAAAGAGGCCAAAGAGGGCAGAAACGCGATGGATATCAACAACCCTACAAACCAGCACAATGCGATCAGTTTGTTGGTTCGACTCCGGCCACGGATTTTCAGGTGCTTGATAGGATGGCACAGTGCGAGGTATCGTTCGTACGACACCATAGTGATCAGCGCAGTGCCGGCAAAATATCCCATATTCATCAGCATGAAATACACGACGCAGTCAGCGGATCTATTGAACGAAATGTGAAAATTCACCGGGTGGGAATGGTACCTCCAGATATGATAGAACGAGTACATGGACAAGTAGATGAGATCTGCGAACGATAGATGCACCAAGAAGGTGTACGTATCGGATCTGAGTTTGGGCACGCGGTAAACGACAAACAGAAAACTCAAGTTTGTCAGTAATCCTATGACCCACATAGTTGGTATGATGTATCCGTTTATCAGCTTTTCCTCGGGCTTGAAAAGCCACCACTTGGCCCAGTCTTCTTGTTGGGTCAAGTTATAATATGTATCATCTTCACCGCAGTCGTCAGAAATGGCCGCTCCCATGACTGGCTTACTGGCGTTTCAATATTTCGTTTAAATACGCGGGGAAAATATATGCACTGGCCAAAAAGTACTTCAAAGTATATAATAATAGTTGTGAGTTATTTATGGGAATTGTGAACGTGTTGGTTAACTCGTAAGACTATGTTGACATGTGACTTGAATATCAGTATAGTTATAACTAGATAGACCTCATTGTATAGTTACCAATAATATACGAACGACATCAATTTGAATGAAGATTTTGATGCTGCTATTACTATGTACTAGTTTACGAGAACAATATACCTTTTAGTTACCGGCTCAAAGTATAATACCAGTAATAATGCGCAGCAACGCATAATACCATAATGTGTATTTAGTTACTGGTAAAGATGTCAAGTTACCTGTATATAGCAATAAACTGCTTAACGGTAAACGATGGTGCAGTTATTGGTACTATAGTGAAATAGAATACCAGTATAGTTACTATTGTCTAACACTAGTTACCAGTAAAAGGTGATGTAGATACTTGTAGATACTAATCTTCTCAAGCATCTCATGAGCTGTTGTACCTTGACAAACCGAGACAGCTCCCTTCCCTCCAAGCATTAGCGAGCAATTTGTCTGACGGTGAACGGTGGCCCTCGTTGGTGGCAGTTAATGTCTATAATGAGAGCTGCCTCTTCATCAGCAGTTACGGACGGCTATAGTTCATGTTTCTCCAGGACTATGTCGGTCATTCCAATGCAGTCGTTGCTCAGTATCTTGGATAGGCTCCCGAGTAATTTAACAATCGTCGAAAACAGTTCTCAGAGACCGTGGTGCAGCTGTGGCACTCTCAGGCCGAAAGCAGCCCGTGAACCGTCGGTATGAGTATAACGGGAGAAACACGGTGACTTTGTCTGCTCGGCGTAATAGCTTGATTCCACCATGCACAAATAGTACACGGAACTTTCACCAAGTCCAAGTTCAGTTACCGACCGCCGTGTCCTCGCGATAAATCAAGGCATCGGAGAGAAAACGTCCGTTTTTTATGCAGAATGAGCAATTGATCTTTCCTTATATTGGTTGAAAGAATTTTCCTTTACTCTGGTCTTTAGATTGAAGTACAGAGAACACATGTAGGGCCTACATTGTATGATTTTATATCCATGAACAATTTTGCTAATGAAAGACCTTCGTTGATTGCTTCCTGGTGGCTGTAGATTGCAGAACCAGGCAAGCATAAGATTTGAATTTATGGCACAAAGAAAATATAGCAGTCGGGAGGAAGTTCTCCGCAAATTTAATTCATACAGTCATTACCAATGAACATTTTATTTTACTAATTTGTACGTGCGTTCATAGGATAGTTACATGCATGAGTTTACTGCAGCTGATGTCTTCGGAAAATGATTGAACCATTGCTGGTTCGGAATGAACAAATCGACTTCCTCGGTTAGAGGAAATGTGATTGGCAGCCAAATTGATATCGACTCCATTTGATATTATTTTACAACTGAGTTATGACCGCACCAAGCGGGAAAACAAAATAAGCAATACAGTCAGGTACAGGCAATTATGATTGGTATATACGCTCTATAATGAGCATCACAACTTAAAGGTATAATACATGATTGGTAAAGGCCACAGAACAGAACTCACACTTTGTCTGATCCAGCATGTACATAAAATGATAAACATGTGAACATTTCAGCTCAATCGGACATCTGAGTCACGAGAAAATAGCGAAAAACCAGACTCAATTTTTTTGGGTAAAACGACAAAGAATGGTTTTGATCTTTCCTCGAGATCAAAACTTTGACGATTTTTTCAAGAGTTTCTGGATAAATACAGCATTTCAGGAGGAAATATTATAAAGTTGAGTTTCTACCAGCACTATCTTCATACCCTGAAAGTTATATGTAAATCTGTGAACATTTCTGTTAAGGTATGTTACCAATCGTGTACTATACGTTTAAAGGTTAGCACAGTATTGGCAAGGATAGAAACTAGTCAGTCACAATACTTTAATGGGCCTATACGTTTTGTATAACGTTCGCATAGATTTATGCTTTCGAGTCACATTAATACTACGGAAGCTTGAATTGCCCTCCGAGTTTCCACCTTACCGAGATAATTTATCTTGAAAACACGGAATGTTTTAATGGTAACATGGAATTTAACGATAGAATATCTAGGAATCTTGGAATTCAATGTTAATGCATCTCAGTATTATGGAATTCAGTGATAAGGTATCTCATTAATACGGAATTCAATGATAAACATTTTGAGTAACACAGAATATTCATTTAATTCCGTATTACTGAGATAACTTATCATTGAATTATGTATTCATGAGATGCAATAACATTGAATTTCATGTTTCCTAGATATGCTATCGTTGAATTCCATGTTACCATGAAAACTCATTCCTCGTTTGTGAGATAAATGATCTCAGTAATGTAGGAACTCGGAAGGCAATTCAAGCTTCCGCACATTTCATATACTTGTCCAAAAGTAAGTTTAACAGACCATTCTTACAAAAAATTACTGTAATAGTTAAACACTATAATAAAATTACTCAGACTAAACAACTTTGGCGACAACAAAGATCACTATTAAGAGGACATGATTATGTGTGAGTGCATTATACATTACGGTTGGGCAGCAGTGCTTGGTGTTGCTGTTGTGGAAACAGTGTAATTCCTGGTCATACCTGTGGATTGAGCGGACGCGCCCTGCTGCGGTCCGGCCGGATCTTTGCATCGGAACGCCTCCACGAACGCGGCCCGGTACTGCGCGTTGACCGCCGCGTAAATGAACGGATTGATGATGGTATTTACGATTTCCAACAAGGAGAAGAGCTGCGTCCCAAGCACGCCAAAAAAATCATCGATGGGACTAGGGATGCCAGCCATCCAACATATCCAATTTATCATGCTACGGATGGAATTCGGGGACTGACACAAGAAGAATATGACGCCGTTGGCGATCAGCATTTTGGCCACTTGATTTCTGACCAGCAGCGCCTTTTGGTCAGTTTCTGAGCTTCCGGACACACCCGTGCGCGCCCCTAACACCAGCACAATACGTATGTACATGTAAATATTGGCCAATAATTCAAACATAAAAGGGACATAAATTGTTGGTGGAGCATAATAACTAGTCCACGAACCGAGCGAGGAGCAGAACTTCATAGTTGTTGGAAATCCCTCATACTCTTCGGTGTCTGGCCACGTAAAGCAATATTTTCTGAGAACGGCCATAGCGGGGATGTACGAAATGGACGACAATAGCCCAACTGACCAGCAGAATGCGATCAATTTGTTGGTTCGACTCCGGCCGCGGATTTTCAGGTGCCTGATAGGATGGCACAGTGCGAGGTATCGTTCGTACGACACCATAGTGATCAGCGCAGTGCCGGCAAAATATCCCGTATTCATCAGCATGAAATACACGACGCAGTCGGCGGATCTATTGAACGAAATGTGAAAATTCACCGGGTGGGAATGGAACCGCCAAATGTCATAAAATGCAAACATGGACAAGTAGATGAGATCGGCGATCGATAGATGCACCAAGTAGGTGTACGTATCGGATCTGAGTTTGGGCACACGGTAAACGACAAACAGAAAACTCAAGTTTGTCAGTAATCCTATGACCCACATAGTTGGTATGATGTATCCGTTTATCAGCTTTTCCTCGGGCTGGAAAAGCCACCTCGGAGCCCATTCTTCGGTCAAGTTAAAATGTGGAACATCCTCGCCACACTCTTCTGAAATGGCCGCTCCCATATCGACCTGAGTGAATTAAAGACGGCAACACGTGAACTACCAGACCGAAATAACAATGAACACTGAATATTTACGTTAAGCTACAAACCTAAAATGTAATAGACAGAAACCTTTGTGGGTTGAATTTTATCAGTTAATAATTATAAGTGCTAACTCAGTCATCGGCACAGGCTAAATTATTATACACATTATAGATAATTCAAATACATACAAGTCTGAACATGCTACTTATCAGTATACATGTAGTACATTACCACTATCAATAGTTAGGCCTGTGATGTATGGTAGATAATTCAGTTGCACTATTTTAAGTTATCGGAATACACCGGTATAGTACGCTGTGGTTACAAGCACGCCCATATAAGACTGTGCAATACGTGCAATAGCATGCAGATACCAGTTTAAGATAAAAAGATCAAGACAATGGCAACTATTTTGTTGACATTTTGGGACACCGCAAACACGGCTGCTGGAAAGCTCAGTGGTTATAGCTCCGGTACTGTGTTCTGGAGGTAGCAGGTTCGAATCCAGCTTTCCCAGTCAGTTTTCTTTATTCACCTTTGAATGATGCGCTTTACAGTTACACTTGTACTATAGGTCCATAACCAGCATAAGGTATGTATGCTTCAAACCGTGGGGTAGGCCTATTTAAGATAGTAACTCATTTGAGATGTTCACCATAACAGATAGATATGACTATCGTGATGTGTAAGGCTATGAGATATTTCTAACTGAATGATGTGTTGAAGCTACCAGTATTTTACCAGGCACGATCTGTGCACCATTTCCTTGTTTACGTGGAGAGCTCGTCACAAACAGTAGTCATTCAAAGACTGGTTGAAGTAAACAATCAACAAACAACATGTCCCGTTATCTAACAGTTTCGTTCGGCTGTTATAGCTGGGTCTTTTGACTGAGTTTGTCTTTCATGCAAAGTCGCAGCCGTCTTGGACGTCAAAACAAAACAAGTTCCTCCTCAGCGAAGCTCTGGTTTTGGTTTCATGCAGTCTGTTGTAAGCTAATTGCGGCTGAATATCATCCGTTGAGCAACAGAATGATGTAGGCGTATATACCTCTGATGTATCTGCGATGCAACATGCAGTACTATAAGGAAGTGTCACCAATGCAGACTGTCGATATCAACTCTGAGTCTCTCAAGTGCGCTGCAGGCGATCTCGCCCCAATCTCAACCCGTAAAGCGATTGTCACGTATAAGGCTTGATGACACAGACTGCCACTTCAATATAAAATGTCCAGTCAAAATAGTCTAGCACTTATAAGAGCATTGCAAACTATCCATTCTGCTATGCAACCATGTTGTTTGCCACCATTTATCCCGATCCAGCATTAACATGAGTGCAGCGAAACTGTTGAAACAGCTGAGAAAGCTAAAGATGAGATGGTCGCTTATTGGAAACACAAATGCTTGTACTAAGTGCAGATCGAGCGCATTCCAGTGTTGTAAGGATATCTGTATAGTTTGTGCGTCAGCAATGTCGACCGATACTTCCTTCCTCGGCTGTGTCCAGCAATAGAAGTCCCCACAGCACACAGCGAATGCTGCTTTTAACGTTCACAATCCCCACCCCTCATATAAAACATAATGGCCACTTTATTTCAATCAACTCGTTTGTTTGATTTGTTCAGTAGGATGAGTACAAAGCAAACGATGAATCAAATTTAAAAAAAGAAGAAATAATAACCATTTTTATAATTGAAAAACAGGAACTTCTTTCTTGGTTGGTTAAATTTAATAGAAAATACATAGCCACATAACCGTAAAATGACACTTAAAGCTAGTATCATACTTTGGTTTTTGTCAAAGATATGCATGGGTATACATCGGCAAAAATATCAAGGAAGATACAGTAACAGTCATCATCCTGTGAAAATTTCTGTCCCATACGGTGGCCACTTTCTGAGAAAACAGTGAAAAATTGTCACAGTGTTGTTGCTCTTTGTCAAGTTATATTTTCCCCGTTATTTTTTATCTTTAAAAGATCAAACTTGGTTTTAGTCATTGGTTTTACTCTTTCTGGATAAATAAAACATTTTGGGCAGAAACATTTTAAAAGGAAGGTTTCTACCATCACCATCTTTACACCCTATACTGGTTATATAGGTAAATCTGTGAAGATTTCTGTGTCGGTGTGCTACCAAAGTATGATAGTACCTTTAAGAGCAAATACAGCCATGGGAAAACTTTTTTAATTTTCACTGTGTTTATTTTAATTTAATTATTGATCTGATGCTCTTATAATTTCATTTTGTCTTTCCGCCGATTTCCGCAATATTGTCTATTGCCTGGAAACTTGATTGCAAATGTTTAATTGAAGCCAATCTAATCGAATACTGCAAACATGAATTGGCGTATAGGCCTACCCTTGCCGAACATTGGACCTTGTCGCGTGAGAGAAATTAAAAAACAAACGAAGTAATCATTTTCAAGTACAGGAAATTGTTTCGAGAATATTGTAGCTTTATAATTATATTAATGAAAGTGTTCTTTGATTTCCCCAGGTTTTTTTTATATCATCTTGTGCCCTGGGGGTACCTCGGGTCAAAGTCAGAGTTTTGACTTTCATTTCCGTGATTTTTTCTCTCTCGACTTAGAAGCCAAGTTGAGAAATTCTAATATCAAAACATAACTCGCATCTACAGATCTTCTACCCAAACCTGCTGTTATTTTCCCAACAACCAACGCCACATACTTCGCTCCTCCATCGCTGTGCATCCCTACTCCCTACAGTATCTATCCTCTTCCTCCTGGCATTAGAAGAGCGCAGAGCTTGCTGGATTATGACAGGAGCTTCCTACCAGTAGCTGTTACTACCTGGAATAGCTTCCCCTGATATCATCGGACAGCCTTCAGAGAAGGGGCTCAGCGATTCAAGGAGGCGATACATCATTTTCTGTTAGGCCAGCTCTAGTCCGCGGCCTCATGTTTTGTAGCAGAGTTTTAACCCAAGCACATTCTTTTGCTCTCTTTTTTGAAAGTCTCAGATTATTGTTGCTGTGCGTGTCCTCTTCCTTGTGTTGTATTTATGGGAGCTTTTTTTTTCCCACTGGTACGATTTGTCATGTTTGACAGTAGCAGTGGGTTTGGGTTTTGTATAAAAACAAAACTCACCTAATTATGAATCCGATTTCAAGAAGCGTTCAAGATTTGGAAACAGAAAGTTCTGAAACCGAGTCTATCAATTCCCAGTATGAAGACAAAGCTGAGGAAAATGATTCGGAATCCGAAACGAATGAGGAAAATGACGACTCATCGGATGAAGATGATTCTAGTTCGGAAATGGAAGACAATGTCGCCTATCAAGACTGGCTGGAAGAGGCGAAAGGGGCCACTGAAGAGATGTGGATTTGGATTGCAAAATATATACAAAAAAGTTTTGGTTTTGTACCAAGTCCAAACCGATAAGAATTGGCAGACAATTTCAAGTGGTACCATTGGCACAGTGGAAGTGCTCGGGATTACAGTGCCGGAGATCCCGGTTTCAAATCCCGGTGGGGCTGGAAAGTTTTGGTTTTTAGACAAAGTCCAAACCGATACTTTATATAAAATTTTATTGAAAGTTTCAAGTGGTACCATTGGCACAGTGGTAGTGCGCTGGTCTACACTGCCTGAGATCCCGGGTTCGAACCCCGATGGCCTGGGGCAGGAAATTTTTGGTTTTCTAGACCAAGTCCAAACCGATACTTTAAATGTATAAGAATTCGTTTAAAGTTTCAAGTGGTACCATTGGCACAGTGGAAGTGCGCAGGACTGCAGTGCCGGAGATCTCGGGTTCAAACCCCGATGGCCTGGGGCAGGCCAGTTTTGGTTTTCTAGACCAAGTCCAAACCGATACTTTAAATATATAAGAATTCGCAAAAATTGTCAAGTGGTACTAGTGGCACAGTGGAAGTGCCCTGGACTACAGTGCCGGAGATACTGGGTTCGAACCCTGGTGGTTCATAAAACTTTATTTTTTTTTAGACTAGCAGAGGAAAAAGGGGGAACTACTGGGGGAACTACCGGGGGCACTACTTCATACTGGGTGAACCATTGGGGGAACTACCGGGGGGTACTACTTCATACTGGGGGAACTACTGGGGGAATTACTCCCCAGTGATGAAAGCTATACGTATGAAGCTTGTCTGTGATTGATGATAGATATACGTATGAAGCTTGTCTGTGATTGATGATAGATATACATATGAAGCTTGTATGTGATTGATGATAGATATACCTATGAAGCTTGTCTGTGATTGATGGTAGGTATACGTATGAAGCTTGTCTGTGATTGATGATAGATATACGTATGAAGCTTGTCTGTGATTGTTGATAGATATACGTATGAAGCTTGTCTGTGATTGATGATAGATATACGTATGAAGCTTGTCTGTGATTGATGGTAGGTATACGTATGAAGCTTGTCTGTGATTGATGGTAGATATACGTATGAAGCTTGTCTGTGATTGATGGTAGGTATACGTATGAAGCTTGTCTGTGATTGATGATAGATATACGTATGAAGCTTGTCTGTGATTGATGGTAGGTATACGTATGAAGGTTGCCTGTGATTGATGGTAGATATACCTATGAAGCTTGTCTGTGATTGATGGTAGGTATACGTATGAAGCTTGTCTGTGATTGATGATAGATATACGTATGAAGCTTGTCTGTGATTGATGGTAGATATACCTATGAAGCTTGTATGTGATTGATGATAGATATACGTATGAAGCTTGTCTGTGATTGATGATAGATATACCTATGAAGCTTGTATGTGATTGATGGTAGATATACGTATGAAGCTTGTCTGTGATTGATGATAGATATACGTATGAAGCTTGTATGTGATTGATGATAGATATACCTATGAAGCTTGTCTGTGATTGATGATAGATATACGTATGAAGCTTGTCTGTGATTGATGATAGATATACGTATGAAGCTTGTCTGTGATTGATGATAGATATACGTGTGAAGCTTGTATGTGATTGATGATAGATATACGTATAAAGCTTGTATGTGAATGATGATAGATATACGTATGAAGCTTGTCTGTGATTGATGATAGATATACGTGTGAAGCTTGTCTGTGATTGATGATAGATATACGTATGAAGCTTGTCTGTGAATGATGATAGATATACGTATGAAGCTTGTCTGTGATTGATGATAGATATACGTATGAAGCTTGTCTGTGAATGATGATAGATATACGTATGAAGCTTGTCTGTGATTGATGATAGATATACGTATGAAGCTTGTATGTGATTGATGATAGATATACGTATGAAGCTTGTATGTGATTGATGATAGATATACGTATGAAGCTTGTATGTGATTGATGGTAGATATACGTATGAAGCTTGTCTGTGATTGATGATAGATATACGTATGAAGCTTGTCTGTGATTGATGATAGATATACGTATGAAGCTTGTATGTGATTGATGGTAGATATACGTATGAAGCTTGTCTGTGATTGATGATAGATATACGTATGAAGCTTGTCTGTGATTGTTGATAGCTATACATATGAAGCTTGTATGTGATTGATGATAGATATACGTATGAAGCTTGTATGTGATTGATGATAGATATACGTATGAAGCTTGTCTGTGATTGTTGATAGCTATATATACATATGAAGCTTGTATGTACTAGGGACACTACTCCATACTGGGGGAACTACTGGGGGAACTACCGGGGGCGCACTACTCCATACTGGGGGAACTACTGGGGGAACTACCGGGGGCGCACTTCTCCATACTGGGGAAACTACTGGGGGAACTACCGGGGGGCACTACTTCATACTGGGGGAACTACTGGGGGAACTACCGGGGGCACTATCTACTTCATTCTGGGGGAACTACTGGGGGAACTACTAGGGGACACTACTCCATACTGGGGGAACTACTGGGGGAACTACCGGGGGAACTACCGGGGGGCACTACTTCATACTGGGGGAACTACTGGGGGAACTACCTGGGGGCACTACTTCATACTGGGGGAACTACCGGGGGGCACTACTTCATACTGGGGGAACTACTGGGGGAACTACCGGGGGTCACTTCTTCATACTGGGGGAACTACTGGGGGAACTACTGGGGGAACTACCGGGGGGCACTACTTCATACTGGGGGAACTACTAGGGGAACTACCGGGGGGCACTACTTCATACTGGGGGAACTACTAGGGGAACTACCGGGGGGCACTACTTCATACTGGGGGAACTACTAGGGGAACTACCGGGGGCACTACTTCATACTGGGGGAACTACTGGGGGAACTACCGGGGGGCACTACTTCATACTGGGGGAACTACTAGGGGAACTACCGGGGGGCACTACTTCATACTGGGGGAACTACTGGGGGAACCACCGGGGGGCACTACTTCATACTGGGGGAACTACTAGGGGAACTACCGGGGGGCACTACTTCATACTGGGGGAACTACTAGGGGAACTACCGGGGGGCACTACTTCATACTGGGGGAACTACTGGGGGAACTACCGGGGGGCACTACTCAATACTACTTCAATTGAAAAACAACATACAGCAGTCCGATTTGGTATCATTTTGGTTCATGTCATGTTTTTATTTTATATAAAGATATGTACAAAATATTCACACCCCATAAATGTGTTTATACAAGAATTAATATGCAAACTATGCATACAGGTATTAAATTACGACCAAACTTTATTTAAAAATACGGCAACATATTTTATGTACATTCATTTGCTTATCACAATTTACTTATCACAAAACTATCAGAGTAGTTGTGGCATGGGCTGTTGAAAGTAAATTGATAATTTTCTTCTGATTTTCAATATTATTTCTGGGAACAATAGTGCAAATCATAGAATGAAATCACCAAAATAAACAAGAAGTCAAACTAAATAGGTCTAATATAAAGCCATTCAGAGGTGAGCAAAGGAAACTGCCTGAAGTGGGCTTTGAACCAGGGACCTCTAGTACAGTTACTGCAGAGGTCGCAGGTTCGAATCCCGCCTTAGTCAGATCATTTTGTTGTGTAAGCAACCCTGGCTTCTAACTGATGTCAACCCTTTGCTCCCAACACCCAGGCCCCACCATCTTCAGAGGCCAATTTCATAGAGCTATTTCAGCACCAAAATTTGCTCAAGCACCAAAAACCACGGTAAATAAAAATCAGTATGCCAGTCAAAATTCCTTGTGAATGTTATGCTCAGCAAACAATGGCCGAATACAAGTCAAAATCAGTCAACATCCGTGGAAATTTGGTTGGTAATCCTGTTTGATCCTGTTTCTTGCTTAAAGAAACTATACATACTTTGGTAGCATACCAAAACAGAAATCTTCACAGATTTACTTATAACTAACAGGGTACAAAGATAAAATACAATACAGTGGGCGTCTTTCACTGTTTTCGAAAAAAAGTGGGTACTGTAAGGTACGGAGAATTTCACAGATGACTGTTACTGTATCTTCCTTGATATTTTACCCTATGAATCTTCATTTGTTTGACAAAAACCAAAGTATGATATTACCTTTAAAGATTCACTGTAATCAAATTTGGGAAAGAGATGAAAGTGCTTCAAATTATTGCAGGTAGTATCATACTTTGGTAAGAAACCAAAACAGAAATGTTCACAAATTTACGTATAACTTACAGGGTATGAAGATGGTGGTGGTAGAAACATACCGTTAAAGTTTTTCCGCATAAAATGCTTACTTATCCAGAAATGAGTAAAACAACGACCGAAAATCTTTTTGATCTTTTAAAAGATCAAAAATAAAAGAGAAAAGACTTAAGAAATACTGTGGCCATTTTTCACTGTTTTCACAAAAACTGGGCAACGTATGGGACTGAAATTTTCACAGATTACTGTTACTGTATCTTCCTTGATATTTTTGCCCACGAATATGCATTTCTTTGACAAAAACCAAAGTATGATATTACCTTTATAAAGGAAATGTTCTGCTTAAGCAGCTCTATGAAATTGGAGGAGCGAGTCACTGTGATCTTTTACTACCTATAGCTGCTCCTGTCACCTGTCTACCCCTGAGTGCCTGCTTCACTCTTTGTCCCATCGTCATCGGGTGGTTTGATGACCGGCGGTTTGGGAATGGAGTCTCTTGCGGTCAGCCAGTGGTGGAGGTTGACCTATATCCAAAGCACAATGACACAGAGGTATCACTAAGATGTTGTATCAAATGCTATGGACAGAAGAATCTTAGTAGTAATGATCTGATGTTGTAGCATAGGGACCAGGCGCGGTTCTAGAACCAATATTTTGGGGGCTAGAAGACCCAATATTTTTTTTGGGGGGGGCTAGACCCTTCTCCTTACACTCGCTTCTGCTAAGTCTGATTAAAATTAGGAGTAGATAATCATGTACCTATAGCCTACACAGCTTGTTTTTCAAGTAATTCACGCGTACAAGTATTTTCCAGCATTTTTTTTGTTCAATTGCATTTTTTTTTGGGGGGGGGGAGGCTACACTGCCAAACAAACAAATATAAATGACTTCAATACATGTAATAAACTGCTGCAAACTGCTCATCAGCCAAAATAATGACCTGAAATTTATAAAATGCTTGGAGTTAGGAGGACCTGCGAGTTTCGATCCTAGCAGGATCTTCATCGAAGGCTGAATTACAAGACCTAGGACATTAACCTAGGACAGGACCTAGGACATGATTAGGAAATAAAGACACCACCAACATAGGGCTGGATAGTTCAGTTGATAAGAGCGCCGGTTCAGTATTCCGGAGATCGCTGGTTAGAATCCCATTCTAGTCCATTTTTCTTTGTTCACTTTTCAATGGGTCAATTAGTTTATCTTGTGGTTACATGTATTTGATAACCTGTTAGTGGAGAATCAATAGATGGGCGTGGTCTAACTCACCTGTACATGTGCAATGAGTGGAGGGGGCGGGGACTGTCTCTCCTCATCTTCACTGAGCTGAGACTCTGGCCGTTTCGTCTTCGAGTCTTTCTTGTCGGGTTTCCCTGATTTCTTGCCTAATATGGGAGAGGGTGAGGAAAGCACAAAATCAGCAGATTCCTGTGACTTCGCTTAAAATCACTAAAAATCAGCTGAAATCACTGTATGCAAATATCATCAGCCACTACCGGCTCAGGAGTTGATTTCATGAAGCCCTACGATCGATTGTAAACTTGAGTTATGAAGGATAACCCATCATGTCCTGCAATGCATCATAAGTCCAACGAATGATAGTAAGTTACGATGAGTTTGGTGAAATTGACACCTGGACAACTGTTACTGGCCAGGAGACTACACCCAGCTCAAGTCACTTCAAGAAACGACTCCCTCAACCTAAGTCTCTATTAGCAACAGATGAAACGACTCCAATCACTCCTAGCAAATGATGAGACTTGACCCAAGTCATTGCCAGCAAATGCCTGCACAGTCATTGCCAAAAGATGACTCATGCATCTGGACTCAAGTTTCTGTGAACAAATGACCCAAGTCGATCACGGACAGCAAATGACTCATCTGGACTAAAGTTTCTCTGAACAAATGAAATGACCTGAGTTGATCATGGACAGCAAATGACTCATCTGGACTCAAGTTTCTCTGAAAAAATGACCCGAGTTGATCATGGACAGCAAATGACTCATCTGGACTCAAGTTTCTCTGAACAAATGCCCCGAGTTGATCACGGACAGCAAATGACTCATCTGGACTCAAGTTTCTCTGAACAAATGAAATGACCTGAGTCGATCATGGACAGCAAATGACTCATCTGGACTCAAGTTTCTCTGAACAAATGAAATGACCTGAGTCGATCATGGACAGCAAATGACTCATCTGGACTCAAGTTTCTCTGAACAAATGACCCGAGTCGATCACGGACAGCAAATGACTCATCTGGACTCAAGTTTCTCTGAACAAATGACCCGAGTCGATCACGGACAGCAAATGACTCATCTGGACTCAAGTTTCTCTGAACA
This sequence comes from Astropecten irregularis, assembly GCA_963971285.1. Classification (NCBI taxonomy): domain Eukaryota; kingdom Metazoa; phylum Echinodermata; class Asteroidea; order Paxillosida; family Astropectinidae; genus Astropecten; species Astropecten irregularis. The sequence goes on from OZ020247.1 coordinate 16,774,275, forward strand.
AATGACCCGAGTCCATCACGGACAGCAAATGACTCATCTGGACTCAAGTTTCTCTGAACAAATTACCTGAGTTGATCACGGACAGCAAATGACTCATCTGGACTCAACTTTCTCTGAACAAATGACCCGAGTCGATCACGGACAGCAAATGACTCATCTGGACTCAACTTTCTCTGAACAAATGACCCAAGTCGATCACGGACAGCAAATGACTCATCTGGACTCAAGTTTCTCTGAACAAATGACCCGAGTCGATCACGGACAGCAATTGACTCATCTGGACTCAAGTTTCTCTGAACAAATGACCTGAGTCCATCACGGACAGCAAATGACTCATCTGGACTCAAGTTTCTTTGAACAAATTACCTGAGTTGATCATTGACAGCAAATGACTCATCTGGACTCAAGTTTCTCTGAACAAATGACCCGAGTCAATCACGGACAGCAAATGACTCATCTGGACTCAAGTTTCTCTGAACAAATGACCCGAGTCGATCACGGACAGCAAATGACTCATCTGGACTCAAGTTTCTGTGAACAAATGACCTGAGTCAATCATGGACAGCAAATGACTCATCTGGACTCAAGTTTCTGTGAACAAATGACCCGAGTCCATCACAGACAGCAAATGACTCATCTGGACTCAAGTTTCTCTGAACAAATGACCCGAGTCGATCACGGACAGCAAATGACTCATCTGGACTCAAGTGTCTCTGAACAAATGACCCGAGTCGATCACGGACAGCAAATGACTCATCTGGACTCAAGTTTCTCTGAACAAATGACCTGAGTCCATCACGGACAGCAAATGACTCATCTGGACTCAAGTTTCTTTGAACAAATTACCTGAGTTGATCATTGACAGCAAATGACTCATCTGGACTCAAGTTTCTCTGAACAAATGACCCGAGTCAATCACGGACAGCAAATGACTCATCTGGACTCAAGTTTCTCTGAACAAATGACCCGAGTCGATCACGGACAGCAAATGACTCATCTGGACTCAAGTTTCTGTGAACAAATGACCTGAGTCAATCATGGACAGCAAATGACTCATCTGGACTCAAGTTTCTGTGAACAAATGACCCGAGTCCATCACAGACAGCAAATGACTCATCTGGACTCAAGTTTCTGTGAACAAATGATCCGAGTCGATCACGGACAGCAAATGACTCATCTGGACTCAAGTTCCTCTGAACAAATGACCCGAGTCAATCACTAACAGCAAATGACTCATCTGGACTCAAGTTTCTCTGAACAAATGACCCGAGTTGATCATGGACAGCAAATGACTCATCTGGACTCAAGTTTCTGTGAACAAATGACCCAAGTCGATCACGGACAGCAAATGACTCATCTGGACTCAAGTTTCTCTGAACAAATAACCCAAGTCGATCACGGACAGCAAATGACTCATCTGGACTCAAGTTTCTGTGAACAAATGACCCGAGTCGATCACGGACAGCAAATGACTCATCTGGACTCAAGTTTCTCTGAACAAATGACCCGAGTCGATCGCAGACAGCAAATGACTCATCTGGACTCAAGTTTCTGTGAACAAATGACCCAAGTCGATCACGGACAGCAAATGACTCATCTGGACTCAAGTTTCTCTGAACAAATGAACTGAGTCGATCACGGACAGCAAATGACTCATCTGGACTCATGTTTCTCTGAACAAATGACCTGAGTCGATCACGGACAGCAAATGACTCATCTGGACTCAAGTTTCTGTGAACAAATGACCCGAGTCGATCACGGACAGCAAATGACTCATCTGGACTCAAGTATCTCTGAACAAATGACCCGAGTCGATCACTGACAGCAAATGACTCATCTGGACTCAAGTTTCTCTGAACAAATAACCCGAGTCGATCACGGACAGCAAATCACTCATCTGGACTCAAGTTTCTGTGAACAAATGACCCGAGTCGATCACGGACAGCAAATGACTCGTCTGGACTCAAGTTTCTCTGAAAAAATGACCCGAGACAATCACGGAGAGCAAATTACTCATCTGGACTCAAGTTTCTCTGAACAAATGACCTGAGTCGATCACGGACAGCAAATGACTCATCTGGACTCACGTTTCTCTGAACAAACACTGTTTCAGGCTCTGGGTCAGTTTCACCAAACTCTTTAATCTTAGGACTTTTGATGCATTGAAGCCCTACATGGGTTATGCCCCCTTCAATGGGTTTCCCTTTGTAAGTTAAGATCGATCGCAGAGCTTTGTGAAATCGATCCCTAGAACAACTGCGACTCTGGAGGCCAGGCTCACCTTTATCTTTGTCCTTGTCCTTCTCCTTGCCGTCTTTCCCTTTCTTTGCTTTGGAATTGTCACTGCTGTCTTTTTTCTTCTTCTTGTCCTGCGAGGATGCATGATTGATTTTAATGTGAATGATTAATTCCTCATTTACATTTGCAACACAATGGTCGTATAATCCGGCATTCATCGATTTATGCTTGGAAAAAACACAGAGCCAGACAAAAGCAAGAGAATAAGGGCTCATGAATGTGCATGACAATGCATGACAATCTTTGTATTGGACCAATACAAAATGTCCAGAAAAAGTACAGACAGATAAAGGGAAAGTCTTAAACTATGGGCGTTAACGAAATGGAGGCTTAGGCTCAGGCTCAGGCTCCTGACATCCATAATAATATGCTGAAAATATAGGTTGTGGTTTTTCATTGAAGCTGAAACTCTGTTTTCCTTTTCAACCAAGAGAATCTACTTCAGAACCGCAGCCAAAAGTCTCTAATTTTGATACCAGTTATTTCAGAATGGATTCACGAAATGGAGACGGAGCTAGAGCCTGAGCCTCCGTTTCGTAAACGATCTCAATGCTTTGAGTCATCCTGGATAATTATGTAGAATCTATCATGAATATGCATGAGGTGCAGTATCAGCCAATGAGAGAGTCTTATAAGCTCATGGATATGCATGACATATGAGCACGGACCAATGAAAAGAAGGTACAGCAAACCTTTTTGGCGTCCACGCTGTCGTCTTTCTTTTCCTCTTCCTCCTCCTGACCAGCGTCCAGCGATCCTCCCTGGCAGGTACAAGTCTCCTCAGTGCTGAAGTCACCCGCTACGAAGCCACTAAGGTCCAAAGTGTACGCTCCAAGGACTGTGGTCTCCGGCGGGGAATGCAGCATCTCAATCTCTGGCTCCTTCTTCTTCTTCTTCCCGCCTCCTGGTTTCTCCTGATTGTCAAAAAAAAAGGAATCACTATTTAAAAATGTACCCACCACAAGGCCAATTCATGAGATTCACAACATTGTGCCACCACAAGAAGGTCCTTGAGTGGCAGAAATCTCAAGAGGGCTTTAGACTGCCACCAATATGTGAACAACCCAAGACGGCGCTAGGCTGGCACCAATCTTTGGACAACTCAAGGGCGCAAGACTGGCACCAATCTGTGAACAACTCAAGACGGCGCTAGACTGGTACCAATCTGTGAACAACTCAAGACGGCGCTAGGCTGACACCAATCTGTGAACAACTCAAGATGGCGCTAGACTGACACCAATCTTTGGACAAATCAAGACGGCGCTATGCTGGCACCAATCTGGCAACAATTTAGTATCTTTATGTTTTAATAACGTACACCACGTATGATAGGAAACAGGTACTGTATGGTAGTAAATGGCTATTCAACCAGGTTGAGTATGATTACAAACTGGCACTTGTATACGCCAATCCTTCTCTTACTTTGGGTTTGTCGGCCTTCTCGTTCTTGCTGTCCTTGCCCGTCTTGGCCGACTTCTGACCCCCGGCTCCGCCCCCTCCACCCTTCTTCCCCAACTCGCTGGTCTTCTCCTCCCCTTCCTCGGCCGGCACAGACGAAACCTGGGGGAGATACAAACAAATATTGGTGTTGATATATCGCTGTCCTTTTGCGGGATTAAAGCGGTCCTTATGCGGTTGTTTCATAATTGGTTCATGCAAGATCTTTCTTCCTGTAACCCAATTCTGACTCAAACCCTTTCTTCTTGCAGTAATTTGGCCCTTTGCATGGCCAATAGCCACTCAATGGTATACCGAAGGGCCATTAACAGAGCAGATATGGTTCCACAGTGGAACTGAAGATAGGAACAGATTGATGTTTCTCTTCTTAAAGGATAACAAGTCACTTAAGCACCATAATGTGCTTAAGCACCAAAAACCTAAGTTAAAAGCAGCAAACATCACATGAACGTTTGGTTGGTAATCTTGCTTGATCATAGAAGACTTTCATGCTTTAAGCAATATTTGTGCTTTAAGAAGCACCTCTATGAACTTGGCCCCTATTTGAGAGATGGAAATCTGACATATTTGTGAAAATAGTCACCCTATACAGTACTGCTCCATGCACAGAGCTCATTTCAGCACAGATTGTGAACTATCTACAGGGGAATTAAGCTAGCTTTAGATGTACCTTATCCTCTTTCACGGTGATCATCATTCCTCTCTTGAAGAACTCCTTCAGGGCTGGTAGGTCATCAATCACAAGCTCCTGCTCCCAGGCAAACTCCAGCCCCTCCTCCGACCACTGCAACCCCTCTGTCCGATATGGAACCAGCTTCAAGGGCGGTGTGGGTGACTGGGAGTGGTCCATATCATTATCCGCCGGCGGGGGTGGTTGGGGATTTGAGGGGTCCTCGTCGGCTTCCGTAAAGAACGTTCCCTCAGGGATAGGAGCTCCTGTTACCATGGTTAAGAATAAATGAATAATAATCATGGAAAACACTTTGATTTATTTGTCTTTGATAAAATACAGTGCTTGGTGGACACAAAGGAACAAATTATCTATTTTGCTTTATTTTTTATTTTTTGCCTCTTTCCAAATTGTTGAAAAGTGAAAAATCAAACAATTGACTGGAGTGGGATTTGAACCAGCAACCTCAGGAATACTGTACCAGCACTCTTACCAACTGAGCTATCCAGCCCTATGTTGGTGGTGTCCCTATTAATACGGTGGAATGTCACTATAACGAACACGCCGAGATGCACAAAAATGTATATCCATTATAGTGGTCATTCGTTAAAGTGATTTAAAGAACCAAATCAGGTATGTATTGTACATAAAAATTGGGAGCGAAGGATAATGTTAGGTATAGCCAAATGTTTGGTATAGCCAAATGTTTGGTATAACGGTATCTGTTATAGCGGCATTCCATTGTCAATTATCTTTGTTCGTTTGCCAGTCAGAAGCAAATTGACACAAATTTCTAAAAACTCAGTTGTTAATTACCTTGTTCTTTCACATCCTCTTGGCTGTCTGCAACTACATCATCCGCTGCATGACACTAAAAGACAATCAGATGAGATGATAGAATGTTATAACAGAATCTATTTCAAGTTTTGTTTTATTTCACAAATAGATATAACAAAATAGGTACGTAAATTGGTGCACAACTCAACAGGGGCCAATTTCTAACCATGAAATTTATGTCTTAATAAAAATGGGATCAACAACCAAATTTCAGTCAATGTGTTGTGTATCACTTGGGATTGTTCTTTGGCTGTAGTTCGCTGACCATGAATATCTAAGGTGTTTTTTAATGGTTGTTTGTTTTATTGAGCAAGACATTTTGTGCAAAGAAATTTTTTGGTGCTTAAAAGCTCCATGAAATTGGCCCCAGAAATGTCTCCAAAACAAATGCATTTAAAAAAAAAAATGCTTGGAGTTAGGAGGGCCTGACGCGTTTCAATCCAAGCAGGATCTTTATCAAAGGCTTTGATAAAGATTCTTCTAGGATAGAAACACATCAGGCCCTCCTAACTCCAAGCATTTCATAAATTTCAGGGACCAATTTCACGGCGCTGCTGCACAAAAATTTGCTTAGCACAAAAATGTCTTGCCCAATAAAACAAACCACAGTTAAAAATTTCATTTGATATTCATGGTCAGTCAACAACAGCCAAAGAGCAATCACAAGTGATACACAACAAGTGGAAATTTGGTTGTTAACCCTGTTTTTATTAAGACAGAAATGTCATGCTTAGCATTTTGTGCTAAGCAGCGCCGTGAAATTGGCCCCAGGTCATTATTTTGGCTGATGAGCAGTTTGCGGCAGTTTATTACTTTTTTTTTAGTTTTGATTATACAAAACTGATCTTTGAAGAAAACAAAAAAATTCATTTTTTAATTACCATTTCTTCCTTCTCTCCTTCCTTTTCCTTATCCGTCAGGACGGACTGGACGTCTTTACTCTGAGCTGACATTGCTCTGGCTTGGAAGTCTTCCAGGAACATGTATTCCACATAGTAAGTGCGGGTTATGATGGGAAACTCCGGTAGTTCCTCTGTGGCCTGAGAGTGTACAAAATCAAGAGCTTCACTGACTAGTTGTTGGGATTTCAAAGTTACGACCAGCGAACAGGCCGATAGTTCCACACTGACTGACACACACTGGCCTTTAATTACCTTCATTATACAGGTGAATGGAGAATACCTTAAATCGTCAAAAGGTAGACAAACGGAAAATTTGACTGGAGCGGGATTCGAACCAGCGACTCCGCTCCAGTCAGGTTGTTGTCTTTGTTCGACTTTTGATGACTTGGAAATTCATCCATGCAGTCTGTTTACCTTGTACTTATTGAATGGTTGTGTTTTAAGGTAATTTCATACAGTCATCACTCATCCGTGAAATTCCCAGTCCCATATGGCACCCACTTTTATTGGGAAACAGTGAAAAACACCCACAGTTTTTTTTTAATCTTGTCACCGTTATTTTTTATCTTCCGAAGATCAAAATTGTTTTGGTCATTGGTTTTTATACTCTTTTCTTGATACATACAGCATTTCAGGCAGAATCATCCTTTAAAAATTGAAAATTGAAAATTTGAAATTTGTAATTTGTTTACCTGGAGCTCTGCAGGCATGGGTATGCCCGTTACCATGCCAACCTTGACCGTTACTTTGGCTTCATCCAAGATGTACTCTAAATGAGCAAGAAGACAACACAACATTGTTATGATTTGATCATAAGCAAGAAATAGAAAAACACAAGCCGAGCAAAGAAAAAAACACCCAAAGCATATAAAAATTGGAAAAAATACAAAATTATTCAAATAAAAAATAAATGTGAAAAAAATGCATCAATTTAAAGGTACTATCATACTTTGGTAGGTAACCAAAACAGAAATGTTCATAGATTTACGAAAAAACTTACAGGGTATAAAGATGGACCTGGTAAACTTTTTGTTACACTTTTTCCACCTGAAATTTTGTATTTACCCAAAAATAAGTCAAACAAAAGACCGAAAACAGTTTTGATCTCTGAGATCAAAACCTCTCAATTAAAATTACCTCACAATTTCGCGTAACAATTGCAACAGTTTTCCCCTGTTTTCTACTGTTTCCAATGATCAGTTAAGTTGAAAATTTCACAAATTCTTTTTTATTCCATGACAAATCAAATTATGAACAGACCGCAGCTTTTCTATCAACTTAACCAAAGTATGATACTACCTTTAAAAATCTGAAAATAAAAATTTAATATAAAAAATGAGAACAAAACAATCAATATTTCTGAGGTTTGTTTCACAAAAAAACATGAAAATCAGTTTAATATCTTACTTTGTGGCATGGCTGATATGTAAATAATTTAGAACAGTGCTCAAAGCTCACAGCAAAATCCAAAAAGCATTATTTCTTTTATAAGGTTTTTAATCAATCATGCCCACGGCCGCTGGTCCTAGCAGCAAAAATATCCCAGCTTTTGCTATCATTTCGGGCGTTGATGTATTGGACTTTGGAACTGATGCACTGGATGGTGTGTCTTTCATAAGATGGGATAAATAATGTCACTTACACAGTTTCATTTAAAGGTATAATACACTGGCAGAGCTACCAAGTCTCACGCATTGTGCGTGAGACTCACGCATTTAGGGTCCGTCTCACGGTCTCAAGCATGACACCCATATTTCTCACGCATCGGGACCCAACAAGGAAAAACAAAAGTAGCATTATTTGCTAGACTTTCAACTTGGGCATATAATAAGGAGTATAGCTCAAAGGATTAAAGGTATGTTTCCCTTTTGTTTTTCAAAATAAATAAAAAACAAAAGAGAAAAAGGTCACTTAAGTATACACCAGATCGCACCATTAAGAGCTAAAAATTGAAAAAGCTCCCTACCATGGGAGGGGGGACACCCCCTCCCCCCACTGAATTGGTTGCTCTGCTCCCTCACTTTCGCGCATGTGCGCGCGCTGAGACGCCGCGTCATGAAAATCTCATTCATGAAAAAATGTTGAACTTGGCATCTCTGCACTGGTAAAGGTCACAGACCAGTACCCACACTTTATGTAATCCAACATGTACATATAAAATGGCACACCCGAGAAAATTTGAGCTCAATCGGACATCCGAGTCAAGATAAAATAGCGAAAACCCGACTCAATTTTTCTTCTAAAACATGAAGAATGGTTTCGATCTTACCCTGAGATCAAAACTGTTTTTGGTCTTTGTTTTACTAATTTCTGGATAAATACAGCATTTCAGGTGGAAATATTTTAACGGTAGGTTTCTACCAGCACTATCTTCATACCCTGAGTGAAAGGGGATAACTAAAATAACTCAAGTGAGGGTGTCCTTTATGTTTGTTCCAAAAATCATTCAGATGAACAATCTTTTTAAAAGACACTAAATCTGGAACACTAATTTCCTTAAAAAACCCAGCATATGATGAACCAAGATTTCCTATGGTGACTGTTTTCACTGTTTACGAACTGTTGAGTCTATTTTCTGTCTCAAACACAATAATTTTTTTTTGGAGGCCTTGCTAATCCTATACGCTGCCTTTAATACACATGGCAAACACATGGCTTTATAAGACTTGAAACACAAGGCTATTCAAATATGACTTAGTGATAAACTGCACTCCAGGGCAATGTATAGTATTCTGTACAATAAATACAGGTTTCATACCTAGTTTGCGTGCCAGGCCCTTGAAGTGGTGCTTCTCGTCGGCCGAGATACTGACGTCATCCAGGATCGTCAAACTGCGGAGGCTGTCGATGATGAAACCACGGTAACCGGGCGTCAGCTACGAGGCAGAGACAGATGGGAAGAGGGAGGGGGGAGGGATTCGGGAAGAATTGAAGTTAATTAATCATGACTAGATGCCGAAGGGATTAGAATATTGTGTGCACGTTAGTTTTGTTTGTTCTTTTAAAAGGTCACTGTTCCTCCAAGCATTATCTAGCTGTGCCGACCCATGTTTGACTTCTGCTTGGCTACATATGTTAAAGTTAATTTCATACTTTGGTTTTTGTCAAATGCAGATTCATGGGCAAAAATATCAAGAAAGATAAAGTAACAGTCATCGGTGAAATTCCCAGTCCCATCGAGTTCCAACTTTTTGAGAAAACAGTGAAAAATGCTCACGGTATCTTTTAAATATTTTCACCGCTATTTTTCATCTTCCGAGGATCAAAACTGTTTTGGTCATTGGTTTTACTCTCTTCTGGAGAACTTGAGGCAGAAGAATTTTAATGGTATGTTTCTACAATCACTATCTTTATACCCTGTAAGTAATAGGTAAATCTGTGAAGATTTCTGTTTCGGGTATGCTACCAAAATATGATAGCACCTTTAAACTTTTAACTCCATATATTACACTTTTGGCAGAGATCCAACAATGCAATAGAAGCCTATCGGATTATATACTTACAGCCAGCGGGTTCCCGACCAAGACAAGATTTCTGAGTTTGGGGAGGGTGGCCAGCGTCTGAACGACCTCGATCAGGTCACACAGGTCATTGTGACTAAGGTCTAAGGATAAGAGGCTCGGCCTAGTGACAAAACAAGTGAAACAAAATCAAATAAATTATTTAATAGGCCTAAACCACAATGGAAACTGACTGGATAGATTTAAGTCACTGAAAAGTGAACAAAGAAAATAACTGGAGCGGGATTCGAACCTGCGACCCTTGGCATTGTACTCTGGATGTCGCAAGTTGGAATCCCGCTCTGGTCAATTATCTTTCTTCATCTCATTTTTCAAAATTATATTATTAAAGTTCAATCTTGTTGCTAATACAGAAACAAAAATTGAAATCAAACACAAAGGATCAATTAATACTTATGTGAAATTTATAGAATTCCATTATTCATTACCGTTATTATTAATAGCGCTCCGCACTTGCTCTAAAAATAGCAGGCTAAATGCTGTGACGTCACACCGGATCTCAGACAAACATTGCAACCATGCAAACGTGTGGTGGGTGTGCTTGTGTGCATACATGGTGTACACAGCGTGTGTGAATCAATGTTTGTCTGACATCCGGAGATTTTGTACATGCGCGCACTAGCCAAATCGCTCGTGTGACGTCATTAGTGCGGAGTGCTATTTATACATTGAATGAACATTTCAGCTGCAGCTGCTCTGTCACCTTTACCAATGTTGTACACGTATGCCCTTTTAATAATGTTTTTAGTGATAATAAATGAACCAGACTGACCAGTATGAGCCGGTGATGTAGTCATGAATGGCACTGATCCTGTTCAAGCCCAAGCCAAGGTGGTTCAAAGTGGGCGGCGGCTTGTTGCACAACGGCTCCAGATCACTGATCTGATTGGCCACAAGTTCCAAGATCTGAGGGCGGAGTCATGAATAATTCATACATATGCATATTAGCATTCACTCATTCTCAATGGCTGTGCAGTATCCACGTTTGGTTTCACTTTGATGAATATTCATAAGTGCAAGCAGTGAATGAGAGACACATTTACATACAATCAATGGTAGACTTTGGAGAACCGGTCTTCAAGTCAACAGCGCACGCGCACGCACGCGCAAAACAACGCGCGCATGCTCACAATTGTGCAAGCTGTTGATTCAAGACCAATTCTCCAAAGTCTCCCACTAAAGAAATATCTTTCAAATTCCATTTGCCATTTTTCTAAAGAATGTTACTCGTTATTTTGAGTTTGGGTTTTAATAGAAATGTTACACCATTAATTTTTCAAGGGATGACAACATGTGAGTGAACTGGCATAGGAACTATTTTAAGAATACCAGCACTCTACCATCTGAGCTACCCAGCCCTATGATCTGGGCCGGTATTCGCGAAACTTACTTAGTGGGGTACTTAAGTTATGCACTTAAGTCTCAAGCACCCCGCTAACTTAAGTCGGGCGCTTAAGGACGTATTCACGAAACAACTTAGTACCCCACTTATCTTAGTACCCCACTTAGGTTTGTTGTTGAAAATATTTCTGTTGCGCATGTGTGAAAGTCTTACGTCAACAATCGTTGCCAAGACTACACGGTCGGCGCAATCAATTAATCAATTAATTACCATTACCGTTTTCCTAGCTGCTTGTTTTTACTGATTTTGGGGGGGCACGTTTTATCCAAATTAGCTTTACACTGGAACCAATTTGTACTTCTCTCTGATAAATAATTTTATGTGCACTAAGCTGTTGCACACATAATTCAGATTATTTATTTAGGCTGTCAGCTACTAAATATTGTTGACAATATTCATTATCATTATGTTTTAGTCATGTTTGTGAATATAACCGATAAAGCTTACTAACCTTCTATAACAATCACCCATTTTTGCAAGCAATTTGACAAGTGAAAAAATCCCAACAGGAGTCTGTTTGTTGACAATAATATTTCAACCTCTCATTATATACAGTACATGCACGCCGTGTATCTTGTGTATCAAATTGTTTTAAATTGGTATCAAATTTATGCAAATTGTTTCATGAACTTGACCTACTATTTGAATGGACGGGACGACTCTGTGTGCGCACTGTATAATGTACATGTACATGTACATACACTACAATTTAAAAATAATGCAGTATACAGTACATGCAGTGCGTAATGTTTTGGCTTGTGTTGTGAGTGAACTTGTGATTTTTGTGAACGGAGTTATAAACTTACAGGAAATACGTGTGGACTACATGATCCCTGACAAGGTTTTCATCATCATGGTGGGCATTTATTTGTGTGAAAATACTGTTGTCATCCACAACAAATTGTACATTTTGTTATGGTAAATTCTTACTATTTACAACATGTTTTGAAGGTGCGAAATACGGTTGTATGTAGGCCTACTGTGCGCTGTCAATCAAACCAGTGAAGTTACGTCTGGAAATCTTGCAATTATTTTGATAATATTCCCTTTGGATATTTACGTGTCTGCGACCGCTGGCCACCTCACAAACTCTCTAAGTCTTGTGTTCTTGAAAGACGTACCAACCGTATTTTATAATGATGATTTTGGATAGGCCTACTTTCATGAAGAAAAAAAGTTCCGCAAGCATAGTTTACGTGTTAGTACATCATCATGTAAATGTATGTACTGCGCTGCGGCGCATTATCACTATACCTTGATCTCCGCAGAAATAGCACCGCCTTGGCGACTCGATTTGTTCATTTATTAGCTCAATTACGAACAAAATACCATTCCTATCACATAATTATGTCTCTTGAGTAAAGTTCCCCGTCCGTACATTCTGCTAAGGGATCGCACCTTTCATGATCTATTCTCTCACTATGAAGAATTATTTCGTTAAAATTTGTGCTGTACGCGGCACGTAAAAAAGCGGCCATGACACCCTAGTGCCCCACTTAAGTCAGGTCGGACCAGTCTTAAATTTAAGACTCGAAAGTAAGCGGGGCACTTAGCGAAAACGCTTTGTGAATACCGCTTAGTCAGTGAGAGTCGTCTAAGTTGGGTATTTAAGTGGGGTGCTTATAATTTTGTGACTTAAGTAGTTTCGTGAATACCGGCCCTGGCCTCCCTATAGTCAACTATCTTTGCTCAGGGTGCCAGTCAGAAGCCATATAACCCATTAACTGCAATACCAGCACTCTACCATCTGAGCTATCCACCCTAATGATGATGGGGCCTCCCTATAGTCAACTATATTTGTTCAGGGTACCCATCAGAAGCTGTTTAACTCATTAAGTGCCATACACGCACTCTACCATCCCTAAATCAGGGGACATACAATCTGCAGCAAAGAGTGCGGCGGAGTGTAAATTCTTTCGTTGCCCCACAAAAAAGACGGGGACACCGCAGAAATGGCGGATGGTATATCATGCCGTCGGATCGGTCTATAGTCAACTATCTTTGCTCAGGGTGCCAGTCTGATGCCATATAACCCACTGCCATACCAGCACTCTACCATCTGAGCTATCCAGCCCTATGATGGGGCTTCCCTAAAGTCAACTATCTTTGCTCAGGATGCCAGTCAGACGCCATATAACCCATTAACTGCGATACCAGCACTCTACCATCTGAGCTATCCAGCCCTATGATGGGGCCTCCCTATAGTCAACTATCTTTGCTCAGGGTGCCAGTCAGAAGCCATATAACCCATTAACTGCCATACCAGCACTCTACCATCTGAGCTATCCAGCCCACTGATGGGGCCTCCCTATAGTCAACTATCTTTGCTCAGGGTGCCAGTCAGAAGCCATATAACCCATTAACTGCAATACCAGCACTCTACCATCTGAGCTATCCAGCCCACTGATGGGGCCTCCCTATAGTCAACTATCTTTGCTTTTGGTGCCAGTCAGAAGCAATACATCTTTTTTTTTAGCAGTCAGCGGCCATTCACATACACTGCTTTGGAAATCATCAACTAATCATCAATGTTTGTTGATGCCATGCCGTACCTTGAGCGTTGGTGGAATGTGCTTGGTATCCACTGTCTTAAGCTGATTGACACTCAACGTCAGCTCCTCAAGATTACCGAACTTCAGCAGTCCGTCATCAACAGTTGTCACCTTTCAGAGAAACAAATATTATCACGTCAACCCTTACAGTCTTTGGCCAATGTCAAAGTTCTGAGCCCAATTTCATGGAATCTGTTACGGCCTATTTTTGTGCTTATGGGCACTGCTATGCGTGAAATTATATTTCATGGCATCCGTAAGCAAGACCTTCGGTGCTTCATCAGTGAGCGAAGAATTTCTAGGCTAACCTTGATTTTTTTCTGCTGACGCGCTGTCACATACAGCACATTCTGCAGAAAGTCCTTGCTTAGCGTAGTGAGCAAAAAAAAGTCTGCTATCGTATTAAGCGAAGAGTTTTTGCTTACGGTAGCGGATTCCATGAAATTGGGACCTGTTGTCATTTGTGAGCCAACTATCCATATAAAAAGCCCCATGTTTGTCCCTAATTGTATTTGGCTGTCAAACAATTCATATGCCGAAAAGCGCTCCACACTAATGACGTCACACGAGTGATTTGGCCAGCACGTCCAAGTACAAAATCCCTGGATGTCAGACAAACATGCATGGACATGCATGTTTGTCTGACAACCAGTGTGCTATTTTTAGTGCAAGTGCGGAGTGTTATTGTATATGCTGCAAAAGTATGATAGTACCTTTAATTCAACCAATTCAAATTACTCACGCCCTTATCCACGATCCTGAGCGACTTGAAGTGCCCGAGGATAAACCGCTTGCTGATGAGCCAGGGGCTCTTAACGGCAATATCCCGCAACTCCTTAGCCTCTGAGCTCCAGCTGTAGTCCACGCTGTACGGCGAGAACGTAGACGTGATCAACTCCTCCAGGGTTTCCTCCTGTTCCTTGTCAGCGCCATGGTCTACAAGAGTGCAAAACGTATGGGGAAAATGAGGGACCTGCTCTATCATAATGAGTCTTGATGTTGATGCGCTGTTTTCTTCATTATGACAAAAGAAAATTTGGTCAAGATTCTTTACAAATTCAAGTATAAACAGGGCTGAATAAGGAATCCATGTTTACCTTTTAATGTGACGCCAAATCTTGACTCTGGAAGACTTTTATCATTTGACGTTCGCTGCAGAAAATAAACATAGAAATGAACAAACAAAAAGCAATGAATGAAATATCAAAACTAAGTTAGGTTTGTGGCGAAACTGTGTAATCTCTTCTGTGAGAGTGTGTCGTTCTGAGAAGAACTGGTGGAATTATCTCTCGACGTTCCGAACAGTGTGAAATTAGTAAGTTATTAGCGTTAGTGATCTGCATCTGGTGATGAGCTTTTGCTAGACCAAGTAACTTGGGCTCTGAACTTCAAAAAAGGGAGTTCAGCGCCCAAGTTACTAGGCTAGGGCCTAGGTATAGGGCGCTAGGGACTAACATTAGGCTTTTGCCAGAAATTCAGATGAAGTTCTTTAATTTTTAATCATTGTTAATGATAGGCCTAGCTGTAATAGGGAAATGTTTGACACGAAAACTGATAATTAATTAGGCCTATACCAACTTAAAAGCGGGGTTCCTGAAGTTTAGTACACTCATGTTAGCTGGTAGCCTACCGAGCTTCTATAACGTTAATCACCTAAATTGTAACGTTAGGTGAGTAGGGCCTAGAACTTACTAGAATTAAGCTGGTACGTAGGCCTACCAGCTAACCAGGGGCCAATTTCAAAAAACTTTTAAGCACAACAATTTGCTAAGCATGACATTTCTCTCTTAATAAAAACAGTGTTAACAACCAAATTTCCACGTGTTGTGTATCATGATTGTCCTTTGGCTGTTGTTCGCTGACCATGAAAATCAAATGGAATTTTCAATGGTGGTTTGTTTTATTAGGCGAGACATTTTTGTGCTAAGCAACTTTTTGTACTCAGCCTCAGGGCACAGTTTTATGAAATTGGCCACTGAGGCTGAGTGTAGGGCCTAAATCTAATCTGAGTGTACTAAACTTCAGAAACCCCTTATAAAAGCTTTCTTATCCGCGCCGCCACCGCGCCGCCGCCGATTGTCAGATAGGCCTAGGCCTAACTTTGTTAGTTAGGCCTTGTACTACTCACCCAAGACCCCGTTCCACACGGAAACTCGTTTAGGCATAATGTTCTCAATTGCCTCTCAAAAGCAGTGAAAGCATCGATTTCGGCTGCTACCGGCATGATTCATTCATGCTCGAAATATTGCTCCAATCGTGGAAAAGTTATTTCCTCAGGACGGTCAGTGCAGTTCGTGTACTGTTGTCATGGTTCTTTTCGCAACCGACTTCGCCATGTTAAATACCGCCCTCTGTTGGTTCAGTTTCGGGGATAATTATTATTTTGTAGACTGTACATGCAGTAGTCAGTAGACCATTCACCTTTCCCATACCGTTGTTGTCTCTTGACTGCTCCTGACGAAAATCAGAGCAGACGTCTGAAATCGACCTGCTTAATTGGTTCGAACTTAAAGGTAATATCATACTTTGGTTTTTATCAAAGAAATACAGATTCACGGGTCAAGGAAGATACAACAACAGTCTTCTGTGAAAATTTCATTCTCATATGGTGCCCACTTTTTGAGAAAAGAGTGAAAAAAAGCCACAGTATTTCTTAAGTCTTTTCTCTTTTATTTTTGATCTTTTAAAAGATCAAAAGGATTTTCGGTCGTTGTTTTACTAATTTCTGGATAAATACACCATTTCAGGCGGAACAATTTTCAGGTTTCAGCCACCACCATCTTCATACCCTGTAAGTTATACGTAAATCTGTGAACATTTCTGTTTTGGTTTCTTACCAAAGTACGAAAGTACCTCAGTAAAGGAAAGAATGTCATCATAATTGTATACAGAATATGGTGTCTCCGAAAACCTTGCTTTTTTATGTTACTTTCACCATGCGAAGCTTCAAATCCTACTTAAATGTTATTATCATACTTGTTTTGGTTTGTTTTTGTCGCAAAAAATCAAAGAAATGAATGGGCAAAAAATATATGAAGGAAGATACAATAACTGTCATCTAAGAATCATTTCAGTCCCATACGGTGCCCACTTTTTGAAAAAAAAATAAACAATTAGAAAAGTTTGTTTAAGTGTCACAGTTAATTTTGATTTTTAAAAGATCAAAATTGTTTTGGGTCATTGATTTATAAAATTAGATCCTTTCTGGATAAATACAGGATTTTCAGACAGACAAAAATGAATGGTATACGTTTCTATACCATCACCATAGCCTGCATGGGTGTCGATCCCGGGGGATGGGGGGTGTATCCCCCCCCCCCAATATTTGAGGTGGGGGATGGAGTGTATATATTATCACCCCCCCCCCCCCCCCCAATATTTCGAGGTTGAATATCATTTAAGTTTAACGTATAAAAATATTACATGGTCCTTGTTTGTTTGTTTTTTTTAGTCTTCGCGGTGAATTTATACTGTTTAATTCTTCTGAATATCGTTTTAAATGCTCTAAAATGCGACTTTTCGACTCTGTTTTTATTAAAAAGTCCCTGTTTTGGTAGGGGGTATCCCACCTGGAGGGGGGTATCACACCTCCCAAGCCTCCCCCGGCTCGGTCGCTTCGCTCCCTCGCATAGGACACCAAATCACCAATCACCTCCCCCCCCTCCAATCATGAAAAGAAATCGACACCTTTGATAGCCTGCTAGTAAATAATATGTGGAGATGTCTGTTGTTGTATGCTACCAAAGTATGATATACCTTTAACAGATGGATTGACTTTCAGTGTAATGTCACTTGGTAATTCCCCGAAGTGAATTATTATATTTAGACCATGCACATGCTCCTGGCTTCTCACTCAAGAGCCACTAAATTGGCTTATTCCAAGAAGGATACCCCCAAAGGAGTTATTGACATAATACTACGGAGCTCCACAAGTGCCATGCCACTTAGATAACCACACTCGCCAAATCAACTTATCAAGCCCTAAAAGTCGACTTATCGAGATACTTTATTCGTACAAGATGACGTATGGTGAAAACTAAGAAATCGTCATATCCTGATAATTTATCTCGCCAAGACGACTTACTGAAAGAAGGAAGTCGACTTGTCCTGATAGTTTACCTTCTAAAGCCGACTTTATAAAACTGTTGGAAGTTATCTGGATAATACGGAGCTCCATGAGTGCCATTCCACTTATCCAGATAATCACATAATTTATCTCAGCAAGTCGACTTATTGAGCCCTAAAAGTCGACATATCGAGATAATTTATTCGTACAAGATGACTTACTGGAAACTAAGAAGTCGACATATCCTGATAATTTATCTCGCCAAGACGACTTACTGAAAGAAGGTAGTCAACTCGTCCTGATAGTTTACATTGAAAAAAGGACTTCTTAAAACTGAGGTTATTTATCACGATAAGACGACTCTGTAGATGCACTTCGTTGACTTGGCCAGATGAATTATCAGGATAAGTCAACTTCCAGTTTTCCCTAAAAAGTCGTCTTGTTGAAATATTAAAGACGACTTTTAGCACTCCAAAAGTCGACTTGGCGAGATAGATTATGTGGTTATCAGGATAAGTGGAATGGCACCTTTGGAGCTCCGTAGGATAAGACGACTTTTTAGACTCACTTTATTGTCTAGGCAATATAAATTATCTGGATAAGTCGACTTCTCGTTTTCGCTAATGGTCATCTTGTTGATATAATTATTGAGACAAGACTACTTTTACTATACTTCAAAAGTCGACTTGTCATCTGGATAAGTGGAATGGCATTCGTGGAGCTCCGTACTATACAACCTGTTGAGCCAGTCTACATGTATATCCCTATAAAATAGCTAATCATCCGGATTATTTGTACCTGCCTGTCAAGTGCCCTAAATAAGGCACCGGGTAACCCTGACCCAGTCACCTTTAACTCAGCTTTCCTTGAATTGAGCTAAGCGTAAACCTAAAGTGCACTTTTGAGTTAAAGGGGTGGTACAGAATTGGTAAGACAAAATACACTTCAAGATTACAGATTCACATAAAACTTATACAGTATAATGGTGATGATAGGAGAAAACATCCCATGAAATGTTTTTGTCTGAAATGCCATATTCGTTGAGAAATAAATGAAACTATCTTCCGATTGGAATAGATCGCTTCGAAGCGTTCTATTATGAACGCATATAATATCGTTGAAATGTGTCAACGGGTTTCCGGATGGCTGATTGACCTCAAACTTCTAAAGGTTTGCCAGTTAAAACAAATGATGGATTCATTGATACCCGTGTATTACATGTGCTTTCACTGTCAGCAACGGTTTTGTCGTAAAAACCAGTTCTGTACCATCCCTTCAAAAATGTATTGATTTTTAAAAATATGTACTGTGTCAGACTGTCAGTCAACTGAAACTGTTTAAATCCCCTGTTTCCTACCTCCGGTGGTCACTAATCACTATGAATGTGATAATGCAGACTGCGTATGGTGGTGAAAAAGAAGACTTTTAAGCTATTTGCAAGATGGGTGCACTTGTGTTTGAGTTCGCAGTAGGCCTACACTCGATCTCTGCAGCCTATAATGTGGTCACCGCACCGTACTACCAAAATAGCCATCTGGGGCACGAGAAAATAGAGAAATCCAGACTCATAAAAACATAAATAATGGGTTTGATCTTAACCCAGAGATCAAAATTGTTTCCGGTCTTCGTTTTTACTTATTTCAGGATAAATGCAACATTTCTGGCGAAAATATTTTAACGGTATATTACTCTCTTAATGCAAAAGAAAGAAAAAGTCACTGTTTGAAAATTGAAGAGCCATAATCATTAGGGACAACTCTTTTCTATGTTGTCTTCCCGACTCTTTTAGAGCGAAGTCTGTTTACATCGTTTTGAGTGATTTTTCCGCTCTGGCCCAGAGTGAAAACCACTCCCAAAAAGTAAAATAACCACCACTCTTTTTGAAAATTGGACAATTTTTGTTTCATTCTTTTGCATTTACAGAATAATTTATGTCTCAACCAGCACTATCTTCGTATTATCCTAAAATTTATACGTAAATCTGTGAATTATGTTTGGGTATGTTATACCAATCCCGTAATGTAGGCCTACATGTATACCTTTAAAGGTAATCTCATATTTTGGTTTTTATCAAAGAAATACAGATTCATGGACAAAAATATCAAGGAAGATATATTAACAGTCATCTGTGAAAATTTCAGTCCCATACGGCGCCCCACTTTTTGAGAAAACAGTGAAAAACGGCCCCATTATTTCTTAAGTCTTTTCTCTTTTATTTTTGATCTTTTAAAAGATCAAAAAGATTTTCGGTCGTTGTTTTACTAATAATATTTTTGGATAAATACGCCATTTCAGGCGGAAAAATTGTAACGGTATTTTTAGTACCACCACCATCTTCATATCCTAAAGTTATACGTAAATCTGTGAACATTTCTGTTCAGTTTCTTTCCAAAGAATATGATTCTACCTTTAATTAGTTTCGCTTCCCCAAACAACCGTAAAACAAAAACATTTCCTGTCTCATTATTTTTTGAAAGCCTATAATTATCTGGCCATCGAGTGGGATTCCGAGATCCCGGCATGCAGCGGTGTGCCATACCAATGAGGCCCAAGTTCGGTAGGAACATTACACGGCGTGAAAACAACAAGCACGCCCGACCGGCACAGTGGTCCAGCGTCATGTTTTAGACTTGGGTCATAAAGATACATTAGTAGTACACGTGGGCATTTATTATTATGCTTCTCTATGCCCTAATGTACTTTGTCCGTAACATAATTTTATTCTTTTCCGAGAAAACTGTTCATGTTACCATTTCGACGGTGTGGGACACTTTCATGCTTATGCTGAAGGTTACGTATTAAATACAAATCATGTTGATTAGAATTTGATGGAGTGCTGTGGAGTTGACGAGACGAATTCCAAGCTTTCCCGATGACGTCACGCAAGGAGAAGAGCTGCATCATCCAATCATGATTGGTTGGAAACCCAAAACAGAAATGTTCACAGATAACTTATAAAGATGGGGCTGGTAGAGACATGCCGTTAATTTTTTTTCCGCCTTAAATGCTGTATTTAGTGCAAGAAATTAGAAAAAGCAAAGACCGATTTTTTTTTCTCAAAATGTTGGCACCGTATGGGAATGGTCTTGATATTTTTGCTCATGAAACTCTATTTTGAACAAGAAAACGGAGCTTCAACCTCAGGGAAAAATCACGACCTGTATTTTCTGCAGATGACGGGGCCTATAAGCCCAAGCCCAAGCCCAAGCCTTGGTTTCGTATAAATGGCCATAAGCCTCCTTGAATGGGAGACTTTTGAGAACCGGTCTTCAAGTCAACAGCGCACGCGCAAAACAACGTGCGCATGCTCACAATTGCGTGCGCGTGCGCTGTTCTCAAAAGACCGGTTCTCAAAAGTCTCCCGTTGTCGTTCTGCTGTATAGAAACATACCGTTAAAATATTTCCGCATGAAATGGTGTATTATTTTATTTTTCTTAAAAATAATAAAGAATTGTTTTAAATCTTACACAAGATCAAAACTCTTTTTGGTCTCTGTTTCACTATTTTTCTCGTGACTCAGTTGTCCGAGTGAGCTCAAATTGTTACATGCTAATTATTTCACAAAACAGTACATGTTGGATGAGACAAAGTGTGAGCGCTGTTGTGTGACCTTTACCAATCATGTATTATACCTTTAATCATCTCAAGCTAGACAAACGGATCACCTTGTGGTGATTGGATGATTGTGTTTAAAGGAAGTATCATACTTTGGTTTTTGTCAAAGAAGTACAGATTCATGGGCAAAAATATAAAGGAAGATACAGTACCAGTCATTTGTGAAAATTTCAGTTCCATACGGTGCCCACTTTTTGAGAAAACAGTGAAAAACGGCCACAGTATTTCTTAAGTCTTTTCACTTTTATTTTTGATCTTTTAAAAGATCAAAAAGATTTCCGGTAATTGTTTTACTAATTTCTGGATGAAAACACCATTTCAGGCAGAACAATTTTAACGGTAGGTTTCTACTAGCATCATCTTCATACCCTGAAAGTTATACGTAAATCTGTGAACATTTTTGTTTTGGTCTCTTACCAAAGAATGATACTACATTTAAAAGTAATACCAAATGTTTGTGTCAAAGAAATGCAGAATCAACTTTGAAAACATGCATGCCCTAAAAACTTATATATTGATATTCTTTACTTTTTTGTCAAAGAAATGCATGTATGAAAAGATTTTTTGTAAAAAAAAGAGTGGAAGCCGGAGCCAGAGCCCAAGCCGAGGTTTCATAAAGGCCCTATAATATGAAATCCACGAGGCGCGTGCATTTGGATTGGAGTGCACTCTGACCTTGGACCGGCAGTAAAACCCGAGCACCAGTCTCTGGGAAAACGACAGGGGCAAAATTCTGACGAATACCAAAGTTCGGGAATTAAGGAAATTCGGATTCCTAGTTCCAGAAATTGGGCCGTCTCTCTTATAATTCCCAAATTCTTTTTTCTTTTTTTGGAAATCGAGCACATTTCAGTGATTTAATCTAGCTGCTCCAAAATGTATAAATACTTTGCATGGAGCTGAAGGAAAGCAATTCCTGCCTTTGGAAGCAAGTTGTGAAAAATAGACCACTCGAATTGTCTTGCGAATCTGCAAAAAGGTAGACTGAGTAAAAGTTATTAGAAGAAAAACATTCAAATAATCACAGCCACAAAATGCAGTATCTTTGTTTAACGCTCCTTGTTGCAACCATGTTTCATCTGGCCCGCAGCCTGCCGCTGCACATAACAAGCCAGCAATTATTATTGGACGAATCAGCCCTGGAAAGGACGACGGAGCACCCGTCCGAGAGCGAGGAGACAGGGAGGACTCTGCCGTCTTCGCCGGCCGGGGAAGACACGGCGCCCCGCAGGCGGCGAGATGCGACCGTCCAGTGCCTGCGGAACCGACGACATCAGACAGTCCTGGCCGCTACGAGCTTCAACCACACCGTCGCGACCTTAAGTCCGCAGTCCACGCCCGGTAAGTATTTGTATAATATCAAAGGTAACAATCATACTTTGTTTTCAAGAAATGCAGATTCATGGGCAAAAATATCAAGGAGGATACTTAACAATCATCTGTGAAAATTCCAGTCCCATACGGTACCCACTTTTTGAGAAAACAGTGAAAAACGCCCACAGTATTTATCTATTTAAATAGATAACATTATTTTTGAGCTTTTAAAGATCAAAATTGCGTTTGGCCATCGGTTTTACTCTTTTAATTTTCTTGATAAATATAGCATTTCATGAAGAAAAACTTGAACGATTATGTTTCTACCATCACCATCTTTATACCCTGTAAGTTATGTAGGTAATCTGTGAAGATTTCTGTTTCGGTATGCTACCAAAGTATTTAAAAGGTCTTTTAACGATCTGACGGAAATGTGCTTGAGTATACAATTTGTAGTTTTTCCCCAAGTGAATAACAATTCTCCTCTCCAATCTCCTTCATCCATTTCTTGGTCTCGTCGCGATGGAGCGTTACAAAAATATTATCCAGTGTCTCTTCGAAAATTAAAAGCCTATACCGGGTGTCCAAGAAAAAACGCAACACTGTGTCGGGACCCATAATGTTAAAATTAAACTGTTTATCACTTCAAGATTCAGATATGTGATACAACCATGTCTTGGCTATCACCATGTAGAATTTAAGCATATTGGGGCTGAAATGGGCGAAAATATGACCAATTGAAAGAGTACTTCTTAAAAACAAAAATGCAAGGATAACACGCATAGTGGTCAATACACAAATAATGTGTATGAAAGAAAGATGAAAATCGGGTTTTGAGGTTGGGTAATTCTGTCTTAGTTTTTTCACTCAATTTCAGTACATTTTTGTTCAAATCCTACATGGTGATAGCCAAGACATGGCTGTATCACATAATGTGAAACTTGAAGTGATAAACAGTTTCATTTTCATATATTAGTTCCGACGCAAAGTGTTGCGGGGTTTTTTTTTGGGACAACCTATATAGGCCCTATTGAATGCTATACTATTTTAGTAGTTTGTTTGTTTGTTTGTTGGGGTGTTTGTTTGTTTGTGTTTAATTTCATCCAATGATCATTGGTCATATATTTTCTGTCCCCTTTTTAAGGAGACTTCACCACCTCAGTGACCGTGGTTCGATTCAACAGACCCAGCGTGGCCAGGATACGATTCGGCAGCAATATGTACCTGTCATTCACGGCCGATGGCCAGGTACAGGTGGTCGCTGCGGACTCGGTGAGTCTTTCATTTTATCGTAACTTACTATCAATCATACATTCATTCATTCATTCAAAGGACACTCATAGGACTTATGATGCATTATACAGTCCTCCGTAGAATAGCCTAGGCCCTCTACGATGGGAAAGATCCTTCGTAACTCAAGTTACGATCGATCGTAGGGCGTCAGGAAATCGGCAGCACTTAAGCTCCGTTTCTTAAGGGTATTTTCTGCTGGGTTGTTCTGAAAGGTAATTTCATACTTTGTTATTTTGTCAAAGAAAATGCAGATTCTTATAGGCAAAAATACATGTATCAAGATAGATACAGAACAGTTCTGTCAAATACGAAATTGTCAGTATCATACGGTGCCCACTTTTTGCGAAAATGGTGAAAAAATTGTTTGTAGGTCATTGAGTTTACTCTTTTCTGGATAAATACAGCATTTCAGGTAGAAGGTATATGTTTCTACCATCACTAGTTTTATACCTTGTAAGTTATAGGTTAATCAGTGAAGATGTCGGTTTATTGTACCAAAGTATGATACTACCTTTAAGGCCGGTCATCTACTAAATTTTTGCCAAAGTGGGTTTTGACAGCTGCAGCCAGCGGCCAATTATGTGATTATATCTAAGTTGTTTCTCGAAAACGTCACAACGATTGCTCTGAAGATGATCTCCACGAATTTTGGAAAACTGAAGCATTGAAATGAATCATCCCTCTTTCCCATAATACTGTTCGATCGAGTTTACGCCGTGCTACTGCCGTGCCGAACAGCCCGAACTTAAAATCCAATGAGTGCAGCGATAGCACGGCAGTATAGCTCGGCAGTTGCACTAAACGCCGAGCTCACACTCCGTACTTGCGCTAAAAATAGCACACTAGCTCAGACAAACATTGCAACCATGCAAATGTGTGGTGTGTGAGTCAATGTTTGTCTGACATCCGGGAATTTTGTACACTCATGTGACGTCATTAGTGCGGAGCGCAATTGAAAGTGTCGTCCACTGCCGTTCCGAATACCGATAGCGCGGCCGACCCTATCGAGCCAAAGAGCTTGCCTTGCCGACCTCAATTTGCCGAGCCAAATTCACGCTAAACGCCGTGCTATTACCGTGCCAAACTTGAAAATGTATACTATGAGTTGTCTATTTCACTGCTCTTCACGCTAATATCAGTCTTCTTTCATTATAGAGTCTAGAATCGGAATATCTGGTACTGTTTTGGATTGGTTCCGTTCTTACTTAAATGCCTTCTTACTCTTTCATTCTAGAGTCTAGAATCGGAATATCTGGTACTGTTTTGGATTGGTTCCGTTCTTACTTAAATGAGAGGGGTCAACGTGTTATATTCTGTGTTGCTGTGTCTGACAAATTTCATGTTAATTGTGGTGTCCCACAGGGTTCTTGTTTGGGACCGTTACTTTTCATCATATACTCTTCTAAATTGTTTGAAATTGTTGAGCATCATTTTCCAAATATTCACTGTTATGCAGACGACACTCAGCTGTATTTATCATTTAACCCTTGTAGTGTTGCTAATCAACAACAAGCCATATACAAGATGGAGGAATGTAAACGTCATATACGTCAATGGATGATTCAGGATAGATTAATGATAAATGATTCAAAAACTGAATTTATGTTTATTGGTACCCAACAGCAGTTATCTAAAATATCCAAATTAAATTTAAATGTCAGCGCGTCAATATCTCTCCATCTTGGTATGTAAGGAATCTCGGTACCATGTTTGACTCTAAGCTAACTATGGCTAAACATATTAGTAATGTTTGTAAAGCGGGACTTTTCCACATTCATAATATTAGGCGAATACGTAAATACTTGACGTCCACAAATCTTACTGTTTTAATACATGCTTTTATCACGAGTCGTTTAGACTACTGCAAATAGTTTATTTTATGGTTTACCGAATTCGCAACTCATTAAGTTACAGAGAGTTCAGAATACAGCAGCCCGACTTATAACCGGTGCTACTAGATGGAACCACATGACACCTATTCTTTGCCAGTTGCACTGGCTACCTGTTTCTTTTAGGATTCAATTTAAATTGCTCCTCTTGACATTTAAAGCTATCCACGGTATGGCTCCACAATACCTTACTGATTTGTTAAACATCAAAACAAATTCTAACTATTCATTAAGATCAAACAACACTATATTACTAAGCTATCCTAAGGGTAAAACAAACAAACTCGGACAGCGGGCTTTTAGTGTAGCATCTCCCACCTTGTGGAATTCATTACCAGTTACAATCCGTCAAATTTCATCTCTGGATAATTTTAAAACTCAAGTTAAGACACACTTGTTTAGAGCTGCCTTTCAGAAGTAGTCGGGTTTTATCATGTTTTGTTTGGTTTTCACTACTTCTTGTTGTATTGTCATTTTATGTATTTTACATGTAACGAATATTAATTGTATTATGTTTTAATGAAATGTTTAGTATTAATGTACACCTATTGTGATTTTTTAAGCTTAATCTGAATTTTTAATCTTGTACTGTGCTTTTGAACAGGCTGTGCCTGGAAAGGGCGCAATATAAATACAATAAATTATTTATTATTATTATTCAATTCAACAGGTCAGCCAGGATTTCAGTTCTGCCACCAGTGACGGCACGTTATGGTGTGTGGAGAACAACACTACCTACGACCAGTTCCGGGCCTACGACCGGACGGATCACTGCAGCGGCGCCGACGGCCTCTACTTGGCCGTAAAGAACGTCTCCAATGCCCAGACAGTTCTAGTCTGCGCCATCGGTACGGGCCCGGACTTGTGCAACAGCCAGGCCACCAAGTTTTTACTGACCGATAGATGCTAGGCCCACAATGCTGAGTGACTGCTAAATAACAGTTTTACAGATACGGTACAGTTGGAATCCCAAAGACTCTGGACGACGAACAGTTTTGATTCTTTTGGTACGTTTTGATCTTAACTTATTTTCATGTTTGTTCGTCTAATAAGGTTTTTGTTTACCATTATTTCCTTCTTAGTTTTTATATTAAGGTTTTTGTTTATTCATTTGGTATGTCTTTGACCTTTACTTGTTTTTATGTTTGTTCATCTGATAAGGTTTTTGTTTATCATAATTTCCTTCTTAATTCTGTGATCAATCTTAATTAACGGTTTTGATTCTTTTGGTAATAATAAACGCATTTATTGCGCGCTTTTTTCTTAAAGTTACAAAGCGCGGGCTACAACGTAATCGGATTGCCGGTATTCATCGGCGCCGATCGGCTGCCAGCAATACCGGTAATCCATTATGATTACGACCCCTGAGATCTAAAGTGCTTGGTTTTATGGAGGGAGGAAAACCGGAGAACCCGGAGAAAAACCCTCGTAGCATAGGAGAGAACCAACGCACGTTTTGAACTTAACTTATTTTCATGTTTGTTCGTCTGATAAGGTTTTGTTTACCATTATTTCCTTCTTAGTTTTTATATAAATGTTTAGTTAACGGTTTTGATGGTTTTTGTATGTTTTTTACCCTAATTTGTTTTGTAGTTTGCTCTATTGCTTTGGTTAGTTTTATTTTCGGTTTTTAACATACAAGGAATGTTCATGTTAAACGTTGTTTTTATTATTCTTAGTTTAATTCAAATCCCATTTTATATTTACTTAATTTTTAGTTTTACAATTGCAGGGCTCCAATGGAAATCAGCTCCGGCTGTTTGGATCTACCCTGGGTAAATAAATAAATAAATAAAAACAGGGCATACTCGAAACGTCGAGTTCATCAGAACCACACGCATCGATGCATTACTGCCACGTGGTGCTACCTAAAACCTTTTACGTATAACTTGCTACATTTCATCATAGAAAGACTTGTATGTCATCTAAGCATGATTTTCAAGCTGTTTTCGTTTAGCAGACGAAAGCTATTTTATAACAATGAGCCCTGGGCCAATTTCATAGAGCTGCTTAAGCACAAAAGTTTGCTTAAGTACCAAAACAGCACAAGAATTTGTTTAAGCACCAAAACATCGGTAAATAAAATCAGTATGCCATGCAGCCAGAACTCCTTGTGAATGTTATGCTCAGCAAATAATGGTCGAATAGCACCCAAAAGCAGAATAAAACATCACATGAAAATTTGGTTGGTAATCATGTTTGATCAAGGAAGTCTTTCATGCTTAAGCAGCTTTTGCACTTCTTATTTCGTCGCACTTCTCGTTTATAAGTCTCAACGTTTCGATTATGTTTTTAAAATATTATTTTCGTTGCTTTGTGTACCTGGTTCCATGTTGTTTAGTAGTATTGTCGTTTAAAATCATGTGTTTCGTTTATATCTCGTTTATACGTTCTATATTATTTACGATTTCCTAACTTACTTGGTTTATTAAATGATTACGTTTGAAGATCAGTGTACTCATCAGGATTGTTTTAAAGGTAGTACCATACTTTGGTTTATCGAAGAAATACAGATTCGTGGGCACAAATATCAAGGAAGATACAGTCAAAGTAATCTGTGAAAATTTTAGTCCCATACGTTGCCCACTTTTTGAGAAAACAGCAAAAAACGGCCACAGTATTTCTTAAGTGTTTTCTCTTTTATTTTTGATCTTTTAAAAGATCAACAAGATTTTTGGTCATTGTTTTACTAATTTTTGCATAAGTACACCATTTCAGGCGGAAACATTTTAACGGTATGTTTCTACCAGCATCATCTTCATACCCTGTAAGTTATACGTAAATTTGTGAACATTTCTGTTTTGGTCTCTTACCAAAGTATGATACAACCTTTAATATGTTATGGTATTTTTAAGAGTCTGAACCTTTTCCGGCGCTTTCCAACTAAAGCAAAGCAGGTTATTTGATGATTACGCGTATATTAATTTAAAAGCCGCATTCTTTTTGAGTGATCCACCATACTGTTTCACAGGTTGCAGCATTGCTGCGCGTATAGATGAAACGATCCTTGGGATATGGTGGTGTGTGTGTGGGTGTGGGTGTAGTTTCGTGGCTTCTGACTGCCAAACGAACAAAGATAATTGACTATTAGGGACACCGCCAACATAGGGCTGGATAGCTCAGTTAGTAAGAGTGCCGGCATTATGGTATTCCGGAGGTCGCTGATTCGAATCCCGCTCTAGTCAATTTTTCTTTGTTCACTTTTCAATGACTAAAAGAAAGAATTTAGAAAAAGGCAAGCAAACAAAAACAGACAAACTACCTATAGAAAAAGAGGACAAAAATAAAAAGTGAAAAAGACGACGCAACGTGTACAAAGTTTGGTTACTGCTAGACTACTGTTACTGTGTTGTTGAAAGTATGGAAATAAATGTTATTATTGAATTGAATTGAAGTTAAATATTGTTTACAAATTTAATGTTTAATATTTGAAAACAAAAGATAATTGTATTGTATCATACAATAATGAAGTAGGTTTAACAGAAATAAAAAAAGATATATTTTTGCGATATAATTATATCATGTGCAGTATGTCACTTTATTCCACTGCTGTTGCATGTTGTATGATTAAACAAGAAGTTAATAGCATACTTATATCTCCCCTCCATAAAATGAATGTCCAAATGCAGAAAAAAGTAAGGAATGTTTTCCTCAAAATAACACAACAGAAAGTGGTATAAGTTATAATAATAATAATAATATGAAAATTTATAGTGCGCCTTTTCCACAAAAGTGATCAAAGGCGCATTACAAAAAACTTAAGTAAATCAATGAAAGTTGGACAATAAAAAGACAAAAGAAACAAAAGAAGACAGTGAACATGTGCCAATAAAAAACTGTACATGGGGACTGTGATTTTACCCACTTCCACACACTGATTCAGGGTTAAAAACAGGTTTCTTTTGTCTGTATGCTAATTAGCATTTTATTTCCATATTCATGAGCAAAACTGTGATGTCATCTGGGGAACTGAGAGCAGTAACCCAATTGATTTGTGCACAAAAAGTTGCGGTTGTTTTATAGGTTTTCTGACAAACCTTTTCCTCCTCAATGGGTTTTATTTTGCCAGATATGTTCCTTTCACTCAACTGCTGGTGTAATTTTTTTACCAAACCATTTCTGTAGGCGAAGTTTGCCTCTTCATTTTTTTATGTTTTTCATTATATTTTTGCTGTTGGTTCCCTACATGAGTATGCGTAAAAATCCCCCCTTTTACAAAGCCATTCAAAGGAAAACCAAATGCTGGTTTGAAACCAAAATAAGACTTGCCATTCATTATTTGTCAGTATATTCTCTGTATGAAGGCAATGAAATAACTTGACTGAAAAAAGCACTGCAGCCACCCTTTAAAAGAAAGTTAGAAAGATAGGTCACCATGCCAGTGCCCAAACCGCAGTATGGGGATACGTCTGTCCCGTCAACAAGTAACTAGAATAATGATAACAATAAAGATGTGTCATGTAGTGCGCATTTTCAATAGGGCAAATCCCCAAGGGTTAAAACTGTGCCATGGGGAGTTTGCAACCTTTGTTTTGCGTGCTAAATAGTGCTATCACTATTTCGCTCGAATTCATTTTTAATTCCCCTTAAAGGGATGGTACAAAACTAGTTTTTGCGACAAAACCGTTGCTGACATTGAAAGCACATTATGTAATCCATCATATACCTTAACCGACAAACCTGTAGAAGTTTGAGGTCAATCAGCCATCTGGGTCACGAGAAAATAGTGAAAACCCGTTTACACATTTCAACGATATTATGCGTTCATAATAAAACGCTTCGAAGCGATTTATTCCAATCGGAAAATAGTTTCATTTATTTCTCAACGAATATGGCATTTCAGACAAAAACATTTCATGGGATGTTTTCTCCTATCATCACAATTATACTGTGTAAGTTTTAAGTGAATCTGTGATCTTGAAGTGTATTTTGTCTTACCAATTCTGTATACCATCCCTTTAAATGTAACTTCATGCTTTGGGTTTTGCCAAAGAAATGCAGATTCATGGTCAAAAATATTAAGAAAGACACAGTTACAGTCATCTGTGAAATTTCCAGTCCCATACTGTGCTCACTTTTTGACAAAACAGTGAAAAACAGCCACAGTATTTTCACATCTTTTGACGGGAGTTTTGATCTTCCTGATTTCAAAACTTTTTGGGTGCTTGGTTCTATTTACTCTATTCCGGATAAATACAGAATCTCAGGCCGAAAAAATGTTAACGGTATATTTTTAATATCATCGTCTTTATACCCTGTAAGTTTTTAGGTAAATATGTGAAAACCTCCGTTTCGATATGCTACCAAAGTATGTCACGTTAAACAAATCGGGACATTGACGTACTTGCACGAAAAGAAGTTTTCTTTCTTAAAGGTTATATTATTTGGTTTTTATCAAAGAAATACAGATTCATGGGCAAAAAAAATCAAGACAGATACAGTAACAGCCATCTGTTAAAATAAATTTCAGTCCCATACGGTGCCCATGCACTTTTTGAGAAAACAGTGAAAAACAGCCACAGTATTTCTTAAGTATTTTCTCGTTTATTTTTGATCTTTTAAAAGATCAAAAAGATTTCCGGTCGTTAATTTCAGGGGAACAATTTTAACGGTATGTTTCTACCGCCCCCATCTTCATACCCTGTAAGTTATACGTAAATCTGTGAACATTTCTGTTTTGGTTTCTTACCAAAGTATGATACTACATTTAAAAAAGATTGTGCAATTGTCAAGTCAAGTAAAGCTTGGAAATATGTCATTTGACAAACTAAATGACATAATTCATGTATAGTTGGAAATGTTCACGGTATACCGAGTGCAAAACCTCCAAGAGTGGGGTTTTGTATGAAGTCTATGGGGTCGGTTCCACGAAGCCTTACGATCAATCGTAACTCTTGTTACGAAGGATAACCCATCAGTGTATCCTGCATATAGGCTACAATGCGTCATAAAGTTCTACGAATCAAATTATTAAAAGTTACGATGAGTTTGGTGAAACAGAACCCAGGATAATTTTCTTTCGCCCCAGAAAATCGAAGACGTTTCCAATATGTCTTGCAACTTAAACAACAATAAATAAAGATTTGGATTTCTTTTCTTGGGGGAGGTTGCAAGTTGTATAAATTTAAAATGACAGTAACATATTTTCCATGTATGGTACCAATGACCTCTTCTTGGAAAAATTATGACCGGACATAATCACTCAGACAATTTGCATATTTATGACAAGAAATCTTCCTGTTTGGGTGGTGGACTGCAATAAAATGACTTTTGGACATGGGCCTAGAATTCTCCAGGGGAAAGATGCTCAGTATTAAAGGTAGTATCATACTTTGGTTTTTGTCAAAGAAATACAGATTCATGGGCAAAAATGTCAAGAAAGATACAGTAACAGTCATCTGTGAAAACTTCAGCCCCATACGCTGCCCACTTTTTGAGGAAACAGTGAAAAACAGCCACGGTGTTTCTTAAGTCTTTTCTCTTTTATTTTTCATTTTTTAAAAGGTCAAAAAGATTTTCGGTCGTTGTTTTACTAATTTCTGGACAAATACAGCATTTCAGGCAGAAACATTTGAACTGTATGTTTCTACCACCACCATCTTCATACCCTGTAAGTTATAGGTAAATCTGTGAACATTTCTGTTTTGGTTTCTTACCAAAGTATGATACTACCTTTAAAGTTGGGTTTCCTCTTGTGACCTCACATAAAAAAACACCCTCATTTGTCAGTGAAATGTACAGAATGATGTTCCCAGTGAGGACTGTAATACATCATGGTAATTCTGTGGTCAATTTCACAGAGCTGCTTAGCACAAAAGAAATTGCTTAGCACAAAAAAACTTGCCCAATAAAACAAATCACAACTGAAAATTCTATTTGATATTCATAATCAGCGAACAGCACCAAAAGAACAAGTGCAAGTGATAAACAACACACGGAAATTTGGTTGTTGATCCTGTTTTTACTAAGACAGAAGTGTCATGCTTAGCGAATTTGTGTGCTAAGCAGCTCTATGAAATTGGCCACAGGTAGGAAGAAAGGACTACTGGATAACAACACAATTACATGTGGATGTTCATTTTATTGTGCCTTGACCCAAGTTTAAATACAAAATCAAAGACTTGTTTTAAAACTGATGAAATAGCAAAACAAAGACAATAATCTCTCCCCTAGGTACACCCGTTTAATAATATTATCACAACAACAGGACATATCATTCTTTTGGTCATCCCCATTTTTATAACCAAAACAAACCCACTATTTTTGTTGTCAGTCTGGTGCCCTGAGTTCCAATAGCACATTTTGTGTGTTAAAACATGCACATGAGTCTGGCAACAAGACAAGCCATGCCACCCCAATCCCCAGCACTCCCTCCCAAACATAGGGCCTTTTCTAAACCTTGGATCTGGCTCCGACTCCTGCTTTGACTTTTTATGTGTGTGTCCATTTTAAAATAACAGGTTTCAATTCAAAATAGAGGCTTTTGGCTACGGCTTGCAAGTAGATACTCAGTTTTGAACAAGAAAACAGAGCTTTAGCTTCAACAAAAAAACATCACACCCTATAATGCATTTGGATGACAGAGACAAGGCTGGAGCCGGAGCCGGAGCCGGAGCCGGAGCCGGAGCCGGAGCCGGAGCCGGAGCCAGAGCCAAGGTTTGGAAAAGGCCCATGAACAGTAGAGGGTTTCAGTGAACATTAATAGTCTGGTAATACTGCAATGTATAATCTCTAATGTGGAACAGATTCAGGGAGCTAGACCAGTGTCCTGCACCAACTGAGCTTGGCTACGGCTAGCCATAACTTACTTAAAGGGCATATACCGGTACAAAAGTGGTAACAAACCAAAACAGAAATGTTCACAGATTTAAATACAACTTACAAAGTATAAAGACGGTAATGGTAAAACATACTGTAAAAATCTTTCTGCCTGAAATGGTGTATTTATCCCGAAAAGAGTCAAACCAAACACCAAAATGTTTTTGATCTTGAAAATGAGACAGCTATTCCAACACAATTTGGTGTAAACAAGTGCAACATTTTTCGCTATTGTTTACTGTTTCCAAGGATCAATTGAGCTGAAAATTTCAAAGGTTTGTTGTTATTCCATGACAAATCAAATTATGAGCAGCCTGCAGCTGCTCTGTCACCTTTACCAATGTTGAACATACCCTTTAAGTGAACACTACTTTATTATACTTAGTATGAGTTTTACAAACCCTGTGTGCATCTTTCCCATTTTCCCCATGAAATTTCTAGGGCTTTAAAAAAAAAAACCTGAAGAACGTTACTACAGGAACAAATCTCAGAAACATCTGGGTGTACTAGCATAGCATTACTCCTTTCCGTAGTAAGCTGTGTTTTCGAAGTAAAAGTGGACATCGGACGCGGCTTTCACAAAGATTGATCGCAGATGCCAATCTATCTAATAATTGCTTAGCAGTATGTGATGTCACAATACAAATCACTATGGTGACACTGACAATTTAAAGTTCAAGATCAATAAAAGTATTTCATGTAAATGGCCTCAAAATTCATAGAATAAGTGGATGATGGTGGCCATAAATACTTTTTACGGCTGATTTAATAATAAGAAGGGCGGCGTTTGTAGAAAGATGTTTGACTTCTGTGCTCTTCTTTAAATAGTTAAGCAGTCTAAGCAATTTTCAATAAGCCATTTGCGAGTTAAATCTGAATAATATCTGGCACACAGACATCTTCCATTGCACATAAACACCCCAGTTTGAATTTCCCAGACAAATGAAGAGGACATTCCAATCTTTATACAGTGTTGTTCACTTTTCAAGGCATAAGAGTAGAGTGAAAAAGTGGAAATCAGCTGATCCAAGGAAATGTTGCATGCTTGTTTGACACATGATTTTGGGCAAGCTTTTGCATATTGATACCCATCTCTGGAATGGACTGGTTCCTTTGTGCCATTCTTATCCATTATATGAACAGTGCATTGGTGCAAGACGTCTGTTATGTAACCAAGCAAAAGCTTGCCCCGAATCATGTGATATAGCAACAGTGTCTTTAGTCTGGAGAATTCAGTTTTTGAGGTTTACATGTATGTAATTTTATGTACAGTGAAGTGGTGAAAGAATGCAGTGTACGGGATATTGTTCAATTCTAACTTGCGAAAGGCTTATTCCACTCGACAAACAATTCCCCAGAATTGTCCTTGGTTTTTCGACAGACGGAAAGCGATATCATCCCTTCGAGCCATATTGTTCTGTTGGAGCTCCCATTCCGCCTTTTGTTTGTTTCGATATGTACACGATTTCTTGGATGTTTGAAATTTGTTGGTAGGACAAGATTGGCGAAAAAATATAGTACCTCTGCCTTTCACATCTGCCCTGAGCGCCCTCACCAAGTTGGGGCTGTATTGGCCAAACGACGCATTCTCCTGAAAGCAGGACAGAAAACAAAATATCGCATGAAAAAACGCACAACACAATTCATACACAAATATGCAAGACCCTCCCAACCCCCTATAATCCTTAAACATGTTAAATACCTTGACATGAGAAAAAACAAAAACATTTATCTCACACTGAACACAGAAAGAGAGTCTTCTTGGATTATTTTTTCTCTCAACATGCTCAACCCGCAAGCTCCCCAAAAATTCAGATTCTCTGAATTTCGTCAATGGGGGCAGCAGACAAATCTGTGTGATTTTGTGACATTCAGATATGGGAGCCTTTTCTTTTTTCTTTCTGTGTTCAGTGTGAGATAAATACTTTTTTTCTCATGTGAAGTAATTTAAGGATTATATTTCTAACAAATAAAGCGAGGTTTGTTGAGTGTTGAACATCATCTTTAAGGGGAAAAACAAAAGGATGTAACAAAACCTTTCAATTCTATGCCAAAAAAACAAAACAAAATATAACATGAAATTTGTATGCCGCCAATTTCACAAACAGGAAGCGGACAAATGAATTTAACACCAGCTACAAAATAGCTACATAATGTACATCATTGGAACCACATTATTTGGGGCTTGTGCTGGGATAAAATAATGCAGTGAGTTGGGCAAACTAGGCAGGGGCCAATTTCACAGCCCTGCTTAGCACAAACTTTTTCAGAAACATCATGTATAAACAACTCAAAGGAATGCTTTCTTCAAGAAAAAAAATAACTTTAAACTTTGCGGGCAGGCAGCTATACACGCATCAACATGTCATGTAAACCTGGTACCTGGTAACTGGTACCCACTGTCCTTTGCGGGCACAAACGGGCCAGTTTCATAGTGCTGCTTAAGCACCAAAATTTGGTTAAGCACCAAAAACCTTGGTAAATAAAACTGGTATACCACCCAAAAACTCTTTGTGAATGTTTGACCAAGAAAGATGTTTCATGCTTAAATGAAGCATATAGGATTTGCAAGGCCTCAAAGATTTTGTTATTGAGTTTGAGACAGAAAATGGACTCAATAGTTCGTAAACTGTGCAAACAGTCACCATGGGAAATCTTGGTTCATCAGATGCTGGATTTTTCAAGCAAATCAAAATTTAGTGTCTTTTTCAAAGATCGTTCGTCCAAACGATATTTGGAACAAACATAAAGGTAAACTATTCTTCATGTTTTATAAGAAAAATCGAGTCGGGTTTTTACTATTGTCTCGTGACTCAGATGGCGGATTGAGCTCAAATTTTCACAGGTTTATTATTTCATGTACCTGTTTGATCAGACAAAGTATAAGTGCAGTCCTGTGACCTTTACCAATCGTGTATTGTACCTTTAAGGAAAGTTTTGGCTTAAGCAGATCTATGAAATTGGCCCAAGGCTATCTTAGATAATGTCCATGATGAGAGAGGCAAAGGAAGATGACAGTGGTCAATCCCAGATGGACATGGCCAAAGCGCTAACCGGTCATACCTGGTGTTGCGGTCTTGATCTCGGATCTTCTTCTCCATCTCAGCATCGGTCAGTGTCTCAAGGAAGGGGCACCACTGGTCGGCTTCGCCCTGGTTACGCACCGCTATCTCCACGGTCGGTAACGGTGATTCACTGCTTACGAAAATAAAACGCACAACGGGATGTAAAGATAAGGGCGATATAACCAAAAAAAGAAATAAAAATTCTGTCAATTAGGCTTGCCCTTCACTGGCATACAGGGTGAGTCCAAAAGAACTTGACCCGGATTGGTGATGTTTTTCAAAACAAACAAATGACACTCCAAAGTTCAGTAAAGCATATATTTAACAAGCATTCGTTTTGCTTATTAGAAAAAACAGAATGAAACAAATTGATCATTCCTAAGAGAAATTATGTCTATTGCAAAATAAAGGTACTCATTTTGCAAGCTGTCCATGGAATGTGAAACAAAGACAAATTGACAGGAGCGAGATTCGAACCACCAATCTCCGGAATACCGTATTGGTGCTCTACCAACTGAGCTATCCAGCCTTATGTCACATATTGACGCTTTGTCACATATTGCTCCTCATCACCCAGGAGTAAATGGGTACCTGCAAGGGTAGAGATGGCTTTGTGCTTGATTAGCCTTTGAGTGCTTATAGATGCCAGGGCTGTATACTCCCCAGGGAGTTGAGATGGTTTCAGGAATGTAAATTATGGCCTGATGACCAGGGATAATAATTGCTTTGCGGCATGACCATTATGCTTGGCAGATCCCGGCGCATTATAAGTGTCCATTATTATTATTATTATGTTGGTGGTGTACCTTATAGTCAATTATCTTTGTTCGTTTGGCAGTCAGAAGGCATAAAATAGAATAAAATGAATTTTATCATCACAACAACTCTTTCTTATTACCTGAAGGCGTATGTTCTCTGGTGCCAGCTGAGTTGACCTCGGATGCTGTATGCGATGGCCGTGACAAACTCGCCGCCCAGGCCCAGGTCAGCACACAGCTTAAGGGCATACTCCTCCGGGCTGTTGTCCTTGCAGGCCATGTCCCACTCAAACTGATCCACCAACGAAATATTCCCCACATGGATATTCAACTGGGGAGGATTAAGCACAAAAACGAAAAGATTTTAATCTAAATTGGGTGCCACTGTGGACACTAGGACTGGGAATTTCATAGATGACTGTTACTGTATCTTTCTTGATATTTCTTCCCATGAATCTGGATTTCTTTGGCAAAAACCAAAGTATGATATTACCTTTTATAAAGACAGAGGGCAGGAGGATAAAGGAATTACAATAAAACCATTCTTGTCCTCGAATGGACTTCTTTTGTTCAAAATCATCCTCAGATGTACGATTGTCAGCTAGGTCAATGGGAGTGTATTGAAGTACAAGGACAAGATAAAAGACAATGGGAGACTTTGGAGAATCGGTCTTGAGTCAAAAGCGCACGCGCAAACCATGCTTGCGCAATTGTGAGCATGCGCACGTTGTTTTGCGCGTGCGTGCGAGTGCGTGCGCGTGCGCTGTTGACTTGAAGACCGGTCCTATAGGCTGCGTTCGAGCGAGCTACTCGTGTTAACACGAGTATACTCCTGAGCGCTCGAACGGCTGGAGTACGACACTCGGGTCAGCGAGAGTATACTCTCCAGCGTTGGGGAGTATACTCCTGCACCGGAGAGTATTGCGCGCGCATCACACTCGTGTTACAGGGAGTAACCGCTCGAACGCAGCCCCAAAGTCTCCCATTGCATGTCATTGGACAGAATGGGCCTTTCTAAAATGGAGGCTCAGGCTCAAGCACAGGCTCATGCTCATGCTCAGGCGCCATTTCGTGAATCCATTCTAAAATAAAGGGTATCAAAATAGAGGCTTTTGGCTGTGGTTTGGAAGTAGATTCTCTGGTTTGAAAAAGGAAAACAGAGCTTCAGCTTCAATGAAAAAGCACAACCCGTATTTTCAGCACATGAATGACAGAGCCTGAACCTCAGCCTGAGCCTCCATTTAGTAATCCCCCTATGTGAAACACGGATGTGTGACACATGATTGTACATGTAAGTGCTTGTAGGGTGGTAGCCTATATCTTCAGGAATGGACATTTGAACTTAGGTAACAGACAGGGACACAGGGAACCAGACTGAATGATGATTCTGTCCTACCTTCAGAATGACCCTCTGATCTGATTGGTCCTCTAGGATACTGGTGTCTGCTGGGAAGGCATCGATCTGTGTTCGGATGGCCTGCGAGATGGACTGGACAAAATTGACCGGCGGGAGGTCCAGATCCTCGCACAGGATCTCGGCGAACATCTCCGGCGTGATTAGATTTTCTGTCCAAAAAAAAAAAAATGTAATCATTAAATAACCACAATTGAAACTGACTGGATTAATTTTAAAGGTACAGTACAGGATTAGTAATAAACCAAAACAGAAAACGTGAAACCAATTTACCTATAACATACATGGTATAAAGATGGACATGATAGAAACCTCCTACTCAAATATTTCTGCCTGAAATGCTATATTTGTTTAGAAAGGCGTGAAAGAATAATTTACGTCTTGTCAAGATTAAAAACATTTTATGTTTTATAAGAAAAAAAAGAGAATTTTTTTTTACTATTATCTAGTGACTTGGATGTCCAGTTGAGCTCAAATTTACACAGGCTTATCATTTCATGTACATGCAGCTGGATAAAACAAAGTGTGAGTGCAATTATGTAGCCATTAACAATCATGTATTATACTTTTAAGTAATTGAAAAGTGAACAAAGACAAATTGTCTAGAGCAGGACAGATACATGGTGCCACTGCCAACTACAAACTTTTTTACTGCCTTTCAATCCCAGCCCTACATTCCTTCAAATTCTTCTACCTCGATGAATCTTGTATTTCTTTCGGTATTAAAAGGATGTTATAACTGCTCACCATTTTTATTCCAGGTAAAGGTGTCGCGTAATTTCTGTCCCTCGATCTCCATGTCCAGTCTGATAGGGACCAGAGTCTCGGGCAAGTCTGAGTTCTCATGGATTATGGCTGGATCGTGGTCGTCATAACTGTCAAGTGAAATGAAAAACACAAATAATTACAAATGGGGTATTAGTGAGACACGTTAGCATCTAAAAGTGGACATTATAGAGACATCGGGACTTAGGGAGACTTTTCAATGTCTCCCAGGCCTAAGGTACCAGCTACCTTTTAAAGGTAAGGGTGAGGGTGGAGGGTTAAGGGTGGAGGGGTAAGGGTGAGGGTGGAGGATGGAGGGGTAAGGGTGAAAGTGGAGGCTGGAGGGGTAAGGGTGGAGGGTTGAGGGTGGAGGATGAAAGGTGGAGGTTGGAGGGTTGAGGGTGGAGGATGGAGGGTGGAGGTTGGAGGGTGGAGGTTGGAGGCGTAAGGGTGGAGGGTGGAGGAAGGGTGGAGGGTTGAGGGTGGAGGATGGAGGTTAGAGGCTGGAGGGTGGAGGGTCGGAAGACACGAGAGAATCTTTGACGTACCACATGGGAAAGGTCCGCTGCCTCTTGGGTCCCACACGGTTGCGGGCGATACTGGTGGAGCAAGGGACGGCGTCCAGGTGATGGGAGCTGTTGGGTAGGGCCGGCACCCAGTCTCGGCTGCGTTTGGGCTTGGACTCCCGCAGGGAGTTGGAGTCGGTACTGATAGCCACGGCCTTGTACTTGGCATCATGACCCTCAAGGATCTCCTCCACTTCTGTGGCCTTCAGGAGGGTGACGTTGGTCGCTAGGCCATGCTGGCCAAAGCCTGCAAACCAAGTGATCCTAGGTAAATTTTCTTCCTTTTTTTTTGTTTCCTCCAAGTTAACAGTCCTGAGAAAAGCTTTTCTGAAGTCAAGGGTTAGTATGTATTTTACACAAAAATTGGGAGTCAGGGGTGATGTTCTGTTTAGCCAAATGTTCAGTATAGCAGTGTTCATTATAGTGGTGGTCCACTGTACAACCTAATCCTAGGACACTGCTCTTGGACATACACAGCACAGTCATACCTAGACCTAATGTTGTTGCAAGAACGTATTTCGACTCCCAAAATTATGCCATGACATGACCACTGAGAAGTTTGTATAATAATTGGGGCTGTGGCCTTAGTTTGGGTACAGCATGGATACTACACATAACACATAACACAGCACTGGATTTTGATGGATTCAGGAGGGTTCCCGACCACTTAAACATTTAGGTTATTAGAATGAGTAAGACTTGCGGAGACACCATGTATATTCACTCTGTTTGGAAGATGTGTGGTCCTGAGAAGGACTTATGAGAGTAAATTCTCAAGAGAAAAAAAAAAAAATTTCCAAAAAGAGTGTTATACATGGTGTCTCCGCAAGTCTTACTCATTCTAGTCTCTCCACCATCATCCATGCATAACTTCAAATCCTACTTATTTGGGTTATTCCATCCCAGAATCACATTCCGGAGGTCGAAATTAACTTCAGTCTCTTCAAGCCAGTGGACTGCACTCGACCCTGCATTCTCGACTCTGCTGGAGTTCTGTTCTGTGGCCGATTTCACTAACGCTTTGCGATCATCGCTAAAGCCCAAATCCATCACTAAACAGTAAATTGCTACGCAATGTAGCGATCGATTTTCCATTTGGCGATGGATTTTGGGCTTTAGCGATGGTCTTCAAGCGTTGGTGAAATCGGCCCCTGTTGTGACTTACGATCTCCTATGTGGACTATCTTCTTCCGTTCCTCAACCGTGGCCAATTTTCTCCAGAGCGAAGGATATTTTTTGTAGAGTGAACCCCGGAACATACGAAGGTAATAACCAACCTTAAATCAAAACAAATTGTAATATGGATTAAATCATAACATGAACATTTTTCTTAATTTGATAATAAATGGGTTTATAGGACCATGCCAAAGACAAAAACCCACAAATTAAGCCCACATTAGAATTTTGACATCAACTTCTTCAAGACTTAATTAATATTGAAAGGGAAAAAACAAGTACTACACGACCAGATAATCACAGCAACTCAAAATTTGGGGGGAAAAAACTTTGAAGACGATCATTTTTTTTTTTCATTGAAAAGTGAACAAAGATAAATTGACTGTCCAGACCGGGCTTCGAACCAGCGACTTCCGGAATACTGCTACCCCAGTGTTACACAGTTAGCTAAGATTGAAGTTCATTAGTTAACTAAGTCTTAAAGGATCACATTAGAGGTTATTCACCGACATCATAAAATCACGTGATTGGCCGTCAAACTTTTGTATGTTGTCCATGATTACATCATTGAGCTTGACAGCCAATGACGTCACGTGAATAACCTCTATATAAGCGCAGCCTAGGAGTAGGACCTGCCTAACCATACTAACGTTAGGCCCTAACCCTTTATCCGTTGTCGTCAGTGGAATTTTGTCCGGATTATTGAACTTAACTTTTCAAATTTAAAATCAAAATCTAACGTTAGGCCTACTGGCTGACTGTACTGGAATTCTTGCCCCATTTGATACGGCAACATGCACATTTGCAACAATTTTCTGGTTACACATTAATTGTACAAATTGGGGTGTTGGTAAACAACTGCCTACAATTGTACTGTGTTACTAGTTAGCCTACACACATGACAAGTGCGGTTGCCTGTTCTATTGATTAATGCATTGCACGCATAACCGTGATAGGCCTAAATGAACAAAGCCGTTTTGAAAACATAAAACCTAACGTTAGGCCTACATGTCTTTTCACTTTCAGACCCATGCCAGGATAAATTACTTTTAAATCTTCTCCCTATCGATGCACAAGAGACTCAACTTACCTCGGAACCGATCATGTATTTATCTCCACCTTCCTCAAACTGGAATACGTCCGGCTTCTTGCCATACGTTCGCAAGGGAACGGGAACTTTCTCGCCATTCGACGCCATGATTTCTACAAAAGTCAAACCAAAACCACGCGCAATATGCAATGTGTGTGCACTGTATGCACTATGCAATGCATACGGCGCGATGGCACAAAGAGCTTGGATAGCGCCCTCTTGTGATTCTCTGCTCAATGCAAGATGCTGCAAACTGCTCAGCGAGTGCTCATCAAACAAAATGAATTACCTTAAATAATTTTATTACATAATTAAAATGCTTGAAAAAATGCTTTTTTTTGCAACAAGAACTTTTTTTGTAATGACATTCCTTTTAATGTTTAATGTATTCCATCCGTTTTTAGGAAAATGGTTAATGATAATAATAATAGTGAAAGCTTACAATTGCGCCAACTCCATCTAAACATAATGGTGATCCAGGCGCAGAATCTGCACATAGCTCTTAGCTTAGAAAATTTGACAACCGAGAAATACAAACAACCTTTTAACAAAGTATAGGCCACTAAATTAACACATTATACACGAATGAATAACTCCTTTTTGTAGTCATTCTTTACTCAACTCTGACAATAGCATGATCTTTTTATATAGGACAACAACGGCAATTTTTGAATAATTATCATTAAGAAATGAAATGATAATGGGCCGCTTCCTAAGCATAATTTATATAACTTTTTTTTAAAGGTGTGGTGAGGGGATTCATGTAGCTGTTATCTTCATCTTTCCACAGATTTTTGTGATACAACATAACATAAAATTCAATTAAAGGTATACGTCAGGTATCAAGGTATCAAGCTTGTTTTCGAATTCCCCGTTTAGTTAATTTCACATTATTATTAACGAAGAGCATATTCATAGTTTTCTATTAATACAAAAACGAAAACTGAAGGATAGTGATCGTTTTCATGCAAGTAACCTCCGATTTTTGTAGGACACTAATAAGTCATGATCATGAACTTGCTCCGTGATAATGTTTAGTAATCTTGAGTTGTAACATCAGCATTACGATTTTTTCTGTTCAATTCGTATTTGAGATTGATTATTATTTATACAAACTACTTTTATAATTATTATAATTATGAGCATGCTCTTAACAAGCAATGTTAATCGAAAAGTTAGTTAGTTATTTAGTTTTCATAATTTCAAAATGACCGCAAGTTTTTAATAGAAACTTGGCGCGCTTTTTATACTGACTTGTGAGTCAGTAAAAGATGTGAGTAAATAGTAATAATTTTGATCGATTGTAAACAATTTTTCTCTGAACATGCATAATGCATATGTAAGGGCGGGGCCGGGTGGGGCGTGACTCAACACAATTAGTAACCCACACGGCACACCAGAGGATTCTCTCCACCAAATTGGTCTTTAATTCTGATATCTGAAATCAGCGAGCGGTGCACAGGTCAGCGGCATGGGAGCGAGCACATTCGGGGAATGGCAAGTCACCGCTTGAGGGCGCTGTCACGCACTTCGCCAATATCACTAAAGTTTACCTGATCCTCACAATCTTCCAAAACAATTGAGTCGTCGCCCCCGACGACTGGTGGAGACCTAAGGTGGAGTTAGGCTTATACAAAAAGGTTAACACTCTAACTCTACAACATGCTAAACATAAACTTAAATGCAACGGTAACAAGGCGTTGAAAAGCGACAATTGTCCCTAATCAAATCAAGTCAACAGTTTGTCAAGTCTTTCCATTCTGGAGAAATCACTAGACAGATCCTCTCTTACAAATGCACATCCTGTCTCCCTTCTAGAACACGAACATTC
Source organism: Astropecten irregularis (assembly GCA_963971285.1). Lineage (NCBI taxonomy): Eukaryota > Metazoa > Echinodermata > Asteroidea > Paxillosida > Astropectinidae > Astropecten > Astropecten irregularis. The sequence continues at coordinate 16,818,576 of OZ020247.1, forward strand.
ATATTAACTAGAATTTGGTTGCAAAATTTAACAATGAATCATGTCTAACTGTGTGAAGATTCTTGATAGATTGTCATTGGCCAGACTCAACAACTTAGGTGAAATTAAGCCATTTACAGTTCAGGAGGTGTCTTTCCTCCAACAGTTAAGTAGTCAGAATCATCTGTGCTCTCGTGTTCAGTTTCCGGAGCTACTAATTGTTTGACACGGTTCAGAAGTCTAACGACCCCTGAGAATTTGTACCTGTTAGGTGGCTTTCCCTTGGTAGTGCGCCTCGACCGACGGATGGAGCTTGGAGCAGCTGCAACTTCCGTGGGAGGAGCCGGTGCGCTGGGAGGGCTCAGGTCCTCGGAATCAACGGGTGACGGAGCGGTACTGTTGCCTGGATCAAGTGTTCCCACGCTGGACATGGGCACATCCTCAGAAACATCTGCGTTGTCACCAACCAGCAAAGTCGATGGCCCTGGCTCATCTGCTGTCAGCTGTGCACCATCCACGGGCAGACTGGCATCATGCGTCTCCTCACATACGTCAGGTTTTGAAGATAGAAGGGGGTCAGAACCACATGCGGTGGGTGTCTGGCTGGTTGACTGCGGTGGGGCGGGATCTACCGTAGGCGGGTCGCTGTGAACTCTGTCCTTAGTTGGAGCTTCAAGGCCTCCAAGGCGGTTCGGAGCCAGGGTGAGTAACTTGCCCCAGTCATCTTCAGGACTATCAGAGGAGGTTGTTTCCTCTAGAACGCTCTCACTGGTAGGGGATGTTTCGTCGGTGGTGTCAGCTTCACTTGGCTCAGGAATGTCCCAAGGGCAGTGTTTTAGCTCACTGCGGTGAAGTACCTTCCGTTGACCCCTCGAGTTTTGCAGGATGTAGACCGGTTGGCCCTCGTATGGACGATCAACCACCATGTAGGGTTCAGGCTCCCAAAAGTCCTTCATCTTTGCTCGTCCTCGGTTGGCACGGTCCCTCACCAGAACAAACTCGCCAGTGTTGAGTGGCCTCTCGAACACCTGCCGGTCGTACAGTGCTTTTCTCGCGTCTGCTGCCTTGTCAATGTTGGCAACTGCTAGTGTCCGGGCTCCCTCCAGGCGTTCCTGATGCTTCTTGACATAGAAGTCTACGGTTTTCCCCATAGTTTGCGGGTGCTCAACATTTAAGAGAAGGTGCTGTGGCAACCTGGCAGTCCTACCAAACAATAGATAGAAAGGCTCATATCCTGTTGCGCTGTGCTTTGTGTTGTTGTAAGCCATGACGAGGAATGGCAAGTGTTCAGTCCACCTGGCCTTTTTGTGGGGAGGCAGTGTCGAGAGTAGGTTGTGAAGGGTTCTGTTAAACCTTTCACACAAACCATTCCCCTGGGGGTGATAGGGGGTGGTGTGTGAATGTCCAATCCCGTAGATTCTGCACAGCTCTGCAACCACTTGTGCCTCAAAGCATCTTCCATTATCAGAATGTAGTCGCAGGGGGGCCCCAAAAGGGGTAATGAGATGCTTCACCAACGCCTTAGCTACGGTTGTCGCCTTCTGGTTTCGGGTGGGTACAGCCCAAGTGAACTTGGTGAAGACATCCGTCAATATGAGGACATTCTCGCAACCGTCTGTTGATGGTTCAAGGAGAGTAAAATCCATGGCCACCACTTCTAGGGGAGCTGTTGCGCGTAGTGTTCCGAGAGGTGGACGAGTCTGTCTGGTTGGCGGTTTAGCCACTGCACATCTCTCACACTGTCTACACCAGGCGTGGACGGTCGTCTCCATCCTCAGCCAGAAGAACAATGGATGGATCAGTCGTAGCGTTCTCTTCGCCCCGAAGTGTCCCATGTCGTTGTGAAAGGATGTCAGGATATGGTTGACTAGACATGAAGGAGTAACCAACCTCTCACTCTGCTCTCCTCCCGACAGCGTAGTTCGGCGAAACAAAACACCGTCCTTCAGGAACAGTTGGCCCCAGTGCTTGAGGACCAGGCTCACATCAGGGGGGTCATCTTCTCTCTCCTGTCTAGAAGGCTTGTTACCCTTCTCAACGTATGCAATTACTCGACGCAGAACAGCATCTTCCTCTTGTAGCCTTCTAAGCTCCTCTGGGGTGTATCCAGGAAGACATCGGCTACCCTCCTGGTTAGCAATTCGAATCTGGTGGGCCAAGGCTGGTGGAACATCTGTCCCTGCACTGGTAGGACCCACGCAGCTGGCTCGAACTGCACAAGAGGACAACTCACTGACCTTGTCCTCCTGGTTCTCCATTTCATCCTTTGGGCACTTCTTGGGCAGCCTTGAAAGTGCATCTGGGGCTGAGTTACTTCTGCCTGTCCGGTACTCGAGTCGAAAGTCAAATGCTGCAAGTTGTTGTACCCACCGTAATTCAGTGCAGCTCAGGTTGGCCGTGTCGATATACTTCAGTGGGTTATGGTCGGTGTACACCACGCACTGATTACCCATGAGATAATCCTTGAAAACCTGACACACAGCCCATCGTACTCCAAGCAATTCCAACTTGAACGAGGAATAGTTCTTGTCGTTACGTTCGGCAGGTCGGAGGGCCCTGGACGCATAAGCGATGACTCGGCGTGAGCCGTCTTCCTGCTGTTGTGACAGGATTGCTCCCAGTCCCAGTGAACTCGCATCCGTCTCGACAATGAAAGGTCGCTCAAAGTCTGCAAACGCTAGGACAGGAGCCCTCAGTAGTGAAGTCTTCAGCGCTTGGAAGGCTACCCGTGCTGCCTCATCAAACTCCACCCTCTTTGTCCCGCCTCTGGCCTTCTCCTTGCTATTCACTCCTCTCAGGTAGACAAGTAGGGGCCCTGCAATACTCGAGTAGTCTCGAACAAACTTCCTGAAGTAGCCCGTGAACCCCAGGAACGCTCGTAGTTCAGTTATGGTGGTAGGTTCTGGCCAATCCTTCACAGCAGAGACCTTCTCGGGGTCGGGCTTGACACCCTGTCCAGCCACTACCAGGTGTCCAAGATACTTCACCTGCTGCCTGAAGAAGCTGCACTTCTGTGGTTTGATCTTGAGTCCATACTGTTGCAGACGTGAAAACACTATCTCAAGCCGCTCGAGGTGTTGTTCAAAGGTGGAGGCGAACACGATGATGTCATCCAGATAGATGAGCACACTGTCTAGTGCCTGGTCACCGAGGCAACGCTGCATGAGTCTCTGAAAGGTGGCGGGGCTGTTGCATAGGCCGAAAGGCATCCTTGTGTACTCAAACAGCCCGAAAGGTGTCACAAAGGCTGTCTTCTTGACATCACGCTCCTCCATTGCCACCTGGTGGTATCCTGAAGCTAAGTCGAGCACACTCAGGTACTTGGCACCGCCCAACGTCTGCAAGGATTCATCAATTCGAGGGAGGGGGAATGAGCTCTTCGCAGTCACTGTATTGATTCGCCTGTAGTCAACGCAGAGACGGATAGACTGGTCCTTTTTACGGACTACAACGATTGGGGATGCCCAAGGACTTGAGCTCTCCCGTATGACGCCAGCCTCAAGCAGCTCCTGTATGTGGGCTCTGACTTCACGATACTGGGAGGGTGGCAGCGAGCGATATCTCTGCTTGATGGGTGGTGCATCCCCGGTGTCAATTTGATGTTTCACAGCCTCCGTATAGCCAAGGTCCCGCTCTCCCTTCGAGAATATGCAATCATACCTGCTGAGAAGTGCGTCAAACTGGGCTCGTTCGCCTACTGTTAGGGGTGCCTCCACATCAACCACTTTGGGCAAATTTATCGCTGGCTCAGTGGGACGCGGAGACTTTGTACTGCTCCCGGTTCCTGTATCCGTCGCATTGAGAGGATCTCCCTTGACAGCCATCTCGTCCTCTTCGGCCAATACCTCTCCATGATGAAGGGTACCAATGCAGCTTCGGCTTGGCAGGAGCACATCTTGTTCTCCCTCATTCATCAACACTACTGTCAGCTTGCCTGAGGATACTTGGACCACACTTCTTATGGCTTTCACACTGGCGGGGAGGTTTGTACCTTCATGTGGTTCCAGTATGGCATCATAATGGTCTCCACCTGGTGCTCGGCGGGCTGTGGCTCGGGCAATGACAGCTTCATGGGCGAGGATAGTGAGGGGAGCCCCACGGTCGAGGTATACACGGCCTATAGCACCCTCGATCTCCCGGAATCGTTGCTTTTTCCCGACCACTTGAAGTGTCTTCTCCCATACTGGTCTATTCTCGGTATTCAAGTGTAACCTTCGGAGGTATCCGTTTCCATGGTTGGCGACGAGTTGTGACCAGCACTCTGAAAGAATGTTCATGCCAACAATCCCTGGGGCAGCATCAAACAATTTGTCTTCATTTGTCTGTTTGATGACCAATACCAGCCGTGCAGGTATGGTAATCCCAAGTACAGTTGCATCACTCTCGAAACAGCCAACATAAGGAATGGCGGCCCCGCTTGCTGAAAGTAGCTTGAACTGTTCTGGTATGCTGGTCAGCCGCACCCCCTCTACTGCAAGGAACTTGTCAAAGTACTTCTGGGTAATGGTCGTCACCATCGATCCTGTGTCTAACAGACAAGGTATCGTTTGTCCTCCGAGGGTCACGTTGACGGCGAAACAGTCTGCTGCCGCCCGTGTCATAAAATTGTTGAGGTCACTTTCAGTCGAGCCATCTCTCTCCCCCCTTGTTGTTTGGCTCATAACAACAGAGGGAGCTAGTTTCCCTTCGGTGTACTTCCAGGGCGGCCATCTTGCGATCGTGCAGGCGGGCCCTGTGGGGTTGGTCGGTAGCGGCGACTGGGAGCAGGGCAACTACGAGCAAAATGCCCTGGCTGGTCACAATTGAAGCATCGTGGGGCTGGACCCGGAGTTCCTGGGTAGGTGTGTGGACTGCCGTTCTGCCAGTAGGGTTCATCGTGCGCAGGATTGGGCCCTGGATGCCTCCATCTGGACTCAGGCTGTGGTTGGACTGGTGGTACTGCATGATTTGTGGAGCTGGACATGGGTTGAGGGGTCATCAGACTGGTCAGTGTATTCACGGACTCGAGCATCTGCTCCATCTGTTTTTCCAACTTTTGCATAGGAGTGGCACCGACATTTCCCTCAGCCTCAATTACAGCAGAGAAGCCCCGTCTACTAGGGTTACTGGTACGACCCTTTTCCCTCTCCTCTCGTCTAAGGGCCCACTCCTTCGCTTCATTGAACGAGATTGAACTGTCACGGTCGACAAGGTCTCGACACGAGTGTCTCAACCCCTCATATTCGATCCCGTCGACGAACTGTTCCCTGATGATTAGGTCCGGCTGTTTATATAGGCCGGGGTCTTTTTTGATGAGCCTATGAAATAGCCCCTGTAGCTCCACGCTAAATTGCCGAATGGATTCATTTGGTTGTTGGCGCCTTTCCAAAAATTGGCGCTGTAGCGCACTGCTTGTGGCTGTCTCCCCGTATGATGACTTCAGGTAGTCGAGGGCCTCTTCTGCTTCCTTTCCTGCTGCCAACAGTGCCTTTACCTCCATCTTCGGGTTGCCCCGGAGATAGTCCAGAAGGAACTGACCCTTCTGGGCCTTTGGCACATTATATCGGTCAAGGGCGTGCTGAATTGCGGTTACAAACTCATCAACTGGAGGGGATTTTCCACTGTCGTCCCTTCCATCAAATGTTGGCAACTTTCTTTCTGGGGCTATGACCATTTGTGGTTGTTTGTCGGCCAGGGCTTGTAGGTTCTCAACTGTCACTGGTTGGTTCCCAGCTTCACTCTTTTCTGGTTCCCGTAGTAGCACTGCAAATTCTTTTCCAGTTTCCCATCCGCCTGTTGGGGGGAGTACATTATCTGCAACGATGGGCAATACGACCTCGTCGCCATCCTCGTCTCGGTATGACAGCCCGGTACCACGCTCAAAGCAGCCTCTCAGGGTCTGGATGGACAGTTTTCCATCAGTAAGGGTGAATTTCCTCACCTTGCCTCCTTTCGGTGCTCGAATTTTGATGCTCGAAGCCATCTTGACAATGCAGTAAGTACAGGTAACCTGCAGATAACTGGATCCCCTTGACTCTCCACACCGCCAAAGCACCACTCGCTAATCGGAGATCCCACTTCTGACACTTGTAAGGGCGGGGCCGGGTGGGGCGTGACTCAACACAATTAGTAACCCACACGGCACACCAGAGGATTCTCTCCACCAAATTGGTCTTTAATTCTGATATCTGAAATCAGCGAGCGGTGCACAGGTCAGCGGCATGGGAGCGAGCACATTCGGGGAATGGCAAGTCACCGCTTGAGGGCGCTGTCACGCACTTCGCCAATATCACTAAAGTTTACCTGATCCTCACACATATAACATTGTAAAATACGTTCATGACAACACATCGTTTTGACGAATAGCAGTAGTCGCCTGTCGGTTGAACCACGCAGAAAAAAAAAATCTCTCTTATTTGCATAATACAAAGTCTCCATTATTATGTTTGGTTATCAATGTGTAAAGATTACCAATAACTCGTAATGATTTCAGGATGATTATTCAGTCTTGTTTAACTTAAAGTGTTCTGTTCTGCATAATAATAGTGTACGCAACAAAATGAATGTTTATTACAGACATCGATGGTATTTTTTTTAGGAACCCTTTGGTCCCATTGCCATTTTGGGGGATGCTGATGATTTCCCCCGTTACCATGGTAACAGCTTGCCCTCCCACGTGAAGGCTTTGCCTGCGTCCTTTTCCTTCAAGTATCTCATGACTCTCAGCATACCAGCGATGCTCTGCCTGGGAGTCAGTGTAGCATTCTTACCTCCCATGTCCGTCCGTACCCAGCCCGTGTGCAGGGCAACTACCAGGATGCCCTGGGGTAGCAGGTCGAAGGTCATGCACTTGGTCAGCATGTGCAAGGCCGCCTGGAATGAGACAGGGGAGACAGATGGACCGGACAGAGATTACCGACTGAAAAACTGAAAACCATTTTACTGTCAATAAATGTTATTATAAATGGCGCCCTCACGGGACGAGATTGGGCTAAGCCATTAGTCAGTTTGTGGCCACAGTTCTTTCACATAGTATTCTGGGACTTACCTTGTCTTCCTATTTAAAAAAAAATACTTTCCCGGCCATTTCTAAAAGGTATAGTACAGGAGTGGTAACAATGTTCACATTGAAAGGTAAGTACAGGATTGGTAACAAACCAAAACAAAACTTTTCACACTTAAAGGTAAGTACAGGATTGCCAAAAACCAAAACAGACAAATTAATGTTCACACGTAAGGTACAGCACAGGATTTGTATCAAACCAAAACAGAAATGTTCACATTTTAAGCATGGAGGTAGTAAGATACAGTATATCAGGATTGGTATACCCAACATATAAATGTTCACAGATTTACGTATAACTTTCAGAGTAGGGAGATGGTGCTGGAAGAAACAATAGGCCCGGCCGTTGAAATTATTTCCGCCTGGAATATGGTGTATTTATCCAGAAATTTGTAAAACAAAGACCGAAAACAGTTTTGATCTTGGGGCTGGGGTAAGATCAAAATAATTCTTTATAGGAACAGTTGAATCACTGTTTCACTATTTTCTCACGTGACTCAGTCAAATCTGGCAGATGTCCGATTGAGCTCAACATATTCTCAGATGTGTTATTTCATGTACATTTTGGATTAGACAAAGTGTGAGTGATGTTCTGTGACCTTTACCAATCATGGATTATATCTTTAAATAAATGCCTGGTGCTTGCTGAGTATTGTTAGGCTCCCTGGTCAATGTCCATAAAGATTAAAATTTTAACAATTTATTATGTAAACAAACAAGTTGGATAATCTGTGCACTATATAACTCCGAGTGTTGGCATACTACTTTGTTCATTCTCACTTTGCACGGCGAGTGAGTCAACCGCCATGTTAGGTTTGACGGGTTTAGCGGTGGTGCTCCTGGCGCTGCCTGGAGCCCTAGGGCTACAGGAGTCCCGATGCACGGGCAACACAACCTCCGTACACGGCCACACCTTCACCACCATCGATGGATCTGAACAAGTCACCCTGTCCCAGTACAAGGGTAAGATTCTCCTCATCATCAACGTGGCCAGCTTCTGAGGGTTGGTCTTCCAGTACCCCTTGCTGAATGCACTACGCGAGGAGTACTCTGATGACTTGGAGATTCTGGGCTTCCCCTGCAACCAGTTCAACTTGCAGGAGCCCGGATCCAACGGGGAGATCCCGGCCATACTGGAGCATGTCCGTCCCGGCGGAGGCTACGTGGCCAACTTCCCCATGTTCCAGAAGCTGGAGGTGAATGGGGACGGGCAAGACAAGCTCTACACGGACCTCAAGGTACGTTGTTTGCTCAGAAGGAGTTCGAACTTCTGCATCTAGATGAAGACATACTTGTAGCTATGACTCTCTGGCTGCGACCGCAAATAACACACTAGTCTATGGAAAAGGCTGCAGTCATTGGCTAGTGGCACTAGTGTAATATTTGCAGCCGCAGCCAGATAATTACTTTCAAGTTATGTTCAGTGATTTGCAGTAACACTCTTGTCACTACATGCCCAGTTTAATTACAAATTGTACAATCAGGGGCCCACTTCGATTTTACAAACTGAGAAAAAAATTATTTCCATAACTGAACCGTCACCATACAAACCGAGTTTGGAATTCGATCATTTTCACCCACAATATTATTTGATCAAGAAATTCGATTTATTGTATAAAGCAATACAGTTGTAGGGCCTACTTCTTGATTGATACAAGCCATCTCCCAAACAGGACGCTATACCAGTCCGCAAAATTCAGTACATCCATTCATTTCATAGTCTTATACTTTATGTTTTTAACCAGAGCGTCTGCCCTCCCGTAAAGACCAACATCGGGACTACCAGCATGCTGTATTGGACGCCCGTCCGAGTGGGCGACATCACGTGGAACTTCCAGAAGTTTCTAGTGGACGCCGAGGGCCGACCGTACAAGCGATACGACCCCGCCGTGCTTCCTGCACAACTGAAGGACGATATCGCCACGCTGATTCAGATGAGAGATAACCAGGCTACCCCATCGTCACCGTATACCGATGACAAACCCACCGTTACCAGCGGTGCAAGGTCTGCAAGGAACGTGTGGTAGAAAGACGCCCCCAACTTCATCACCCGTTCTGCATTTTTGGTTCCTTTCTTGATTCTACGGTTAAAAAAATCCAATAGTCTGTATAGTTGTCCCCTAGGCCCCACCGTACCACCCTCGTTTTGAATGACGTCAGTATGACGTGTTTTATATGTGAAGTTGTTTTGTGAGAGGATATTGGTATTTAAACATTGACCCCAAATCTGGCCTTTAATGACGTCATCAACTTCAAAGCTGGTGACAAACAATTATTATTGTGCTATGCCAATACTCATATCTGTAGAGAATTATTGTGCATCGATTTCTGATCATTATAGCATATTTACCCAACCTCGCCATTTATCACAAGCTTTTATACTGTGATATAACTCATTGTTGTTATCTGACAGATTCATCGTCACGGTGGTCTTTGTATTCTGCATTACTGGTTTTTTTTTCAAAGGTCTTAATCTTAATAATGACGCAATTATTGGTTATCTAGAAAAACTGATTGAAGATACACTGTAAATGAAATATATCACGTAAATGGCCAATCTGATATCTAACCAGGTTTAAATGATACCGAACCTGTGAGAAGACAATGCCGACATTATGGAACCGGTCAGTTGACTCCATGGGTTTTGTATAATTAAGTCACTGCAGTGACGTCATAGCCTATGACGAATTGATCGTAAATGCCAACATGGCGGGCGATCAATTCCGATGATTGTTCTCAGTGCGCATGCTCTTGTGCATTCGGGCATGCGCAACTGGAGCAACTATGAGCACTGCTAATTTTGCATAATATTTAAGAAAACCTTTGGTAATCAATTGGCCGAGTTTCCGTTGTGTTTAATTTGAGGTAAAATTCAAATAAAATGTCGCACTTTATATCAAGATTTCCATTATTAGTTTTATTTATTCGAAGTCCAAGTTGCACGGGGTGTGTCACGTGAGGAATTATTATTTTTTGTTTTTTTGAAACGCCGATAGAGGGCAGCAGACACAGCTAAAAAAACTAAAAACAATCATCTTGCGTTACTCGTTTTAATCATGTTTCAATGGACGTCGTACATCTTCATCGTTATTTTTTTCCATTATCGACAGTCAAGATTAATTTAGGAGAGGGCCGTGATTTCGGCCATGATGGACAAATCAACTCAGTGAGTCTGAGAAGCTGACCACGAAATCGCAAAATAATCTGCTTGTTTTGGCAATTGGCTGTATACATTAGAGTTCTACATACTTGGTCATTCAATACTTCCGGTTCGTAATTTGGCGCACTCTTCATATTAATTTTTTTTTTGCTCATGTTGTACGCATGTTGTGTTTGCCTGTTGAATGTTCAGATGTCCGATTGAGCTCAAATTTCCACGGCTCATTTCATGTCCATGTTGGATCAGACAAAGTGTGAGTGCTGTTCTGTAACCATTACCGGTACCAATAATGTACTAAAAAGGCATACAACGTTGGAAAAGGTGGCAGAAGAGAACTCACATTTTGTCTGATCCAGCATGTACATGCAATAATAAACCCGTGAAAATTGAGCTCAATCGAACATCTGAGTTCCGAGAAAATAGCGAAAACCCCACTCAACCTTTCTTATAAAAACATAAGATGTTTTTGGTGTTTGCGTTTACTCTTTCTGGATAAATACACCATTTCAGGCGAAAATATTGTAACGATATGAAAAACAAATCATGCGCTGGCTTTCCTGTTTTGGTTAGTGTTACCAATTTTGAACACGCTTGATATTTGCTTGCACTGTATGTCTTTAATAAGAAAAATTCCTGGGCCACGCCCAACCCCGGTATGCTGGTAGGGCCAAAATGATATAATTATTTTCATTGGCTGAACATTTTTGGTAAGATATTATTTGTTATCATACCTTGGTCGTCCGATATGGAATGTATCTGCTTGATGTGCACAGCTGGAAGGATCCCAATGCGGACGTTATATTGACGATGGCAGCTCTCTCGATGCCGATTGGCTGAGGGTATCGGTTGATGACGGAATGATTGGCTGAACGCTTCAGAACTGGTAAAAACGCCTTGACGTAAAAAAAGAAAAAGAGTCAAATAAATTAATTTACAAAGTATAAGAATTGATATGTTGAGCATGCCCCTTTTCCACCTGCAATGTTCATCTAAATCTTAGTTTACCTTAGTTTATCTTAGTTTGGAGAATTGCAAATAGCGTCCTTAATAGAAGCAAGTCCACTATTCCTGTTCTGTTTAATGGGCCTGAAGTCCTCACCTCTCCCTCTGATAAAATCAACCTTTTTGCTGATCGTTTTGCAGCAAACTCCACACTTGATGACCAAGGCCGAAACCTGCCCGACTGTCCTTCTCGTGTCGACAGCAGTTTATCTAGGATTAACATCACACCTAAGATGGTAGCTAAAGTCATCAATCATCTTGACACCTCAAAAGCCTCAGGACCTGACCGAGTCCCTGCAATTGTACTGAAGATGTGTTCACCAGAAATTTCCTCTATCCTCTCCAAACTGTACAATATTTGCCTAACACATTCAGTGTTTCCATCTAATTGGAAGCTGGCCTCTGTTGTTCCTGTTTTCAAGGGCTCGGGACCCCCTCGGGTGAGAAGTCTGACCCCTCCAACTATCGGCCCATAAGCCTTCTTCCCATTATGAGTAAGGTTTTTGAAAGCCTGATTAATCAGCAACTCATAGATTATCTTGAAGAACACGAGCTCCTGACAGATGTTCAGTATGGCTTCCGTCATTCACGGTCAACAGCAGACATCATATCCCTGATAACGGAACACATCAATAGAGCTTTAGATCGACATGGTGAAGCTAGGCTTGTTGCCCTTGACATATCAAAGGCCTTTGACAAAGTTTGGCACAGAGGGCTCATCCATAAATTGAAGTCTTATGGCATCTCTGGCAATCTGTTAAATCTAATTTCTAGCTTTCTCATTGAATGTCAGTTCTCAGTGGTGCTCGAGGGCTATTCCTCCTCCATTCATCGTATTAATGCAGGTGTTCCCCAGGGCTCTGTTCTAGGCCCATCATTATTTCTTCTATATATTAATGATCTGCCCGACTCTGTCTCATCACAGTTAGCCATGTATGCTGATGACTCAACAGTGTATACTACTTACCCTGGTCCCCTGTCTGCTCCATCATGTACACAGGCCAGTATTGTTCTCAACCAGGACGTTGAGAATGTCATTAACTGGGGTAACGATTGGCTTGTCACATTCAATCAAAAGAAGACTCATTTGTTGTCTTTGTCCAGGTCCAGATCTCCTCACTTTTCTACCTTGGAGATGAATTCAATACCACTACAGGAGCTTGCTGACATCCGGCTGCTAGGTCTTGATTTCACCTCTAACTTATCCTGGGATAAGTACATTCGTAGCATTGCCAAAAGGGCTTCGCAGCGGGTAGGCTGCTTGTATCGTGCAAGGCAATATCTTCCCCCAGCTGCTTTGCTCTATTTGTACAAATCCACAATACGTCCTGTCATGGAGTACTGCTGTCATATTTGGGCTGGTGCTCCAGCTTGCAGTCTGTCCCTGCTTGATAAAATTCAACGACGTATTTCAAATCTAGTTGGAGATGACTTGGCTTCAACTCTGGAACCCCTATCTCTCCGTCGTTCTGTAGCCTCTTTGAGCCTCTTTTACAGATACTTTTTTGGTAAGTGCTCCAATGGATTCTCACTGGTTGTTCCACCCAACCGTACCTTTGGTCGCACCACACGTTTCTCTGCTCAGTCACATTCATACACTGTGGTGGTCCCCAAGTCAAATACTCGGGGATACTCATCCAGTTTCTTCCCGCGTACTGCCTTGCTGTGGAATTCACTCCCTGCATCCTGCTTCCCTTCCACTTACAATTTGTCTCAATTTAAGTGCAACATCAATAGTTATCTTTCTACCCCATGATTTCTTCTTTGTTCCCTTTTCTCCTCGTTTTAGCCATCACCTGGAGTGGCCTGTTTTGGGCCTTGTGATTGGCGATTTTTCATTAAAAAAAAAAAAAAAAAAACCACGTAGTATCATACTTTGGTAGCATACCGAAAAAGAAATCTTCACAGATTTACGTTTACCTTTACAGGGTATAAAGACGGTGATGGTTGAAACATAAAATGCCTGATAAATGCTGTTTTTACGGTGAAAAGATTTTACTGTGGCCGTTTTTCACCGTTGATTTCTCAAACAGTGGGCCCCGTATGGGACTGAAATGTTCACAATTGACTGTTACTGTATCTTCCTTCATTATGTTTGCCCATGAATCTGCATTTATTCTTTGACAAAATCCAAAGTATTACCTTTAATGTTTACGGAATCGCTAAAGGGACGGGACTGAATAAAAATCATTACAGTAGTGACTTACGGTATAGACGAAATTAAGATTTAATTTACGACTTGTTCATTAATAGTTAACATAAGTCATGATTGTCATAAGGTATGACTTGTTCTCATCATGTCCTCTTAGGGACCCCATAGATTCTAATAAAAAATATTAAGAAATTTGAATTTCTGATGGAATAAAATTAAACTCATCACCTGTGAAATGGCCAGTGGTCCCATGACATTAACCTGGTAGCTCTCTAGCATGTTAGCCATTGTGGTACTTTCGGCGCTACCGTGTTGCAGGATACCAGCGTTATTGATAAGCAGCGTCAATCCGAACTCTGCAACCGTCTTATCCACCGTCTCCACGGCCGCTGGCAATGTCGCATGGTCGGTGACATCTTATATTAACGCAAAAATATGAAATAAACATGCAAACCGTTGAATTAGTTTCTCCCATAGATGAAGGTTTTCCCTTTTCCCCCAATTCTTATACAGATTCAGTCCTAAAAGCTCAAGCCAGGGACGTCTCTAAGTATAGAGTAATATTAGGACACGGTTTAAAGGTACTGACAGCACTAGGCCTACCGAAACATACCGTTACAAGTTTTCTTGTAACGGTAATGGAATGCTGTTTTTATTCAGAAAAGATTAAGACCAATGACCAAAAACAATTTTAATCTTTTGAAGATCAAGAATAACGGTGACAAGATTTATAAAATGCCGTGGGCGTTTTTCACTTTTCTTTCTCCAAAAAGTGGGCACCGTATGGGACTGAACATTTCACACATGACGTTTACTGTATCTTCCTTGATATTTTTGTCTATTGACAAAAACCAAATCATAATATTTTACAGTGCAATGTCATGCTCAAAAGTTATTGTCCACGAACCACTTCAGTTTAAACGTGCAGGTAAAACAGGGATACCTGACCTAATTTCTAGTGTTATAGGAAAGTGTATGAACTGAGACATCTTAGCCAATAACATTCAAAGGGGAGGACACTTCCCCTACAGCGCCATCTAGCGACGTCCATGGCCCTAGTTAGTGAGTCAGGATTAACACGGATGTAGGTTCGTTATTCCCTGTTTCTTGACCTTGAACAAAGCCATGAATTGGACCGTTTATAAATAAAATATTTTTTTTTAAAGCCTGGATAGGGGAAAAATCCCTTCGTCTTGATAAAAAAATCCTAAACGGTTGTAAGTTTCACATGCCAAAAATGTAACAATGAATTCATTGAAATTATTTGCTAAGAAAAATTGGAATTGAATCAACTTCAATCAAATAGGATGAGCCAACTTATGCAAAGGCCAAACCACAAGTTATTAGCAAACATGAAAATAATGTCGGTTTCGCTTATTTTGAATACCTATTTTGATAATCTTCAGTTGATCCTTCTCCCTTGCCAGACCTTGCAAATCCTAAAACAATGAAAAGAAGACAATAAGAGACAGAAGGAGTAAAACAAGCAATAACATAATGTTATAATCGCCGCTTTGCGGAAGCAAAAGTTGCAGCTAGTTGCTTTGACAGGTGAAGGGGGGGGGGGGACATGTAAGTGAGCGGTTTCCACGCCTGAGTCATCGGGCCTTACCTTCCGGTTGACATGGGGTCAAGACCGAGGATCCAATTACATAAAATGGAGAAGTTCTGAGCAGACATTAGCGAATGGAAAGCTGCTATGAAAGTGTCATGAGACTAAGCCTGTAAAACAGGAATGGCAATTCGTGCACCGAAAACATATTCCATATTGACGAATCCTGTGAAAATCTTATGAATTGCCCATAATTTTTATATTATGAAAAATAATGATAGGCCTAATGAAAAAAAAACTTTTTTTAAAGAGAAAAAAGGCAGAAAAAGCAAATCAAACAAACAAACAAAGAAGCAAAATCATGAAAAATGTATCAAAACTCATTTCGAAATATTTACATAATTTTGTCAGTGTTGAGAATACGAATTGTTCCATTGTGCCAGGTCGTATTTTGTGTATTAACAATAATAAACATGGCGTCAAACATGCTGCAGTCTTCGAAAATTTCCCACAGGAAAAGGACATAATCTGTCTGCTGCCACCAACAGTCGAAATTACCTTTGCTTCATCGGGTGACCTGCAGCATGCGAAGACATGCTGCAGTGGTTCCTCCTGCTGCAGAAACTGCCGTACGAACTCCAGACCTATCCCTCGGTTAGCTCCAGTGATCAGCACCGAACGCATCGCAAAAAAACTTCAGGAAAATCTTTCCCAAAAAAACCCAGGCAGGAATTAATGAAGTTTAAACTCGGATCTTGGCTCAACTCTGCCTGAGCGATGTTTATAAACACTAGACGTACATGCAGTCATGCCCCAGTGACATGAGACCTGGGTCTAGCGATCTGACCTTTATTAGCCGTATTTTTTCCATGTCTAACTTGACCCGGTACCTTGATGTACATGTGCCGTCAGGTGAAAAAATAACTTATTTTGATACGGAAGCGTTTAAGTGACACGATGGGGGGGGGGGATAATTAGCTGCCGGTTAGTCTATGCGGGTGTGGTTAAAGGTACTATCATACTTAACGAGTATCAAAATAGAGGCTTTTGGCTGCGGTTCGGAAAAAGACTCTCTGATTTGAAAAGGAAAACAGAGCTTCAGCTTCAATGAAAAACCACAACCTACATTTTCAGCAGTATCATCGGATGACGTATGACAGAGCTGGAGCCTGAGCCTCCGTTTCGTTAACCCCCTTAGAGGCGGGGGCAATTTAACATATACACGCCGCCAGCTGCAAAGGTGTTAGTGGCAGGTCCAGTACAGTAGTGACATTATTCTATTATTTATCTTTAAGGTCCTATTTAGGCTCCCGTAGTGCCCCAGACCTCCGGATATAATAAAAAGGTCTCTTCGAAACGTTAAAACAATTTTAGATGTTCAGCCCTGTGTCTTGGTAAACGAACGGGACCCTGGCCGTGAATAAAGCAGAAATTGAGGGGCGGTGACTCATCGCTTTGCGCAGGGGAGTAGTTGGCTATCATGAATCATACTAGGCCTAATTTACTGAACTTTACTGAAACTTCGAGCATTGTTATATATCTAATCAGGTCATTATTTTGGTTGACAAACAGTTTGAAACATTTGTAAACTTATACTAAGTTCTTATGTAATTAAAACAATTTCTTTTCTATTTTTACTTTTTGGGGGGCTTTTAAGAAAAAGAATTTTTTTATGTAAAAAAGAAAAGCATTTTTAAAACCCTGTCCCCTGAATTTATGACAAAGATTTGCTGATGTTCTCAGATTTTCTTTTACTATCAAATCATTTGTTTATTGGATGGTAATAAACAACATAAGATGAGACTGAGAGGAACAGGTTTCATGCAAAATACATAAAAGTGTACTGTGATGTTTTCGAGGATATACAAGTGCAGTGGAACGCCGCAATACTGAACATCTGGCTATACCCAACATCATCCTTGACTCCCAATATTTTTGTGTACAATGCACATACCCAATATGGTTCTCTAATGAATTACCATTATGCTTTAGGTAAGGAGGGCCTGACGCATTTCGATCCTTTCTCAAAGGCTATAAAGCCTCTGAGAAAGAACCTGTTAGGATTGAAATGCGTCAGGCCCTCCGGAACTTAAAACATTTGATACATTTCAGGTCATTTTGGATGATGAGCAGTTTGCAGCAGTTTATTACTTGAATAACCATTATAATGGACAATATCTGTACATCCTGTCTTGTTCGTTATAGCGGCGTTCTCGGCTAGGACAAAGTTCGCCAATAATCAGAACAAAAACACAAAAATTAATACATGTAAATTAAATAAAAGAAAAGAAACAATAAAAATAGCTGAACATGGATTTGAGCTGACCGCAAAGAACTGAACAATATAAAAAGAAATGAATAATAACTCATGAAAATAAAAAGAAACTGAACTTCAATCATGTAATTAAGTTGCATTAAACAAATTTGAGAGGGTTAATTCTAATAACTTTTGGGGTGAAAATTAACTGCAGGTTGCCCAAATTTAAGGTCAGCCCAATCGCATTCAGTTGTATTAAAGGGCATGTACAACATTGGTAACAAACCAAAACAGAAATGTTTACAGATTTACGTATAAATTTCAAGGTATGAAGATGGTGCTGGTTGAAACATACTGTGAACCTTTTTCTGCCTGAAAAGAGTAAAACCAAACACCAAAACATTTTTGATCTTGGAAAGATAAAAACAATGAGACAACCTGTCCCACACAATTTGGCGTAACAATTGGAGCGGGTTTTTGTTGTTTTCTACTGTTTCCAATGATCAATTGAGCTGAAAATTTCACAGCTTTGTTTTTATTCCATGACAAATCGAATATTTTGATTCCTGTCACCTTTAACAATGCTGTACATGCCCTTTTAAAACAAAGAGGAACTCAATTTGTGTTAAACACACTTCAATGTAATTTTGCAAAATTTTGGGTGGCTGGGCTGGTGATTTTAGGATATAGAGGAATCAAAATGTGTTTTTTGAAAAATAAATTCACTATTAGAAATCAATAACCACCAACAAAACTCCCCGACATCAAGCAGCTGATAGTAATAAAGTAAAACAATTCATCATCAATGAACTCGTCAGTCGTCACGGCAATTTGCCTTTTGCTTTCTTCTTTTTAGTTGTTCTGTTTGTCGGTGCTGGAGCATCATGTGTTATCTGTTTGTCTGTTTTTGTCCCCATCAACTGCTTCTGCTTTTTGGCTTTCAGTTTCTTCCCTGCAGATGGCCTCGGTTGGGGATTTTCATCTGGCTTGACCTTTGACCCTGGGTTCGCTTGTTTTCTTTTCTTAGCTCCAGTCATTTGGGGTTTCCCGGCATGCTGTGTGACCCCTGACCCCTGTTGACCTTTGACATGTCCCTTCAGTGCTTTCTTGATGATTTCTCTGGATGTAAGAAAGAAAAAAAATATATCGAGCCATGATAATTGCTTTGTTTGGGACAAAATGAGAGCATTTAGGGGAGGTCTTGGTCTTAGTGCCCCTTTGAATGGTTCCCATAGGCAACAGGCTCTTGACGACTGTTGCTTGATGAGTGGTGCTAGGCAACCGGCTCTTAGCAACCAGCACTTAGAAACTAGTGCTTACCATGGCAACTGGCCTTAGCAACAGTTCTTTGGAGGCTGTTGCTTGGCAACGATCCTTGCCAGCTATTGCTTGGCGACTATTGCTTGGTGAATGGTGCCTGACAACAGGCACTTAGTAACTGGAGCTCAGCAACTGTAGTGATCAATTGTGCTTGGAAACCGGTGCTTGGCAATGGTGCTTGGCTGCTGTTGCTTTGCGACTGTTGCTTGGTGAATGGTGCCAGACAAATGGTGCTAAAAACTGTTAATTGGCAAATTGTGCCAGAAAACCAGTGCTTGGCAACAGTGGTTTAGCAACGGTGCTTGGTTACTAGCTGTTGCTTGGCAACAATGCTTAGCAACTGCTAGTAACCAAACAAACAGTATTAGGCTTCTTATTAAGTGGTTAGTGCAACAATTTAACTGCTTTTGAAATTGAAAGGTGAACAAAGAAAATTTTACTGGAGCAGGATTCGAATCGGCAACCTCCTGAATACCGTACAGGCGCTTTACCAACTTTGCTATCCAGCCCTACGATGGTGGTGTCCCCAATAGTCAATTATCTTTGTTCATATGGCAGTCAGAAGCCATGAAACCACACACATACTGCAGTTTCCCTTGTGGTTATTTGATGATTGCATTTGAAATGGAATCTTACTTCTTCTTCTTGGCCTTGTCCAGGTCTTGCTTGGGCAGAGTCCGGATGGAATCTCGTTTGACGGGCTCCCTCTCAAGCTTCTTCCTTTTCCCCCTGAAATAATCATGAAAAAATAACTGTCAAAGAACCCTAACAGGGCTGACATAATCCTTAAAGGTAGTATCATACTTTGGTAACATACCCAAACAGAAATCTCCACAGACTTACCTATAACTTACAGGGTATAAAGATGGTGATGGTAGAAACATACCATTAAAATTGTTCTGCCTGAAATGCTCTATTTATCCAGAAAAGAGTAAACACAATAACTAAAAAACAATTTTGATCCAAATTAGTCCAAATGAATTGTTCACAGATGTTACTAGGGAGTAGGGAAGATTAGATTTCATGTTGACTACGTCAACTGATACAAGATTGCGTCATGCCAAGTGTTTGCGCTTGCGTCAAATCGTCACCAATGTTGTCGGAGTGAGTCAAGGACGCACAAACTATGGTTTTGATGTTCAGCACGACGTTCTCCCATTTGTGGTCGACGTGAACGAGGTCCACGTTCACACCAATCTAAAGCTCCCTACTGTCATTAACTTGAGGTTAAGATGCTCTCTCAATAAGCACAAGCCTCCTCAAAACCTTAAGGGCATCCACCATCCTCTTGATAGTTGAAAGGGCATGGCACTGGCTGGCCTTACTTACTTGGAGAGTTTCTTGAGCTGTAGCATGTACTCCGGTACGGGGCATCCAGCATTCCTCATCACATTGGCAATACTGCAGAAAAACAATGGAGGGGGAGGGGAAGAATGGTCAATCCTCTCTGTGCACACACTATAGAGGGCGACATTGACAAGTGGCAAGCTTACTTCCGCTCTTTTAGTGAACTGCCGAGCTGGATAATCTAACTGCACCAGGGGCCAATTTCAAAGAGCTGCTTAAGCACCAACATTTGCCTAAAGGTACTATCATACTTTAGTAGCATACTGAAACAGAAATCTTCACATAATTATTTACCTTTAACTTACAGGATATAAAGATGGTGATGGTACTAGAAACATACCACTTTAATTTCTCTGCCTTAAATGCTGTATTTATCCAGAAAAGAGTAAAACAATTTTGATCTTTTAAAGATAACAAATAACAGTGAAAAGATTTTAAAAATACTGGGGGTTTTTTGGACTGTTTTCTCAAAAAGTGGGCACTGTATGGGACTGACCATTTCACAGATAACTGTTTCTTTCTGATATTTTTCCCCCACGAATCTGTATTTCTTTGACAAAAACCAAAGTATGATATTATCTTTAAGGACCAAAAACCTTGGTAAACAAAATCAGTATGCCAGCCAAAACTCCTTGTGAATGTTACGCTCAGTAAACAATGGCTGAATACAAGTCAAAAGCAGTAACCATTACATGAAAATCTGGTTGGTAATCCTCTTTGATCAATGAAGACTTTTTAATAATGCTCCAGCAAATATGGTGCTTCAGCAGCTCTATGAAAATGGCCCCAGATGAACTTCCCAAGAGGATACAAGGTACCGGCAAGAAAAATAGAGTTTACCTTCTCAGATGTACGGCATCGTCTTCTGTGAAGAAAGTGACCGCCTTCCCAGGCCTGCCGGCTCTTCCCGTCCGTCCGATTCGATGGATGTAGCTGATGGCCGATGTTGGGAAGTCATAGTTGATGACCAGGTTGATGCCTTTGAAGTCGATGCCCCGGCCCATCAGCTCCGTAGCGATCAGGACCCAGATTTGACCCGACCGGAAGCACTTGACGATGTTATCACGCTGCGTCATCAGAAACAAACAATAAAGTTGTTTCAGAGGTCTTTTCGATGTTGGATATTAACTGCAAAACTTCCGAGGATGTATTTAGGAATGACATTTTGCTGTTGCTGTTGTTGGACTTCAGGGACTCAAGGGGTAAAGATGTACAGTACTGAGTTTTTTACAAACTGAACAAGCTTTCTTCTTGCAAAAAAATTTGCAGAGGAGGGTTAACATTGCACAGAATGTGCTGTAAAGGGTACGGCACAGTGTTGGACTTTGGCAGATTCGGGAAGGTTCCTAGCCAAAATGTCCAGGGGTTAGGGTTACAGAATGCCGAATAGTGTTGGACTTTAGCAGATTCAGGAAGGTTCCTAGCCGAAGTGTCCAGGGGCTAGGGTTACAGAATGTTTGAAGAATGCTGCATAGTGTTGGAATCTGGCAGATTTGGGAAGATTCCTAGCAAAAATGTCCAGCGGTTAGAGTTGCAGAATTTCCCATAAGGATACTGCACAGTGTGTAGGAATTAAATGGCATTGGGAAGATCCTCTCTAACTCTGCATATTAAAAGGAGCGAAGCCATATAAACGACTCGTTGCAAGACTCGCTCCCTACCGAGTCAATTATTTCCAGAAAGGAACTCTGTGGGTTTAAAAAACAGAGGCTCCGGCTTAGACTCAGGCTCCATTTCGTGAATCCATTCTAAAATCAAAATAGTGGCTTTTGGCTGCAGTTTAAAAGTACATTCTCTGGTTTGAAAAGGAAAACAGTGCTTCAGCTTCAATGAAAAACCACAACCTATATTTTCAGCATAATGGCTGACAGAGCTCGAGCCTGAGCCTGCCTTTTAATGAAAAGAGCAAAACAACTGTAAGGCAAACAAACATCAACCAACAAACAAACCTGAGTCTGTGTCTTATCAGCATGGATTATGTCCACATTGTAGCCGTCGTAGACCAGCTCATGAAACAGCTCCTTGGCGCGGTCCTTGGACTGAACAAAGACCAGAATTGGTGGCTGAAAACCCTGAGTCAAAAAGGGGACAGATAAAAAGTGTAGAAACAAAATTAGAATCCTTGAGTAAAAAGTAAAACTCACTTACAAAGCGAGCATACCTGCAATTTGGCAAAACTCTGAGCGTAGTATTTACTTTTCTGAAAATTTCACGAACGGCCAGAAGTTTGCCGTATTCCCCTCCTACAAACACCAACTCCTGCTGGATCAGGTCAGTTGCCGTGTTCCTGGGAAAATGAGAGAAAGATGGCAAAATGATCAATAATTTTGGCTAGAAAGACTTAGTCTACCAGGGTCATTCCCTCCAATAAACTCCAGCTGGAGGGTTTAGGAGTTTGATATAGTCTGCCAGTGACCTTCACTGTGAGTAGGAGGGTCATTCCCTCCAATACACTCCAGCTGGAGGGTTTGGGAGTTTGACAGTCTGCTAGTAACCTTCACTGAGAGTAGGAGGGTCATTCCCTCCAATACACTCCAGCTGGATGGTTTGGGAGTTTGACACAGTCTGCTAGTAACCTTCACTGAGAGTAGGAGGGTCATTCCCTCCAATACACTCCAGCTGGAGGGTTTGGGAGTTTGACATAGTCTGCCAGTAACCTTCACTGAGAGTAGGAGGGTCATTCCTCCAATAAACTCCAGCTGGAGGGTTTGAGAGTTTGACATAGTCTGCTAGTAACTTTCACTGGGATTAGAAAGGTTACAAAAAGATCCTCGAGCACAAGATTGCGAGAAAGCCACCCCGATACCCGAAATACTGACTTCTGACCGATGGTTACGGTCACCACGTTGTCCAGGTTCAGCTTACACCACCGCTCCACATTGTGGGTGAAGGTGGCACTGAACATGGCCCGTCGCACGTGCGTGGAGTCGCATGCCCGGTAGATTGTGGCCAGCTGGTCCCGGAATCCTGATTTGCCTTCCTCAAACAGCTTATCCGATTCATCCACGATCAGCCACTCCACGCTTAACGAGAAACAAATGTGAAGAGTAAAACAAAATCATCAAACTTTGTTCTCAGTAATGGGGCAAGAAAATTTTGCAAAGGCACATCCTTTGGATGAAGAGAAATGCCTTATGGAATATTGAAGGGGGCATCAAGGCAATTTATAGGGGCATGACGAGGGGCAAAAGGCAAATGACCTTTAAGGCATTATTAAGGGCAGGTACACTTATGATCAGGTGCATCAGGCAAATGACCAGGGGCACTGAGGCAATGACCAGGGGCACCAATGCAATGGGGCACCCTGGCAATGACCACAGGCACCAAGGCAATGACCAGAGGCACTAAGGCATTGACCAGGGGCACCAAGGCAATGACAATAGGCACCAAGGTAATGAAAAGAGGCACCAAGGCAATGGCCAGAGGCACCAAGGCAATGACCAGAGGCATCAAGGCAATGACCAGGAGCACCAAGGCAATGGCCAGGGGCACCAAGGCAATGACCAGAGGCACCAAGGTAATGAAAAGAGGCACCAAGGCAATGGCCAGAGTCACAAAAGCAATGACCAGAGGCATCAAGGCAATGGCCAGGAGCACCAAGGCAATGACCAGGGGCCCCAAGGCAATGACCAGGGGCTCCAAGGCAATGACTAGGGGCTCCAAGGCAATGACCAGGGGCTCCAAGGCAATGACCAGGGGCTCCAAGGCAATGACTAGGGGCTCTGACGCAAGGCATGGTACAAGGTACTCACTTGTTTAACTTGATGGCAGGAGGTTCTTGATTCAAGAGATAGACCAGCCGGTTAGGAGTTGTGACAAGAATATCTGCAGGAGAAACAATGTAGAAGAGCTTGAAGCGATACAAATATCTGAAGGGGTCCATCTTTGGTCCATCTGTAGGTCAAAAAGTTCAGGGATATTCCCCTCCCAATAAATTCTTGGGGAAAGGGGACACCGTAAAGAAGGCCTTGCTGGTGTGGCGGTCTTAGCTACCTCCCGGTCTTGGCTGTCCCTACTGACGTGACCGGACAGAGCACGCCACTTAAAAAGATGACTTTCCCATTGTTGTGCCGCAGCAAAAAGATGGCATGACGTATTTTTAGGGGGACAGCTGAGACCAGCAGACAGCTGAGACTGCCACACCGGTTCCAGAGCCAAGTTCCTTGGGAACTATATACATATATATGTCCCTGATCAACTTACCAAATTTCTGGGAGGATTCGGGGCCGAACTGCTTGGCTGCCTGGGCCGTGTTCTGGATGGTGTGGGTGCGGAGGCCCCGCCCCTCGCCCAGTCTCTGGAACTCCCGGTACGTCTGATTGGCCAGCTCCCGCGTTGGCGAGACGACCACGGCGCGGAACCCCTTCTTCTTCGGTTCCTACAATGGAAACAATTGCATCCCTTTTAGCAATATTCTGGTCAAGAATTTGCTTGGTTACATAACAGATGTCTTGCACCAATGCACTGTTCATAACGGATCAGAAAGGCACAAAGGAACCAGTCCATTCCAGAGATGGCTATCACTATGCAAATGCAAAAGCTTGCCTCGAATCATGTGATATAGCAGCAGAGTCTTTAGTCTGGAAAATTCAAACTGGGGGGTTTATGTGTAATGAAAGAAATCTGTGTGCCATATATTAGTCAGATTTAACTTGCAAATGGCTTATTGTTTTAACCAGTGAAATAAAAGGATGTGAGTTAAATGAAACACAGCTAACTATGCCCTATGTAAGCTAGAGAGATTATATTAATCAGAAATTTAAAAATAATGAGTAATTTCTACGTACCTTCAAATGTGCAAGAACTGGAAGAATGAATGCGGCAGTTTTACCGGAGCCAGTGGGAGCGCAGGCTAACAGCTCTCGTCTCTGTGATGACAAAAACAAAAAGAGCACAACTATTGGTAAGAATGAGAGTCAGTCTTTTTCCCTCTTAATTCTTCCCACAAAGGATATCCTGAGCCTAGCAGGGCTCCTTCTAGAAGACTTGGTCAGTGGCATATCTAGGGGGCACGAGCTCCGGGCACCACTTTTTAGGGGTGCAAAAAACATTATGGCAAAAAAAACATGAAGGTAGCTGTACTGTTGAAGTAATAGGGAAATCTAATCCAATTAACAAAATGCTTGGAGATAGGAGGGCCTGACACGTTTCGATCTGAGCAGGATCTTTTTTGAAGGCAAAACTCCTGCTAAGATTGAAACACATGAGGCCCTGCAAACTCCTATCATTTGATACATTTCAGGTCTTCCTTTTTTTTTTGGCTTATGAGCAGTTTGCAGCAGTTTATTACTCAAATTCCAATGAACAAAGAAAAAAAGATTTCAAATTCAAATTGTCTTATTTATTTTTATTTTTCATTGGCATCAGAAGTTGGAATTAGGGGGCCGAATTGAAGCGCTTGCCCCCGACGCTGTTTTCCCTAGATATGCCGCAGGACTTGGTCAATGCAATCTTGACGGCAGCTGGGTCACCCAATGCTGTCAGATCACAGAAACCCCTATTGATGGGATTCACAAACCAAATCTGCATCAGGATGGGATTCGGACCAAGGACCCTTGATCAGAAAGACAAGGTATAGGCACAATTACCCCCCATGCCCTGATCACACTCAACTACAGAACTGAACCACTTCGCTCCAGACTGTATTCTTACGTGCATCATGACCGGCACGGCTTGCATCTGAATTTGTGTCGGTTCCACAAAGCCAACACAGTGAACATTCTCCACGATGTCTGAGTGCAGGCCGTATTCCCTTTGGAGCTGGTCAAAAGTGGCTACTGGATCCGGGATGTCCGTGCCCCACACGTGGATCTTGTGCTGCTTCCTGAAGACGTTGACCTATAAGAAGGTATTTAGAGGGTAGAGGGATTTGGAAGACAGTAAGAAGCTTAAGTGTCAATCCAACTAGAACAAGTTTGAGAGAGAAACCGCAGGTGAGGAAATGACTTTAATCAATTTCCAAGTTGGTAATAATTGCCATGGGTTGCTTAATCGTTGGACTGTTTGTTCTATAGGGCAAGCATGCAGAAAATTAGTGAAACTTTATCTGAAAGTTCCACATACAGTTGCAAGTACACTCATGATCAGGGGCACCAGGCAAATGTCCAGGGGCACCAAGGCAATGACCAGGGGCATCAAGGCAATGAACAGGTGCATCAAGGCAATGACCAGGGGCATCAAGGCAATGAACAGGTGCATCAAGGCAATGAACAGGGGCATCAAGGCAATGACCAGGGGCATCAAGGCAATGAACAGGTGCATCAAGGCCATGACCAGGGGCATCAAGGCAATGACCAGGGGCATCAAGGCAATGAACAGGTGCATCAAGGCAATGACCAGGGGCATCAAGGCAATGAACAGGTGCATCAAGGCAATGACCAGGTGCATCAAGGCAATGACCAGGGGCATCAAGGCAATGACCAGGTGCATCAAGGCAATGACCAGGTGCATCAAGGCAATGACCAGGGGCATCAAGGCAATGAACAGGTGCATCAAGGCAATGACCAGGGGCATCAAGGCAATGACCAGGGGCATCAAGGCAATGAACAGGTGCATCAAGGCAATGAACAGGGGCATCAAGGCAATGACCAGGGGCATCAAGGCAATGAACAGGTGCATCAAGGCCATGACCAGGGGCATCAAGGCAATGACCAGGGGCATCAAGGCAATGAACAGGTGCATCAAGGCAATGACCAGGGGCATCAAGGCAATGAACAGGTGCATCAAGGCAATGACCAGGTGCATCAAGGCAATGACCAGGGGCATCAAGGCAATGAACAGGTGCATCAAGGCAATGACCAGGGGCATCAAGGCAATGAACAGGTGCATCAAGGCAATGACCAGGGATATCAAGGCAATGAACAGGTGCATCAAGGCAATGACCAGGGCATCAAGGCATGATCATTGGTCTTGTGCCTTTCTAAGTCCAGCTATGGTTGTGTATACCCATGAATCCATAATGTATGGTGTACTATAAAGGACACCTATCTGTTATCGTCGTGTTCCGTCCTGTTTGTGAGCAGAGCGTCGTGCGTGTGAGTAAAACCGTCGTGCGTGTGAGCAGCTTCGTCGTGTTTGTGAGCAGAGCGTCGTGTGTGTGAGTAAAACCGTCGTGCGTGTGAGCAGCTTCGTCGTGTTTGTGAGCAGAGCGTCGTGTGTGTGAGTAAAACCGTCATGCGTGTGAGCAGCTCCGTCGTGTTTGTGAGCAGAGCGTCGTGCGTGTGAGTAAAACCGTCGTGCGTTTGAGCAGCTCCGTCGTGTTTGTGAGCAGAGCGTCGTGCGTGAGTAAAACCGTCATGCGTGTGAGCAGCTCCGTCGTGTTTGTGAGCAGAGCGTCGTGCGTGTGAGTAAAACCGTCGTGCGTGTGAGCAGCTTCGTCGTGTTTGTGAGCAGAGCGTCGTGCGTGTGAGTAAAACCGTCGTGCGTGTGAGCAGAGCGTCGTGCGTGTGAGTAAAACCGTCGTGCCTGTGAGCAGCTCCGTCGTGTTTGTGAGCAGAGCGTCGTGCGTGTGGGGAGCTCCGTCTTGCGTGTGAGCAGCTCCGTCGTGTTTGTGAGCAGAGCGTCGTGCGTTCGAGTAAAACCGTCGTGCCTGTGAGCAGCTCTGTCGTGTTTGTGAGCAGAGCGTTGTGCGTGTGAGTAAAACCGTCGTGCGTGTGAGCAGCTCCGTCGTGCGTGTGAGTAAAACCGTCGTGCCTGTGCGCAGCTCCGTCGTGTTTGTGAGTAAAACCGTCGTGCCTGTGAGTAAAACCGTCGTGCCTGTGAGTAAAACACGACGGAGCTGCTCACAGGCACGACGGTTTAACTCACACGCACGACGCTCTGCTCACAAACACGACGGAGATGCTCACAGGCACGACGGTTTTACTCACACGCATGATGCTCTGCTCACAAACACGACGCTCTGCTCACACGCACGACGGAGCTCCCCACACGCACGACGATAACAGATAGGTGTCCTTTATAGTACACCATAATAATGGATGTGGTTTTAATTTTCAACATGATCGAAGGAAGTCAATTGAGAGAGATTAATAGAAACCTGTTCACGTCGTTTCTGCTCCTGCTTTTCGGCGGACAGTCTGGGATTCGGACTGATCTCCTTCTGATGAGGTTGCAGAGATGCCATCAGCCGCAGTCCACTCCCGTCCTCATCAGTCCCTTCCTCCTTGCATGCCACGGCAGCATCCTTCTTCTTTCGCTTCTTACTTCTCGTCTTTCCCGACGTCAGGCCTTCTCCTTCCTCGGCTTTGCGCTTCTTTTGGCCTTCTGTCGTTCCTGACCGTTCATGACTTCCAGATGATGCCAATGCCTCACCGGAATTGTTTGCAGTTGAAAAAATATCCAGAGCTCTCGTGATCTCTTGCTTGCTGGCTGGCTTTGGCCTCGTTTTAATGACCTGTTGAAGCAGTTGGTGAAGTAGAGAAACCTTGACTACGAGTATGACAATTGACAATCAATTAGGAAGCAATTATTATGAAAAACCTCAACATTTGTGAACACTTTGTTGTAATCCACTATTGTGTACCAATAGCTCCATGTTGAGCGCAATTCACAACACCTGCGCAAGTTTTACACTAGGCCGCCAGGTTTCAAACTGGGCGGTGCGTAATTTTGAATTGCTAAATAGTACTGCCCGTTTTAAAATTGCGTGCTGTATATGCTAAAGCCAGGACGTCTAGTCTGTGCTTCACAGACTATCTTTGCTGACATGAACTACACAGTACAAATAATTTTTCCTCAAGCAATCGCACCAGTCACTTGCGCTTGCGACAGCTGATAATTATGCATGTGTTTCTCTTTTTGAGTCTGAAAAATATATAGTTCATGTTATAAACCATCTTTGAAACTATAACAAAACCAGGTTTTCTTTCAAACAAAATGTCACTTCGGACGCTATTTGACATACATTTTTCCACAGGACGGACAGGATGACCACGGTGAGGATTGTGATAAGACGGGTCCCAAAACCAATAAGGAAAGGAAAACTACTTTTTGAAAAGTTACTTACCTAAACCATGCCTAAATATACCTTAAATTAGTGGTGTCCTAGATACTCTTCTATTATTAGCAAGATTAATTTTGTGGAACGAGGGCAGGGCTTTGATTTTTGAGGGGGGGAAATTATGGGGTGAAAACGGTAACAAAGATTCACGGCAACGGACGGCCGCAGACGAGAATAGTCTGGTTTCAACTCTTACATTTTGAGGACTTTTGATCTGTTGGACCTGGGCACTAGACTAAACTGACCAGCCAAAAATGGCCTCAAAAAGTATCAAGTGATTACGGGCTGTTTTTAAGAACTTGAGAAAGAAAATTGCATTTTTATACCGAAATGTTGCACAAATTTTATGGACCCAGGAACATTTACTGAAAGTCAGAAGTATAATTTTTGAGGAGTAGAAGCTATTTAAGAGCTAAAATAATCAATGTGTTTTGGGGATCCCGTCTTAACTCTATCTTATCACTCCCCAGCACTAACGGCCATGGCATGCGATGCCGGTAAAAAACCGTAAACCGCAGTGGAGTTTTAAGTCAATTATTGATTAATGCATAGGTTATATATCTACATCACATTCGTTCCCGAAAACTACCTGGAATTTTTCCGCATCACTTTTAAAACGGTGTAAATCAAACTTCAATCCGGCACCGAGTTTCCTGAACAGGTCCATGGAGGTCGCCATCTTGAACCACGTGTGAACAGCGCCACCATTTGGCAAAATTGTGAAATCGTTGTTTGCACAAACTTCATTCAGTTCATTTAATTAATTATGATCATTCAGATTATTTCACGTACAATTTTATTGTCATGATATTGAAGAAAGGTCACTGGAGATGATGCTTGCATTAATAATATACATGAAGAAGAAGAAAATGATTGCACAACAGACTAAAAACAGCATACAGTCCCAGCACGGCAAAAATAACAGGCTACAACATTTTGGCCGATTTGGCGTTCTCCCATCCAGTTGACGGAAAGGGGACACCATGTGAATTGCTTATGGGAATCGTCCGTTACGTTACGGGGTGGTAAAACCAGCCTTATGGGGTACTTTTGTACCCCGTTTTGGTAAACTGCAACTGCAAAGATTGTTTCCCTACAAAATATCCCATTTTGTAGTTTCCCTTTACGTATACACCGCATCATGATACACAATGCAATTTTGCACATTGTATGTACACTTTCCATATTTTGACGGTTTTTATGAGTTTGATGAGCTGCAAAAAACGCTCTTCTACAAGTATTCACATCACATGGACACAAATTAATATTAGGTGGATTACGTGTATTTTTTTTTCTGAGAAATAAGCCATTATTTTAGAGCTACTTCATTCACATTGGACGAACGACAAAGCTCCCGTACAAAATCAGCCAATATGGCGTTTTCCCAAGCCACAGACACACACGGACACCATGTACATTGCTTATGGCATTTGTTGTTAAGTTGTGTGTCTGTAAAACCAGTCTTATGGGGACATTTTGTACCGCAAGTTCTAACATATACACTGCACCAATGATTACGGTTTTGCCGACAAACCTCCCATACAAAATCAGCCAATATGGCGTTTTCCCAAGCCACCGACACACACGGACACCATGCACATTGCTTATGGCATTTGTTGTTACGGCGTGTGTCCGTAAAACCAGTCTTATGAGGACCTTTAGTGCAACAAGTTTCACCCTAGAAACTGCACCAATGATTGCGGTATGAAAATAATACATGTATTTCGTGGACTTCTTGTAGGCCTGCCTACATATTTAGTAAGCAGCCACACAAAGCTCCCGTACAAAATATACCAATATGGCGTTTTCCCAGGCTATCGACACACACGGACACCATGCACATTACTTATGGCATTTGTTGTTACGTTGTGTGTCTGTAAAAACAGTCTTATGGGGACATTTTGTACCGCAAGTTCCACCATAGACAGTGCACCAATGATTGCGGTATGAGATACGCTATTTCGTTTTCTCCTTTGAGCGCAGCCACACAGCGACAAAGTGCCCTTACAAAATAGACCAATATAGCGTTTTCCCAAGCTACCGACACACACGGACACAATGTACATTTCTTATGGCATTTGTTGTTACGATGTGGGGTTGTAAAACCAGTCTTATGGGACCTTTTGTACCACAAGTTCCTCCATAGACAGTGCACGATGATTACTGTTGTTAGTTTGTTACCGACAAACCTCCCGTACAAAATCAGCCAATATAGCGTTTTCCCAAGCCACAGACACACACGGACACCATGCACATTTCTTATGGCATTTGTCGTTACGGTGTGTGTCCGTAAAACCAGTCTTATGAGGACCTTTTGTACCGCACATTTTAACCTAGAAACAGCAACAATGATTGCGGTATGAAAATAAGCTCTACATGTATTTCGTCGACTTCTTGTAGGCCTGCCTATATAGTAAGCAGCCACACAAAGCTCCCGTACAAAATGGACCAATATGGCGTTTTCCCATGCTATCGACACACAGGACACCATGCACATTGCTTATGGCATTTGTTGTTCACGGATAACCAACTGGCTACAACATTTTGGCCGATTGGACGTTCTCCCATCCAGTTGACGGACGGGGGACACCATGTGAATTGCTTATGGGAAATTGTCCGTTACGTTACGGGGTGGTAAAACCAGCCTTATGGGGTACTTTTGTACCTCATTTACCACCATAGCAACTGCAAAGATTGTTGTTATATGGTGTATTATAAAGGACACCTATCTGTTATCGTCGTGCGTGTGGGGAGCTCTGTCGTGCGTGTGAGCAGAGCGTTGTGCGTGTGAGTAAAACCGTCGTGCGTGTGAGCAGAGCGTCGTGCCTGTGAGTAAAACCGTCGTGCCTGTGAGCAGCTCCGTCGTGTTTGTGAGTAAAACCGTCGTGCCTGTGAGTAAAACCGTCGTGCCTGTGAGTAAATCCGTCGTGCCTGTGAGTAAAACCGTACGACGGAGCTGCTCACAGGCACGACGGTTTTACTCACAGGCACGACGGACCTCCCCACACGCACGACGGAGCTGCTCACAGGCACGATGGTTTTACTCACACGCACGACGCTCTGCTCACACGCACGACGGACCTGCTCACAGGCACGACGGTTTTACTCACACGCACGACGCTCTGCTCACAAGCACGACGCTCTGCTCACACGCACAACGGAGCTCCCCACACGCACGACGATAACAGATAGGTGTCCTTTATAGTACACCATATTGTTAGTCTACAAAATATGCCATTTTGTCGTTTCCCTTTGTGCATGCATAAAAAATTGCACATTGTACTTTTCATATTTTATGCTGCTGAGTTTGATGAGCCGCAAAAACGTTCTTACGGGTGACCTTTTCTACAAGTATTCACACCACATGGACACAAATTAATTAGATAGATTACGTGTATTTTTGTATTCAAGAAATAAGCCATTATTTAAGGGCTACTTCATTCACACTGGACGAACGACATAGCTCCCGTACAAAATCAGCCAATATAGCGTTTTCCCAAGCCACAGAAACACACGGACACCATGCACATTGCTTATGGCATTTGTTGTTACGCTGTGTGTCTGTAAAACCAATCTTATGGGGACCTTTTGTACCACAAGTTCCTCCATAGACACTGCACCAAGATTACGGTTTTGCCGACAAAGCTCCCGTACAAAATCAGCCAATATGGCGTTTTCCCAAGCCACCGACACACACGGACACCATGTACATTTCTTATGGCATTTGTGGTTACGGTGTGTGTCTGTAAAACCAGTCTTATGGGGATCTTTAGTGCAGCAAGTTTCACCCTAGAAACTGCACCAATGATTGCGGTATGAAAATAAGCTCTACATGTATTTCGTCGACTTCTTGTAGGCCTGCCTATATAGTAAGCAGCCACCATAGAGTTAAATAAAAAACTAGAGTGTGCACTCTGCGCGTGTTGCTCGAACCATGGCCAGCGCCATTGCATTAAGGAAACAAGGGAAAACGCGCGCGTCCCGTTTCAAATTGTGCGTACATATTCTTACCCCGGTTCGTACGCGCAGCACTGTGCATAAAATATGTGTCGCGTCACGCACAGTGCGCGTAATTTATCAAGTAACATCCGGGTACCTTATTTGGACTCTACTGCGGTTGCTCAGTCACCCCAACTAAAATGGCGGCTGCGCGTCCGTGCCAGAGTGCCGAGAGCACGCACATTGAATACGAAGCGCGCACTCTAGTTTTTTATTTAACTCTATGGCAGCCACACAAAGCTCCAGTACAAAATATACCAATATGGCGTTTTCCCAGGCTATCGCATAGAGTTAAATAAAAAACTAGAGTGTGCACTCTGCGCGTGTTGCTCGAACCATGGCCAGCGCCATTGCATTGAGGAAACAAGGGAAAACGCGCGCGTCCCGTTTCAAATTATGCGTACATATTCTTACCCCGGTTCGTGCGCGCAGCACTGTGCATAAAATATACGTTGCGTCACGCACAGTGCGCGCAGTTCTTCGAGTAACATCCGGATACCGTTTTTTGGACTCTACTGCGGTTGCTCAGTCACCCCAACTAAAATGGCGGCTGCGCGTCCGTGCCAGAGTGCCGAGAGCACGCACATTGAATACGAAGCGCGCACTCTAGTTTTTTATTTAACTCTATGGCAGCCACACAAAGCTCCAGTACAAAATATACCAATATGGCGTTTTCCCAGGCTATCGCATAGAGTTAAATAAAAAACTAGAGTGTGCACTCTGCGCGTGTTGCTCGAACCATGGCCAGCGCCATTGCATTGAGGAAACAAGGGAAAACGCGCGCGTCCCGTTTCAAATTATGCGTACATATTCTTACCCCGGTTCGTGCGCGCAGCACTGTGCATAAAATATACGTCGCGTCACGCACAGTGCGCGTAATTTATCAAGTAACATCCGGGTACCTTATTTGGACTCTACTGCGGTTGCTCAGTCACCCCAACTAAAATGGCGGCTGCGCGTCCGTGCCAGAGTGCCGAGAGCACGCACATTGAATACGAAGCGCGCACTCTAGTTTTTTATTTAACTCTATGGCAGCCACACAAAGCTCCAGTACAAAATAAACCAATATGGCGTTTTCCCAGGCTATCGCATAGAGTTAAATAAAAAACTAGAGTGTGCACTCTGCGCGTGTTGCTCGAACCATGGCCAGCGCCATTGCATTGAGGAAACAAGGGAAAACGCGCGCGTCCCGTTTCAAATTATGCGTACATATTCTTACCCCGGTTCGTGCGCGCAGCACTGTGCATAAAATATACGTTGCGTCACGCACAGTGCGCGCAGTTCTTCGAGTAACATCCGGATACCGTTTTTTGGACTCTACTGCGGTTGCTCAGTCACCCCAACTAAAATGGCGGCTGCGCGTCCGTGCCAGAGTGCCGAGAGCACGCACATTGAATACGAAGCGCGCACTCTAGTTTTTTATTTAACTCTATGGCAGCCACACAAAGCTCCAGTACAAAATATACCAATATGGCGTTTTCCCAGGCTATCGCATAGAGTTAAATAAAAAACTAGAGTGTGCACTCTGCGCGTGTTGCTCGAACCATGGCCAGCGCCATTGCATTGAGGAAACAAGGGAAAACGCGCGCGTCCCGTTTCAAATTATGCGTACATATTCTTACCCCGGTTCGTGCGCGCAGCACTGTGCATAAAATATACGTCGCGTCACGCACAGTGCGCGCAGTTCTTCGAGTAACATCCGGATACCGTTTTTTGGACTCTACTGCGGTTGCTCAGTCACCCCAACTAAAATGGCGGCTGCGCGTCCATGCCAGAGTGCCGAGAGCACGCACATTGAATACGAAGCGCGCACTCTAGTTTTTTATTTAACTCTATGGGCTATCGACACACACGGACACCATGCACATTGCTTATGGCATTTGTTGTTCACGGATAACCAACTGGCTACAACATTTTGGCCGATTGGGCGTTCTCCCATCCAGTTGACGGACGGGGGACACCATGTGAATTGCTTATGGGAATTGTCCGTTACGTTACGGGGTGGTAAAACCAGCCTTATGGGGTACTTTTGTACCCCACTGTACCACTATAGCAACTTCAAAGATTGTTAGTCTACAAAATATGCCATTTTGTCGTTTCCCTTTACGCATGCACACAAATTGCACATTGTACTTTTCATATTTTGATGGTTTTTATGATGCTGAGTTTGATATGAGCCGCAAAGACGTTCCTTACGGGGACCTTTTCTACAAGTATTCGCACCACATTGACACAACAAATTAATAGCGCTGCGCACTTGCGGTAAAAATAGCACCGACCTCAGACAAACATTGCAACTAGCCATGCAAACGTGTGGTGAGTGGAAGTATGTGTGCGCGTCGCGCATGGTGTGACGTCATTAGTGCGGAACGCTATTAGATGGATTGCTTTTTTTTTTGTAATTAAGAAATAAGCCATTATTTTAGGGTTGCTTCATTCAGTCACATCGGACGAACGACACCGCGCCAGTACAAAATCAGCCAATATGGCGTTTTCCCATATCTACCAACACCGACGGACACCATGTACATTGCTTATGGCATATGTTGTTACGCTGTGAATCTGTAAAACCAGTCTTATGGGGACCTTTTGTACCGCAGGTTCCATCATAGACACTGCACCAATGATTACAGTGTAAGATACAGCTATTTCATCGTTTCCTTTTACGAGCCACACACAACGGTAATCAGCGAAAACGCTCCCGTACAAAATAGACCGATATCGCGTTTTCCCAAGCCACCGACACACACGAACATCATGTACATTGCTTATGACATTTGTTGTTACATGTGGGGTTGTGAAACCAGTCTTATGGGGACCTTTCTTTACTCCTTTTGTAGTCTAGGAAATGAGCCATTTTCATTGGGGACCGGTTTTTTTGCCAAGCCGGTGGCACCGGCTTTATGGGAAGTTTTCTAGCTAAGTAGACTAGTATCATACTTTGGTAGCCGAAAAAAAAACAGAAGAAGAAACGTTCACAGATTTACTTAGAACTAATTACAGGGTATAATGATGGTGTTGGTAGACACATACCGTTAAAACGTTTCCGCCTGAAATTGAGTATATTTATCCAGATATATTAGTAAAACAACGACAGAAAATGCTTTTGATCTTTAAAAGATAAACATTAACGGTGAAAAGATTTAAGAAATACCGTGGGCGATTTTCACTGTTTAGGCTCAAAAAGTGGGCACCGTATATGCGACTAAAATTTTCATAAATGACTGTAACTGTATCTTCCTTGATATTTTTGCCCATGAACCTGCATTTCTTTGACAAAAACCAAAATTTGATATAATCTTTAACAAATATTTCCAGGCCTTTCATTATTATTTTGAACCATAACATTATGCAGGCTGCTGTACAGAAGTACCAAAAAAGGGTACAAAATGACCTTATTTTATTGTCGTATCCCCATTGGCACACACTCTCATGCACGCTGTCTGTACACATTGCATGGAGGCTCACGGAAATTTCCTAGCGTTGGAAAACCGTCTTTATGGGGGACAATTCTAGCGCCTTTCACACTACACAAATACACACGAACAGATCACGATATGAAAATAAGCCATTTCGTCATCTCACTTCCTCTACACAAAGGAACCATTTTTTTATTGACACTAATAAAATCTTTTGTACGATGACAAAATATTGATTCGGCATGTGATGTGTTGGAAGTTTTCATGTATCTGTAAAAATTATGTACACAGTGAGTCAGCGATTGTAATCAAGGATAATCGGACCAGGGACACACGCGTACGGACTACCTCCATGCCAAGACAAACACCACCGAAGCGCAGGTGGTATGCTGTGGGGAAGATTTCCGTCTGAAATGCTGTATTTATCCAGCAATTAGAAGAACTAAGAACGAAAAGCAGTTTTGATCTCGGTGTAAGATCAAAACTATTCTTTATGTTTTATAAGAAAAATTGAGTCGGGTTTTTGCCATTTCTTTTTGAGCTCAAATTTTCACAGTTTATACTTCATGTACATGCTGGATCAGACAAATTGTGCGGTGCTGTTCTGTGACCTTTACCAATCATGTATTATACCTTTAAGCAAAATAAAAAGTCTTCCTTGAGTCATAACAGAATAATTAACAACCAAATTTTCATGGGATGTTTATACTGCTTTTGACTTATTTTCGACCATAATGTTTGTTGGGTATAACATTCACAAGGTGTTTTGGCTGACATACTGTTTTTATATACCAAGGTTTTTCGTGCTTAAGCAAATTTTGGTGCTCATATTGTACGCAACTCTATGAAGTTGGCCCCCTAGGCTATGTTTGCGCAGAGAACTAAAATCCACGTAGCTCACAAAGACAGATGACGTAATACGCTGTCCTCCATCACTCTCATCACGTGAAGAGGCTTCCTCCTACACGTGAAGACTGCACTGCATCAAAGGAGCGTCAATACCGTGCATCTCACACCATGGCGCTAGGTATACCGGTAGGCCTACCTCCATGGTCGCACTATAATAGGTCCCGCCAAAATCAATACGTCGACCTGAAAATAGTCAACCAATAAATGCCTTGGGTTTTTCTTTATCTTCTTCTCTGGAAGTTTCCCAGAAATTATGGTGTATAGCCTATCGCCATTGCCAGGGTAATTTTTCGTGCATTTTACAAGGCATTTTGAGGTTGAATTTTCAGGCTTGATCATGGCAGGCCTGAACCGCTAAGGCAGGCCGATCAAATGTTATCAATGTATAAACCATCTAAAAACTCGTTCTTGGAAAAAAAGGCCATGCAGCAATACCCGTACCCTGGTTATTACACTGTAGTAGAATATGTTTGTCATGATAACCTTTATGGCCTTTTCTACATTCAAAATGTATAGTAGTCATCACCAGTGCTCATGCAGGTTGACAATGCATGTATTATGATAAATCATGCTTCAACGCACACACTACATATCACATTGCAATATTATTGTAATATAGCCTAGGCCTATTGTACAATGTGACATTAGCGCTAGCACTAGTGCTATGCTGATCGTTATTCAAACACCCCCCCCCCCCCCATCCCCCTTGGTGATTTTCCATCAGAAGGTCTAATATTATACTTCATTAATCGATCGCAGGCCATCTCTAGATCATGATCTCCATAGATACCATGTCACAAGATGAGAAATGATGTCTGTGGGTCACAATTAGACAGTGCGCTTTGTCTGCCTATAGCTGTAGTGGTGTCTGAACATGGTATGAGCTTGCGCAGAGAGTCCTCCGTGTTCTAAATACAGCAGGTGACGTAATGCGCTCTCCACATCTCACGTGAGCCTATACGATGACTATGCTATAAAATAAGCCTTGAATGCGCCGCTGGCTCACTTCACTCTCAGTTCGCATTGAGCTGCAAACGATCGACGTATAGCCTAAACCATCTCTCGTTCTTTTCCAGTTAACCTATAAGCCTGTGTGTTGAAAATAAAAATGGCCTTTAAATTGGCGTGTTTCCTTCTGATGGCCGTTGTGGTGGCGACCAGCGCAGCTGCCGATAAGCCGTGCTGCTATCCCGATCAGTTCGAAGCGGAAAGGGGTAGGTGGTTATTATTATTCCAAGTTTTGAGTCAATGGTCGTTCATCGTCCAACAAGCTTTGTACGTGTATATAAAGGTATAATACGTACACAATTTGGTGAAGCCTCAAGGAACAGCTCTCATACTTTGTCTGATCCAACATGTACATTATGAAATAATAAACCTGTGGAAATTTGAGCTCAATCAGACATCTGAGTCCCGAGAAAGAATTAAATAGCGAAAACCAGACTCAACTGTTCTTATAAAACATAAAGAATAATTGTGATCACAATAATTTATTATCTAAATAGAAAATAAACGTTTAAACTCGCACCGCCATTCACAACAATGCGATCCTGTATTTTATTAGCTAAACTAGTTCACAAAACGTGTACAAGTTTTGTGTCACACTGTGGACCTTGATATATATGACCTCCAATGAGAATAAAATAAATAATGACGCATGGCTGATATTGATAAGAAATGTAAATACATTTAGTTTAAGTAAACAAGTATAGGCGTGCTAGAATTGTAAAGCAGAACAATGGGGATTTATCGGAGACTTGTTTTTCAGAGCCAAGTTTTGGTTTGTTTCTTTCAAACTACATGTATAACGAACTTTTGAACGTACATTTTGGTTAATAACACTTGCGACAAAGTTCCACAGTAATAAGTGAAAACTTTGCCCCTGCACGAAAAATGACCCCAAGAAAATAATTCATGCACTAGTAAGTAGGATGTCGTGGGTTCGAATCCCACACATGAGCCACTTCGCATGATTTTTGTTTTCATGTGAAGTCAACAAGCACTAGCTGAGTATGCATTGCTTATCAACGTCAGTGAAGGGCAATCCTAATTTGCATAGGAAATTATAAACACAATACTATGGCGGTTACACCACAGTTTCTGGAGGGAAAAAGGAAGAATAAAACTGAAGACATTTTTTGGTTGAATTTTCAGGCTCGATGGCAGGCGTCAGCCAACATGGGAAAGGCTCGTCTCATAACGAGAACGCCCATGTGGCCTTCGACTACACCAACAAACAAATTGCAGAAGCCATCACATTGTACGAGCCTGATTTCAGTACGAAGACGTTCAACATCATCATGAAATATGCTGAGGTAATAATTATAGACAAAACGCCCTTCCCCGAAACTGGGCTTCAGATAGCCTAAAATAATAACCATGGGGTAACTTTGTCACCGTGTGAATGCCGGTGCTTATCACGTATACCCTCGATAACTTGGAACTGACCGTGGGACCGGGTAGCTTTTGGTATCTTGGGTAACGTTTGTACCCTGACTGCCTGGGTAGCAATGACATCTTCGGTATAGGCTAACGTGTGCACTTTGTGTAGGCTATAACTATAACAAACCACCCTTGAATTTTGTATAAGCCCCCTCCACTGACCTTCTCTGAATTCACCTCTTAGTCCGCGTTCTCATGTGCACTGTTTTTTTTTCAATCTGACGTCTCCTCAGCAATATAGATCAGCAGTAATCTTTCCTAGCTTTTCACCAACCATGGTTGCCGCCATTTTGGTAATTCGCGTGAGCAGAGCGTGCGCTTTCATTGGCCATTTTTGGAATATCACGTGAGAAGAGGGTGCGCGTTCATTGGCCAGAACTTTGTCCTTTTGGCTCGGATCAGCACGTAGACAAAGTCTTTGCACACAGTGAGTTTTTGTTCCACGCGAGGCGAAAAAAAATCAAACAGGACAGATTTTGGTCTCACACGGCCTCGAGAGGCAGAAATCTCACCAGAAATTGACCGCACATGTGAGCTACGTGCAGGCTAAGCAAACGGCCTCGAGAGAAATTTTGCTCAGCAGCTTATGTGCGGCGGCCTTTTCTTTTGCACCTCGAACCTCATGTATTTTGTATACTTCTATTTCCTTAAAGAACGCTCAGTACATTTTCAGCGAGGAGGAACAACGCTGCCAGAAAATGAAACTGCTCGACGCTGAAATGGAACACTGTGTCTATGGTAAGCATTCATCGTCATTTTGATTAGCTGAATGCACATCATGTGCCATACTGTATACAATATCATCACTTTCTCGGCGTTCTGGAGTCAATTTCACCAAACTCATCATAACTTACTACCAATCGTATATGACATAATTATGATGTATCGGAGTCCTACGTAGGATACGATGGGTTATCGTTCGTAACTCCAGTTACGATCGAACGTAGGACTTCGTGAAATCGATCCCAGGCCTTATACAGTTTAACACCATCCTTGGCTAATTGGTGATTTATGATCGTAACGACGTCGTCTATAGTTCTATGTTCTGTTTGCACAATTGAACTTCTTATGAAGAACAAAATATCAATTAAAAATCAGTATTCGACAAGCTTATCGTCTCCTATTTCTCCTAGAAAATGCCACCTTTTCTCAGACGATTTACCTGGGTGATAAACAAGAACTGGCGGTGGACAGCTTTTTTTATGAGGTGAAGGAGAAAGGCGTGTACGGTTTCGTGTCTCAGACCGTGACGAAGGAGGGCTGCACCCCATCCAGCGTTACTTTCCAGGGGGTCGCGTACGATAGTAAGTATACCTCATTATTTTGTTTCTTTCATTTGAAATA
The DNA here is from genome assembly GCA_963971285.1 of Astropecten irregularis. Taxonomy (NCBI): domain Eukaryota; kingdom Metazoa; phylum Echinodermata; class Asteroidea; order Paxillosida; family Astropectinidae; genus Astropecten; species Astropecten irregularis. The sequence continues at coordinate 16,859,501 of OZ020247.1, forward strand.
TGCCACACTTTTTAGCAAGGGGAGCGTCCTATTGTCGCCATCTTTAGGGTACTATACCACACTTTTTAGCAAGGAGAGAGTCCTATTGTCGCCATCTTTAGGGTACTCATATAACTATCATATGCCCAAAATGCCACAATAGCGTATTACCTCTTGCAGTTAGATAGCTTTGCATGCACTGGTTGTAATGTACTAATTTTGTATTCTTACGGTCATAATGTTAAATTCCTGGGGAGTTCTTTCAACTAAAATAATATGGTGTCCGATAGCGCCCTCTGTAGACAACAAATCACAACACGCACTCTAATGATGTGTGAAACAAAAACGGTATATAAATCAAAAGTTTTCAATACCCAAGCACTTTTTTTATCATACTTTGGTAGTAAACAAAACAGAAATGTTCACAGATTTACGTATAATTTCGGGCTATATAAAGATGGTCCTGTATGGTACAAACATACTCCGTTAAAAACTTTCCCAACTGAAATGCTGTATTTATCCAGATAATGAGTAAAACAAAAAATACCGAAAACAAAGAGATGAAAACCGAGATGAAAACCTCACAGTCACAATTTCGCGTTTCAGTAATTTCAACGGCTTTTCGCTATTTTGTATTGTTACCAATGAACAATTGGTTTGTTTTAATTCCAAGACAAATCAGATTACCGCAGCTGTTCTATCAACTTTTATACCAAAGTATGATATAGTACCTTAAAGAACTGGTACTAATCCTTTCGTCGCCAGATTTGACTTCTGTTATTTTGATTAAACCAAAACATTTCTGTTTGCAGGGGCCATGACCGCCATCACCGGATTTTACAACTACGTCGCAGGCATCAAAGATCCGGCCATCTTTACCGTCCCTGACTACTGCCCCAAGGTAAGTCCACCCGTCGGCCACCTAAAACCGGGAAGCTGCGTCATTGTTGCATTTTTTTTTAAAGAAAATCTTTCTCTTAAAGGTTTACTGTAATCAAATTTGGAAAGGGGGTGAAAGTGCTTTAAAATGATTGCTTAATATAATAATTACTGACTATATAAATTTACATTTCTATGTTAGTGCTTAATTTTGACCAAAAAGTTACAAAATCAGTACATGTATGCCCCGACCCCCCCCCCCCCCCAAAAAAAAAGTCCCCATGGAACCGATCCATACAACAATAGCGTGTGACGTCACATACAGAACTGGTATAGGCTTGCACCACAGTATACTGCGTGACGTTCTGCAAGTGACGTATATAAGCAAGGTTTTCCGTCGCAAAAAGTGGGGTGCTAATATTATGGGTCTTAAAAATATCCCCTTTTTCTATGTACAATACTTTTTAGCACAAACAATAATAGACAGGTTGAGTTTTATAACAATACAGATGTATTTTAATTCATCTGTATTTTGATTTTAGTAAACCTTTTATGATTGTGTTGGAGTCCGCAGAACCGCACAGGGATTTGCATCCCGTGGACAAGTTGTAAATTGAGGTCCTGTAATCTATGCCTAGGCCTGTATACCTAAACTGTTAACATACCGTTTCGTTTTTTTCTATCAACAGGACTTCAGCACAGAGCCTCCGATGTACAAGTCGGCCCTTTACAAGAAGCTGTATTAAGTAGACGTGAAGATGACGTCTCCTTTTGTACAATGCCGGCTTCTTATGTCACAACCGAAACAGTGCGACACATTAAAAAGATAATCCTCTTACGAAGGATTGTGTTGTTTTGAGACTTTCACATTATACGCTATTCAATATTCAGCCCATTTCACCAATAACGCCATAAATAAACTGCTAAAAACTGCCCATCAACCGCTCGATAATGGCATGCAGTGCTTAAAGAGGGCCTGACGTTTCGATCCTTGCCGAGGATCTTTCTCAAAGGCTGAAAAAAACAACAACAATCAGACTAATCTCGTCGACCAGAACTAATGGGAGACGTTTGAGAATTCAACTCCGCACGCGCACGCACAACTGCGCAGGCGCAAAACAACGCGCGCATGCTCACAATTACGTGCGTGTGCGCTGTTGACTTGAAAACCGGTTCTCAAAAGTCTCCCATTGGAAACGATATTTTCAAATGGAGGCGTGACAATAAGAAGCTTTAAGGCGACATAGGACACGTCTTGATAGTATTCAATGAAGCAGTGACCAAACTATCTCCATAGGATGATCAGGATTATAATATTATGGAAACTTATTCGTTGTTTTTCTTTCTGAGGTTTTGATAACAAAAGTAGAGAGACAATTATCACGTGATTTATGATGCACGTGAACTATGTAGTTTATGTGTGATACTCACTGTTATTCACTGTTGCTTATAGCGCCCCCTCTAGATCAGCATAAACTTTATTTTTCTGAAATGTTATACACTATAATGTCGAGTTTGTACGCTAATCAATATGGAAAAATTTGAAGTTTGTAATTAACCTTTTTTTTTCTGACATCTTCATAGAAGTGTCTATGGTTATCAGCATTAATGTTTTGTACTCATCGTGTGATACATTATTAAAATACTGTAGTGATTATATGCAAATATCACTGTGTAATTTGCGTCGTTGATTAAAATGAGTTTCTAGTTAGTATAAATGCTTTGTGTAATCAACCTTTTTACCAGCATTGTCCATTTAGCTATTTATTAGCAGTAGTGTAAGAATCCATACGAATGATGACGTCAGTACCAACGAATGACCGCAGCGAATGCTGGGAAATATGCGCCATGTTTGTCGAAAGAGAAATATCATGTAATGATAATCAAAGATATTTTCATGGTAATTCGGTCTCATTGTTTTCCCGCGATCTGCTCGCAAGAAGCGAGAGCTCAAATAAAGTTTCCTTTGAGCTCAGTATAGGCCTACGGTGTGGTTTCACTCCAATAGTGAGATATACTACATGGGGGTGCAGACCAGTAAATAAGTCCAAATCAATCCGCAGAGCTCATTAATAATTTGGATACTTTCATAAAAGCATTTGCTGAGGCCTATACAGACAAAGTCTTGTAAAGGAAATGGATGGAACCCGGTCACCAGAGTTTGGACTTTCAGTTTTGAGCTGTTTGTGTGAAATCAGGCCCTAAATCACTCTATTTTGGCATGTAATGGAGGGGTAAATTTTTTTAGTCTGGCACCAGTCAACATGGCCGTTTTCATGGTATTTTTCTATGGATGGATTTTTCTCAAAAAGTCATTGGTTACCCTATATAAAATTGAACAGAAAATGAAAATGGAAGATTTCAGCTTTATTTTGCTGTATGGCTCGATTGCCTGAGAAACTTCTGAGTATTTTTAATATTTTTTTGAAATTTGCTATTTTGCATGGGAGTATATGGGAAATTATTTACTGGTCTGCACCCATGGTATGCGAGCTAGGACATGCACCCACTGGCGTAGCAGTTTGCCAAAAGGCTTAGCATAATGTGATCCACAGTCAACGATCAACAGGCTCGAGCCAGTGTCTATTTACCATTCTATTTACCTCAAAATATGCATGCAGTCCAGACATGATACCAAACCTAATTGAACAGTAAACTGCGGTTTTTTTTTTATTTGTTTACAGGTACTTTAATTGGTATGAAACCAAAACAGAAATCTGAAATGCTGCATTTATCCACAAAAGAGTGAATTCAATTGATCGTAACGGTCTTGATCTCAGGAATATCAAAAATCCCGTGAAAAGATTTTTAAAATACCATGGACGTTTTTCACCAGTTTTCTCAAAAGGTGGGCACCGTATGGGACTGAAATTTTCACAGAAGACTGAATACTGTATATGTCTTGATATTTTTGCCAATGAATCTGCATTTCTTTTTACAAAAAACAAATTATGAAATTACCTTTAAGTTATTAGACAGGTGTTACCGGAACACAGGGCTTGGCCGAACCGACAGCCGGTAGGCCTACTCATGAACTTGACACCTAAACAGCGTGGAACCGTGAACATGCTTGCTGTTGTTCTACAGGGACTATTTTAACAAAGGCCACGAGATTCAAAACACCCTGTAAAAACAATCAAATCAGTCGGTTGGTCTAGAATGCAACCAAGGGGAGGACTTTTGTCCATCGGGCATGCACGAAGTTCATACCAGGGTAATACGGGTAGCCCTGCCGAACCAGAATTTGCTCTAGCTGCCCATCATAGAGGAAGGAATTACCCCCATGCTACATGTACATCTCATAGTCTTGTCACCTAAGCTTATTATGCTATAAAATAAAAGGTCTCCGAACCTTGAGCAGTATCAATTACATGTATACTTAGGCAGTGGGTACAGTGACTACCTTTTATCATATCGGAGTGAAACTTTTATCAGTTAATTTTCAGTGTGTACAAAAGGCACGGATGAACAATTAATAGAATTCCGACATTATTAAGACAATGCTATCTGACTATCAGTCATTTCTCTGTTATAAAGAAAATGGAGCAAACTGCTCATCGGGCAAAATAATGACCTGAAATTTCTGAATTGCTTGGAGTTGGGAGGGCCTGACTCGTTTTGATCCTAGCAGGATTTTCAAAAATATCGAAGGCATTCGATAAGGGTCGCGCTAACGCGTCTGGTCCTCATAACTTCAAGCATTATGATACTTTCGATACAAGTAATAAACTGCTGCAACCTGCTCACTCCGCCAAAAATGACCTGAAATAATATCAAATGCTTAGAGGTAGAAGGGCCTGATGCGTTTTGATCCTATCTGGATCTTGTCTCAAAGGCTTTGAGAAAGATCCAGCTAGGATCGATACGCGCCAGGCCCTCCTAACTTCAAGCATTATAATACTTTATATAACTTGGTTAATTATCAAGAAAATACTTTTGCAACTGTAACAAAAATAGTATCATATGTGAAGTCGTGGCGGCAACAGCAGCAGTTTAAGCAGCAGCAGCAGCAGCAGCTGCTGCAGCGTATAGAATTCCCGGTAGTTGTCAGTGACTCTCGAAAAATAGGCCGAGAGAGAATAAAATTATTGAACCAATGAAATATAAGTAAAATGTCAAGAAGTCCCCTGTAATACGTGCCTGATGGTGATGGAGTCTGGCTTGAATATCATACTGAAAGCGGGGGTATATTAATTGCTCACTCCAGAGCTGCACCGGCTGAAAGTCAGAGCCCTTGGTGGGGGCAAATTGAAGTTCAAGAGGTGGAGACGTTATTTACGTACCAGGCAGTGCGCTCGCCGAATTGAAATTAGATTTGACCCAACAAGTCGGATTTTCGTACTGGTTTATCTGCGTGGTTTGCTAATATAGTGCGCGAAGCAAGAGCCAGACTCGACTTGAACAAGTCTAAATTGAAAGTGAAAGTGAGCCTTTTGTAGACATTGGTTGCATTCGCATAATAGCTAACACGGGTCAGCCCTTACTGGGAATGCTCGTGCTATACTGCACAAAACAAACGAGAGAATGGGGACGAGGTTGACTTATGTCGACCCGGGGGAGCTAAACGAATGCACCCAAAATAGGTGAGGATCCGACCACAAGCCAGATTGACAGATAATAAATCATGGTTTTGATCTTACCCCGAGATCAAAACTGTTTTCGGTCTTTGTTTTACTCATTTCTGGATAACTACAACATTTCAGGTGGAAATATTTCAATAGTATGTTTCATATACCCTTGAAATTACACGTGCATCTGTGAACATTCCTGTATGGGTATGCTACCAATCCTGTACTGTCACTCTTTAAGCAATTTCTACCTCCATGCTTTAAGCCACCATCCGACTCTTGAAGGTAATATCATAAGCTTAATTGGTTTTTGTCAAAGAAATACAGAAATTCATGGGCAAAAATATCAAGGACGATACAGTAACAGTCATCTGTGAAAACTTCAGTCCCATACAGTGCCCACTTTTTGAGAAAAACAGTGAAAAGCTGTCTTTTCTCTTTTATTTTTGATCTTTTAAAAGATCAAACAGATTTTTGGTCGTTGTTTTACTAATTTCTGGATAAATACACCATTTCAGGCAAATTTTAATTTTCAACAAATTTTAACGGTATGTTTCTACCGCCATCATCTTCATACCCTGTAAGTTATACGTAAATCTGTGAACATTTCTGTTTTGGTGTCTTAGCAAAGTATGATACTACCTTTAAAATTCAAAGTGGGCGTGCCGGTCCTTAACGGCCGATGCCTGTCGAAGTCCCCTGCCCCATCGCCTTTACATACCGGTCTCCCGAACGATCCAGGCCCATTGAACTCCTGGCGACACGGTGCTTGCAGTAGGAGGCAGAGCCATTCACTTCCCCCATCCAACAAGAACACGGTTCGGTCGGTACCATGGACTTCAAGACGGTGCTCATCTTTCTGTCGGTTGCTGTGGCCGTGAGTCTGGCTCAGTCTGCCTGTTGTTTCCCCGAAGTGTTTGAGATTAAACAAGGTAAAGTTGATTGCCGTGCATGTGTCCTGTTTATTGTAAATGTTCCATATCAGTGGCTTGCAGACAAAATATAGGCATAATAGAAGGTAATATCATACTTTGGTTTGTGTCAAAGAAATGCAGATTCATGGGCAACAATATCAAGGAAGATACAGTAACGGTCACCTGTTAAAATTTCAGTCCCATACGATGCCCACTTTTTGAGAAAACAGTGAAAAACTGCCACAGTATTTGTTAGATCAAAATTGTTTTTGGTCACTGGTTTTACTCTTTTCATGATAAATACATAATTTCAGGCAGAAATATTTTAACGGTATGTTTCTACCATCACCATCTTTATACCCTGTAAAGTTATAGGTAAATCGGTGAAGATTTCTGTTCGGTATGCTATACCAAAGTATGATAGTACCATTAAAGGTTTACTATAATCAAAATAAGGAAAGGGATGAAAGTGCTTCACAATTATTGCCTATAATACAAAATAAATGACTATAGTAAAGTTATATGTTATGCAAGTGCTTACATTTGACCAAAAAGTTACAAAGTCAAAGTTTTTCGTCGCGAAAAGTGGGGTTTTAAATTATGGGTCTAAAATACCTCCTTTATCTATATAATTTTTAAGCACAAATAATGATAGACATTTTGAGTTTTATAACAATACATATGTATTTAACTTCATATGAATTATGATTACGGTAAACCTTTAAACACAATACAATAATGTACGTACCACCAAGACACATAGTGTTCCCAGTAAAAGGTGATTCGATGTTACTATGGGCGTTTTCGAAACGGAGGCTCAGGCTCCGTTTCAGGCTCAGGCTCCATTTCGTGAATCTATTCCAAAACAACGGGCACCAAAATAGAGACTTTTGGCTGCGGTTCTGAAGTAGATTCTCTAGTTTGAAAAGGAAAACAGAGTTTCAGCTTCAATGAAAAACCACAACCTATATTTTCAGCATATGGATATCAGAGCTGGAGCCTGAGCCTGAGCCTAAGCCTCCGTTTCGAAAACGCCCTATGTTACTATTACATGTATTATTTGGCCAGGTTCGACTTTTGGCATCCTCCCGGCCGGATCAAAGGTTCTTCTCGCCGCACAGGTGTTGAGTTCCATCGCCGCTGACTACGCTGGTAATAAGACGTCTACCATCACCCAGGCGTACGTGGGTAAAACCAAACTGTTCGCGGACCGCCTTATCAAGGACTACACGGAGGTGACTACTGTGCTTATGCTTTATACTTTTTTCCAATTCTCTCGTATCATTAGACTTATTAATTTTCTAATTAATTAATTTTTAACTAATTAATTAATAGAGCTTGCTTAAAGGGATGTTACAGAACTGGTTTTTGCGACAAAACCATTGCTGACAGTGAAAGCACATTATATAATCCATCATATAGCTTAACTGACAAACCTGTAGAAGTTTGAGGTCAATCAGCCATCTGGGTCACAAGAAAATAGTGAAAACCCGTTTACACATTTCAACGATATTATGCGTTCATAATAAAACGCTTCGAAGCGATTTATTCCAATCGGAAAATAGTTTCATCTATTTCTCAACGAATATGGCATTTCAGACAAAAACATTTCATGGGATGTTTTCTCCTTTCATCACCATTATACTGTGTAAGTTTTATGTGAATCTGTGATCTTGATGTGTATTTTGTCTTACCAATTCTGTACCATCCTTTTAAAGCCCGATCGGCTTATAAGCCGCGGCTTATATTCTCAAACTCCGTCTGATATAGATTACTTCATTACATTATTTTTTATAAACGTACATAAACAAGCAGGGAAAACATTTGGGAAAACGCTGAGAGTTCAAACAAATTGTTTGGAAACCGAACCAAAAACTGCAAATGAGGCGACGTTCATGACGATCCAAACAGATTTATTCCAGTGGGAAATAATACCGAGACATATACCAATGTAACCTAACGCTTATGTGAAAAGCTGCAAGATGTTTATGTTCTGAATCAAACTCCACAAGACCTTAACGTTGCCATGCCAACTAAACCATACAGCCTGGGCTAGCTGTGCACACGGCAATGAAACCTATCGAAATATGGGTTATGCAAAGCACTCTGGTTAAAGGTACAGTACAGGATTGGTAACATACCCGAACAGAAATGTTCACAGATTTATGTATAACTTTCAGGGTATGAAGTGGTGCTGGTAGAAACATACCGTTAGAATATATCCGCCTGAAATGCTGTATTTATCCAGAAATAAGTAAAACAAAGACCAAAAACAGTTTTGATCTCGGGGTAAGATCACAAGCATATTAGTGTTTGATAAGAACAATTGAGTTGGTTTTTCGCTTTTTTTCTCGAGACTCAGATGTCCGATTCAGCTAAGATTTTCACATGTGTATTATTTCAAGTACAATTGTTCATGTTGGATTAGACAAAGTGTGAGTGCTGTTCTGTAACCTTTACCAATATCATGCATTATACCTTTAAAGTTGTTGTTATAAGGGCTGCCGCTGGGCGATGTATTAATATTATGTATACGTATACGAACATTAGATTCAAGTAAGAATAAGTATACTCAACTTCACACCGCTGGAATAAGTGACTCGCCGACAGTGACATTCCATGGGCCGTTGTGCAATTTCGAACCCGAAGCAAAACGCTTCCAGTAGGCCTATATCGGTCATGTCGACGTGTTTTGTAATGCTTGCAATAATTCTCTGGACAAAATTCCTGCACCGATGTTTATGTAATACTACCTCGGGCAATTCCAAATAGTGCGCCACCAAGAGTTTGCAATGCGTTGGCCAATCACAATTCACGGAATTTGTCGAGCCAAGTCCGCCAATAGTCTAGTTCCCAGACCCAAGAAGCTCCCGACTATTATCTGTCAAATCTAGGGTCCGGTATCGGCTAAATTCACTGGAGGGTCACGTGACCAATTGTTTTTTGACTTTTTACGGATTTATCCGAAACATTACGAACTCGTTTTCGTCAGACTTTGGGTAGTTACGTCGATTGTCGGCTTTTTTTTGACAGGTCACGCGAGGTCATGCACAGTACAAGACAAGTCGTGTAAAATGTTTCACCTCGTGCTACAGTAAGACAGAATAGGAGTCGTCAGGGAATCTTTGGGCAGGGAACCAGACTAGTCCGCGCATTGTGTTTTGTCAACTCATTGAAAACCTCTTGGTGACGCACTATTTAGAATCACCCGTATTACCTCAGGTTACCTTTATGGAATGCATTGGTTTGTTTAATATTGAATACCAATTGCCCGCAAAACGATACTAATAATGTTAATCAAAGTTAATGTTAATCATGGGTGAATGAATATTTTCCGTTTATCTGTTTATGATAAAGGGCAAAATGTACAGGATTGACGACGAGCAAAGTACGTGCTCCATATCGGATCTGCAGTCGAAAGATATGAAGAATTGCATCAGCCGTAAGTGTAGCATTCTCTTGGGGCTTTATAAACTATGTGAATTACGGGCGAAAATTATTACTTATAGCTTAAAGGTAGTATCATACTTTGGTGGCATACCGAAACAGACATCTTCACAGATTTACCTATAACATGCAGGGTATAAACATGGTGATGATACTGATAGAAACATCGTTTCTTTTCTGCCTGAAATGCGTTATTTATCAAGAAAACAGTAACATCAATCTTTTACCAATAACAAATTTTGATCTTCAGAAGATCAAAATCCTGTGGAAAGATTTGTAAATACTGTGGGCGTTTGACAATCTTTTCCCACAAAGTGGTCACCGTATGGGACTGGGGTTTTCACAAAATAACTGTTGCTGTATCGTTCATGATATTTTTTCTTCACGAATCTGTATTTCTGTGACCAAAAACCAAAGTATGAAATTGCCTTCATATAATACTACATGATAACCATGATAGCCGAACTAGGTTCCCGAACCCAACTCATGCACCATAAAATTAAAACATTTATGTCTTATTCTGAATTTGTGTACCGCAAACATTTTATACCGTGCATAAGGATCCATGGAGGTGATGGGAGACTTTGGAGAACCGGTATTCAAGTCAACAGCGCACGCGCACGCAATTGTGAGCATGCGCGCGTTGTTTTGCGCCTGCGCTGTTGTGCGTGCGCATGCGCTGTTGACTTGAAGACCGGTTCTCCAAAGTCTCCCATTGTGATACTAATTATAAATTGGGAGGTTAATCTTGGTAGCTTAGGCCTAGACTATACGCCGTGCTACTGCCGCGCCGAACTCAAATAATTTTACATTTTCAAGTTTAGCACGGCAATAGCACGGCGTTTAGCGTGAATTTGGCTCGGCAAATTGAGTTCGGCAAGGCAAGCTCTTTGGCTCTACAGGGTCTGCCGCGCGCTAACGGTATTCGGAACGGCAGTAGCGCGACACTTTCAATTAAGCTCGGCGTTTAGCGCAACTGCCTTGCTATTCCCGTGTTATTGCTGCACTCAATTGATTTAAAGGGACCACGATATAGGATTTAAATTGCATTATTCCTGCTTAAAACAATAAAGTACTATATCTAGAATGATATTTTGTGTCTCGAGCTAATTATTTGCTGGATTAAATATGAGAAAAAAAAATTTGAAAATGTTTGTCCAAGCTACTCCGCCCCTTGAGTGGGACCCTCATTAACATAAATCTTCCCGAATGTGTGACGTAAATCGAGGAAGCTGCAGCTGCGCGCGCGAGCCGGCGCCCCATTCACCGGCCGGTCTAATTGTGTGCATGCATTTCCACAAAGCCTAAAATCGTTCATCAAAAATACTTTTCGAGAAAAAAGGCTTCAAAGATTTTACACACACCGCGTGTCGTAGTGCTGACTGACGGTTTTACGTTGGTCTGTGTGTGAGACGGATCACAACAGCAGCTTGCCGGGGGTCTGTGAAGTGCAAGTTAAGATGTTTTGTAGACCTTCGATAAATTTCCGCGCCTCGATCTGCGTCACGAACAGCGCCCTCAATTTGAGTCGCGGCAAATTCCCAAAAGGGGGAGGCAATTTTTGGGCGGCAAAAAATCAAATGAAAAGTTCACTTGCACCAGTTTGGCTTTTAATTCACATTTAATATATGTAAATGAATTTATTTATGAAATAAAATGCGATACGCCCAGTTCACGCAGCTTGTTTCCTTTAAGTTCGGCGCGGCAGTAGCACGGCGTATAGCCTAGGCCTTTAATAGAAAGTCCTCTGTGGTCTTGTTTGTATTCAATCCTTTCGCCTAAACGCTGGTAGTCTGCCTTTAAAACAATGCAGGACTCCTTTGTTGTTGTATATAGCAAACGCCACTTACTTTGGGACCAACTACCTCGGCGATAAGCAGATGGAGATTAACTCCTTTTCCTACCCCTACGTGGATATCGGTGTCAACGGTAAGATGTTCATGAGCGTCACGGTTCAAGACTGCATACCAAACGTCTCAACGTTACAGGCAGACGTCGTAGGAGGTACGTATCGAAGCAGCAGTAGAAGCAGAAGCAGCAGCAGCAGAAGCAGAAGCAACAGCAGCAGAAGCAGAAGCAACAGCAGAGGCAGAATCAGAAGCAGCAGCAGAAGTCGAAACAGAAACAGCAGCTCTAGAAGCAGCAGCAGCGGTAGCAGAAGCAAAATCAGAAGCAGAAGTAGCAGCAGGAGAAGGAAAATCAGAAGTAGCGGCAGCAGAATCAGAAGCAGAAACCGCAGAAGCAGCAGCGACGGCAGAGAAGCAGCAGCGGAAGCAGAAGCAAAATCAGAAGCAGAAGCAGAAGCAGCAGCGGCGGAAGCAGAAGCAGAAGCAGCAGCAGCAGCAGCAGCAGCGGAAACAGAAGCAGCAGCAGCGGAAGCAGAAGCAGAAGCAGCAGCAGCAGCGGAATCAGAAGCAGCATCAGCAGCAGCAGCAGCGGAAGCAGAAGCAGCAGCAGCAGTCAGCAGAAACAGCAGAAGCAGAAGCAGCAGCATCAGCAGCAGCAGCAGCAGAAGCAGCAGCAACAGCAGCGGAAGCAGCAGCAGCAGCAGCAGCAGAAACAGAAGCAGCAGCAGCAGTCAGAAGACTGCAGCAGAAGCAGAAGCAGCAGCAGCAGCAGCAAAAGCAGCATCATCAGCAGCAGCAGCAGAAGCAGAAGCAGCAGCATCAGCAGCGGAAGCAGAAGCAGCAGCAGAAGCAGAAGCAGCAGCATCATCAGCAGCAGCAGCGGAAGCAGAAGCAGCAGCACCAGCACCAGCAGCGGAAGCAGAAGCAGCAGCAGCAGAAGAAGAAGCAGCAGCAGCA